>WEIV01029942.1:9333-89028 GCA_013390005.1 Calyptomena viridis | reverse complement strand
TTTTTTTTTTTTTTTTAGTACTGTGTGGCTCTTAATTTGGAATTGTTGTCTCTCTTCTTGTCCTGACGGTCAACAGGGGACATACAACATGCATACCATATAATTGGGAAGCAGTGCAGGAAGCTGCCACGTCTGTAGGGCTCCAGCGCACAAAAGGAGGCGGAGGTAACAGGAATACCTTCTACTCAACAAACTTGGAAATTCTGGTGCCACATCAGCAGGAGCATAACCCAGCACAGTCACTGCAGAAGTGAAATGCACCATGGAAGTAATTCAAGGCACAAAGCTCTGCCCAAATGCCTGCTAATTTCTGTCCCTCACATCTCAGTCAGACTTGACGGGGAATATGACACACTTCAAACCTCACTGTTTACAACAAAGCACCTAATTCTATTTAAGAAACTAGGAACTTACTACCTCTATATCCAAAAACCTCTCAATCCACTTCTCTGTGAATTAGGGAAGAATGGAGGCACAAAGAGACTGAGGATATGTGAAGACAATGTAGCACAATTCCACTTACACACATCTGAACTAACTTGGGAGTCAAAGCCTAACAGACACAGACAGCCAACGTTTCTCCTACTCTAATGTGGAGCCTCAGATTCTGAGGTGCTAGAATTAATTCAGGCATGTCTGGATGATGTTGCTACCCCCACACAGACATAAATATATTTCTTAGCTGGCTTTGATACCACTACACTCACATTCTGAACACCTACCATACAGGAAAACTGAAACTTTTTTCATCTAGAGTTTGAGAGAGGGACTTTGAACCACATGTATGAGATATCTTACCTGGGTTTGGACCCATGGGGTAGTTTTTTAGTAGAGTCTGTCTAAACGTCTTCATTTAAAAACACTCATGTATTTGCAATTCTATAAAGAGGTGATCCAGGAACAATTCATCACGGTATTAGCAAGGCCAAATGGTGACCACCTGTATGGATGGTTTCCCTGTAGGGATAAGGACACAAATAGGAGCACTTAATTTGTTTGCTTAGCTCCTAAAAGTAGCAAAGTATTAAATAGAGAAAACCTTTTCTTCATGCACCTTTGTACAGCTGGTTGGTTCAATAACTGTATAGTTGGTTCAATGCTCTAATGTGGAGTTACTCTACTGTGACAAACACCTGTGGTTTACATTATTTTATATATTGTTAAAGATTTTCTTCTAGTACACTCTGTTTGGTGCACAGCTTGGCCAAATGCTAACCATTAGGATGGATATTAGAGCAGCCATGTGCCTGCCTCAGAAGCCTTTCTGGAAGAGTTTAGTCCATGTTATTCAATTGTTCCTTAGAGCCCAGTGCACCAGCTCTGAGCTCCCATACAGCATTTTGCTGCAGATGCTCCCAGAAAATAAAAGAGTGTGTATTCACTCAACCATGGCTCTATCTATCTCAGACATGATACGTCCGAGGACACAAGAGCCTGCTATAGTGCCCACTGTAAAATCATCCTTGGGATTATCAGAGCTGACATCACATGCTGATTATTAAGAATTATTAACATCCATACTTGATCTGAGATGTCAAAACATGCAGAAAAGAACAGGGACATAGAGAAACTTAAAAGTGACCATAAAAAGCTTATGTTGGGAGAAACAAGTATCAAAATTCAGAGAAAAATGAAAGAAAGAAATGAGATTTTCCCAATAGTCATATTTTATCTAGACCGAAGCAAGTTGATACACATGTTTAAAGGTAAGCATTAATGTATCCCAGTATTACTTTTCAAATATTTTTAAAAAGTCCAAAGAAATCATAAAGACAACTGCACAGATGAGTGTTTGATTATCTAGAAAATAAATACAGTTTTGGACTTTCTTCAGCTAGTGACAGATGTTGTTTTGCCTATTCACAGTGCTTTATTGAACAACCTGAACATAATCTCTTCACATGAGGAACAGAGGCAGTATCCCATTTTCCAGAATGGAGAGAACTGAATAATTTGCATATTATCTACGATATAAATTCTAAGATTGTATGAAATGCAAAGTGAAATGTGTGCACAAATCCGTCTGGTGTCTAATCACCCTGTACAGACATCCATGTGTACATATTGAACACTGACATGAACTTAAAACTCTAATGCCTATTTTATGGTAAAAATCAAAGTGGTGTGAAGTGGCTGCAGTGTCATGGCAGGATAGCAGCTGGTTGTCATCCAACTCTGTTACTTTAATACCCCTCCTCTGATAGAGACCTACAGGACTTAGATGCCAGGCTGGAGGAAGTATTTTTTTTTGTGAAACAACATCTGGCTCTTTAATGAGCTCCACAGGTGGCTATGCTGGTGGTTTCTAGTCCCTTATGTGGTTAGGCTCTGTGTGAATAGCTTAAAAAGCCCATCATGTCAATGACTGGTTCATTCAGCCTGAACTATTTTCCTTGGATTTAGTGATACTGTGGGATTTGTGCAACCTCACCAAAGCCTTTCCTGAAGTAGGTGCTTAAAAGCATCTACAGTTCAGACTGGAAAAAGAGGTGGTATGTTTGTGTGCAAAAAGTTTAGTACAGGCAAGCTACCATCTGACCAGTCTTTCTGAAACTGCTTATCTAAGTTATAATATTTTTGTTCCTAATAAGGAAATAAAACATATTATACACCTAGATTAGAAGAATATTTTAAGGTTATAGAATCAAATACGCAAATTTAAAATACTGGAAGAATTAAAACTGTGGGGAAATTGTTCAGAGTTAAACAACCTGGTATTCTTTTCTTTTCAGAAATGTTTTTGGAGACTTACAACAGTTCTCAGATTGATTATTTTAGACTGGCTATAATTTTCTGTAAAAAAATGAAATTTTGATTCACTAACACAATATTGCCTCACACCATTTTTAGTGTTCCCCTCATAATAGCCCATTGTTAGCAATGTATTTCATGCATTTCTTCACACTTTTTGATTTTTCTCACTGGAGATTTAAAAACACTTGGTACAAAAAAATTTCTTAGCTCCTTACTGCTTTCCAGTGCTTTTACCTACACAGTGAGGAAGATAAAGGGCATTAATAACTACACCGAAATAGCAGAGATTGAAGAACTAAGGGTTTACTCCATTTATGGTTCAATTTGGGCCAGTTAAACTGGTTAAAAAGTTCAGTTAGGTGCTGGGAGATTTCAAGCCAACAGAGAACCCCTGGAAATTGTAAGTTATGGAACTGATTCAAACCTATGTCAGATTCTGGCCTCCTAGGAACTTGTAGTTCAGTTGCATAAAACAAAAAAAAACAAAACCAAAAACAACAACAACAACAGCCAAAGAAACCAAAAACAAACCCAAAACAAAACAAAACCACCTTCAAACAAATAAAGAAAGACAGAAATAAGAAGAAAAACCAAGCAGCTTCCTGAGCAGTAAAAGAAATGAGGCCTTTTTAATCACAGGTCCTTGTGACAGGAGTCCTAGATAGGACAGTAGTGTAAATATTTCACAATTATCTACCTAATTCACTATTTTGGTAATTTGGTTAAATGAGGGACATGTGTTGTGTTGAAATGCTCAAAGGAAGAATGTAGCTATGGGTCCTACCTGCTTCAGTGAATACCACCTGGACTCACAAGGGTTTGACAGCAGCCACGATCCTACAGCATGCCTCCAGCAATAGGTAGTTTGAATTCAGCCTCCTCTTTTGAACACCTATTTTTGCTATAAGGAACCTATGACCATTCCAGTGAAACCAGTGGACTTGAAAATTCGACCCCTTAGAGCTACTAATGAGCTATTTCATCAGTTCTAAGAAGTCAGCTACTAAACACCATACTTAATTTGGAGGACAAAATGCTGGATCTCTGTCTTGATCAAAGTTTAGAATCTCTCTGAAGATTCAAGGATATACAATGTAAAAGGCATCCTACCCTAGATGACTATAGATTGGGGATGGTAATGTGTGATACAGTTCTAATATGATTCATACTTATTGGGTAAAGCCTTGCATGGTAGGTTTATCACTTAGTGACTTCGGTACATTAATTCTCAAAGTCTAAACTGAATCTTCTGTGAGATCCATATGGTTTACTTTCTCTGTCACAAGCCAAATCTGTGCTGCATTCTTTCTGCAAGAGAAAGGGAAGGCCTTTTTCAAACAAAGGGCTGGAGTCAGGTGCAAAAGACTTCTAGATCTGAAATACCATTTCGATAAACATCCATCTTTTGGAATTGTGCAGATGAGAGTAGCCTTGAACAGCCTCAGCTTTCATGCTTGCAATCTGAGCTAAACACAGCTGTCTGTTATCAAATCCAGTGTGCGGCAACTGCTTCATGCAAAGAAAAACATATAGGCAGGTTTCATCAAAAACTCAGTGGCCCAGCCCCTGAAAGTTCTTATTCTGTCTGAGTAAAAGCCATCAATATAGGCCTGCCTTTTTCAGTGTAAAATCTGCTTCCATCCCTATTATTTCAGACTTATCTAGCCCAAATTCTGGCCACAGGGCCAAGAGTTCGGTTGTCCTCTCAGTGCCTCCTCCTCTGAGCATAGTCCCTGTCAGCCAAGGAGAGTGGTCCCTGTACTGCTAGAACAAGAGTGATTAGTGTAGCTGGAGCTGCAAGGATGGGAATGACTGATTTTCATGTTTAACAAAAAACCAAGCCCAAGACTGGAGATGGGAGGACTCAGAGCCCTTGGAGGGTGGCAGAAGGGTGGCGTTTGCTCTGCTTTCCTGCACCGTTTGTCCAAGGAGGTCAACTTGGCTATCACTGGTACCATAGTTCACTCTTAAGTTGCCAGGCTAAAATGTTTTCCCATGGTTTCCATCTTGGTCTTTCTCTCTCTAGTGCAAACTAATAGTAACAGCAATGAATACAGCTTAAATTGGTTTTGTTCTCTCTACTTAAGGCAGAGAAAATATTAGCAGAATGAGGACTTTCAAAAAAGAAGGAAATATTTTTGTTCAAAAAATAAAAACACTTTGAGAAAGCAAGCTAAACTAAGCAGACTGCAACATGGGCATTCTTTCCATAGGGTTTTGTTTATACATGGACGCATATCTTTCAGGCTGTGGCATTCAGTTGGCTACAGTTTCTAGGTTAATGAGAAAGGCCTTGCACAAATTCCAGCTCTAACATGTGACTGCTGCTTTTATGGCTGTGAAACAGAGGAGGGGGAGTCCCACGTTCATATTTACTTTTCTCAGCTGGAGGTTCTACAGTGCTATTACTCCATAAAGTGAAGCCACTTTGAGCCAAGTGTACTCAAAAGCATCATGAATTTTTTATTTCTCTATGGATGGCGATTTGCCTGGAGTGAACCCTCACCACTGCAGTGGATTCCTCATTTCAGAGTCTTTAGTTTTGCTCTGAAGGTGGAGTTCCTGGAAATTGTGAGGGGCTCAGTCGATACAGCTGTACACAGATACCAGCATTGAATTGCACTTACCTGAGACCTTGTCATTTCAGTTCTAGTGAAAGTGCTTAAACACTTTTCATTCACACTTCCTCTTGTCAACCAGACACACTGGTGTCTTCAGTGATCAGCTGCAGGTTGGTAAGGAAGATGAACTCACCCAAATAGCATTCTCTTTAACTTATTTTTCATACCAGTTTTAGAACAACTGATGACCCACCAGAATGCATAATGAGATAAAAATCAGTAACCATTTTCATAGTCAAAAAAACTATTTCTTGAATTTCTGACTTTAATTATTTTAAAAAGTCTAGCAATTAGCAGGATGATAAATAGGTGTAATGACATTCTTCTAAAGCACTTGGCTTCTTTAGGACTTTCTGTACTTCTCACTGAAGTAGGATACTGAAGTTAATGGCACAAGACACAGGTGTATGTGTAATGTGATGACACAGGTTCTATAACAAGCAGAAAAACAGTGCAACTTAACTAATGGGAATACAGTTGTGCAGTATTGAATTTCACCAGATCACGAAGGATAGTGATTTCTTTACAATGCAGGGTACCACAGGAATCTTTAGCATGTGTATGTATATATATGTGTTCATTTCTAGATCCCATCTGAGATGTGTTACTTCTGTAAAAGAATTGTTCTTTTTTTCCGTAAATAACTCACGATTACTTTTTCTACTTAGAGAAACCTGCTCTCTTCCTTAGCCAACTAAAGTGAAATATTTTGAGACATCACAATATGATGGGTTTAAGCCTAGAACTGCTCACAAACTTGCCACTCAGGTTTCTTTTATGTTTTTTAATTCCACATTTGAATATGAATTAGAAATATTTTAAGGCTTGTCTAATAACAGTTGCCAGAAAGGTAGGAGCCTGCAATACATCAGGAAGATCCAGGTGCCGGCAGCAGGGGCCATCAAGTCAGAGATTCAGCATGCATGGAAATCAGGTCCAGGGTCCTTCTGGGAAGTCCAGTCACAAGCAATAGGAGACAGGCCAGAGACAAGGCTTCATGTGGGTCAAAAGTCCATGAGAGACACAAGTTACCCACTGCACAGGGCCCAGGTCCAACCAGGAGGCAGAGCCAGAAATAGGGCTGAAGAGAGAAGACCTCCAACACAATTCAGGGATGGACTGATGATCACAGGCTGTGCTCATGGAACCACGGGTGAGAGTGAGGGCCCCAGACTGAGACTGGTCACCAGTAATGCCTATTAGTGGCCTCAGAGTCCTGAAAAATAATTTCTTTAGGGGTGGCATCTTCTGAGTTATGGAGAAAGCACAGAGAATGCTATTCCTCAAGGTTTTTCCATTTAAGTCACCTTCTAGACATCTCCAGATGCATAACAGTACAGAGTGCTTCTCCTCACTTTATCTGCAGTGGTCCATTGCCTGATATAATTTTCATCACTTTTCTGAATTAGACACTCATACTATGGGAGTGCAGTGGGACATTTTTGTTGGGAACAAACCCACTCTATCTCATTAGCTGTTGCTTTGAACAATCCAACTGTTCAAACTGAACAGGAATAGAGAAATATCTCAGCCTTCCCACAACAAGCACTGTACATGCCACCTCTGCAGAATGGTACATTCTTCAGGTGATTTTTCTGAAATTCAGAGGCATCCCCTTTTTTTTTTTTTTTTGCCATAAAAAAAATGAGAGATGAATGCTCTTTTCTGATGCAAAACCAGTCTGCAAACCACCACTGACATTTTTATACTCCCACAAGCACAGGGAGCCAACACAACTTCTTCGCATTCCTATGATCCACTCAGAGATGGGACATACGTGGCAAGCTGGGTCCTGTGCTGGTACCCTGCCCAGGAATTGAATTTCAGCATAAAAGATTGGTTGGTAACTGCAGAGTCTGGAAGTCTTAGTTGCAAGCTGAGTCCTGTTGACATCCCCTGCAGAATTGTTCTGTACTGGTGAGGAAGAATGGAATAATGAACAGATATGCTGCTCAAGATTTTAGTATTAAAGCTGCAGAAGCCACTGTGGACTGTGAGGACTTATTCAGCAGGAAATGCAGCCATGGAAAAATTGGATTCTCTTTCTCTACATTAATTTCAGGCTGCACAAACATCACAGAAAAAAAAAAATGAGGACTTTTAAATCTTCCTAAATATTCTTCTTGCTCCTGATCCCCTTTTTTTTGAAAAAATCACAGGAAATCTGACAGTACAGTTGCAGAGTTAAGGCAAGACAGTCTACAGTGATCTAGTCTTGATTTGTAAGTGAACAACAGGAGTGAACATTCCATAAAAAAATTAAATCACATCCAAAGGCAGTAATTATTTTAGCTTTGGAATAGCCTTTTTTTTTTCACGACCAATGCATCACCATCAATTTGTTTATTCCTATTGTGGTTTTTGTTTGATGTTAAGACAAAGTTCCTGGGGTAGGAGGCTGGAAAAGAAAATACAGCCTCTTGCTACAAACTGTTAACAGACTCTTGCTTTGCTTTGCTCACTTTAACTATTTTGCTTAGTTTGGCCCATAACTCTGTTTTTTCTGGAAACCTCTCATTTTTCTTTTGGTCTGCTTTCCAAAACCACAGTGCATTGAAAAAGAATTTTTACTATTGTGCTTCTCTGCTTCAAGGACTGCTCTCTATACATTCTTCTATACCTGCACCCTACTTTTTTAGGATCTTGTTTATACATTTTAAAAATATTTATCCCACTGTGTTTTTATTTTTTTGAAAAGCAAAGGACAGAAGTTTCAGCTAGTTAATGTGGGACGATCCAGCTGGCGACTGCAGTGGAAATGATTACTGCAGGAACATTTGCAATCACTTAAGTGTGGGCTCCCATGATCCTTAGCAGTAAAGGCTGAGAACAATTCAAAATAAATGTAGCGCAATCTAAACAGAGAAGGCAGAAATGAAAGATAATTTGCAGCAAACAAAGGAGAAGCCTTTCTTGCCACTCAGGGTGAACTAGCTACAAGATTTTAGAGTTATTTCAGCAACCTGTTAGAAATGCATGGAAAATTAACACGTATGGAGCCTATATATATTCTGCAGCTCAGCCACGGTCATCCACATGTGTTTCTGATTTAAGCTATACCTCGTTCTGGCATGGATTCAAAGAGCAGCAGTGGAAGTGAGTCTGGGTGTGGGATTTGACTGGGGTAAATGGATGCAGCTCCATCGAGAGAGTTGCAGCTAAGTTAGCTAATAATGTGGTGCTACATTTCTAGAGATGTGTATTTCTAGAGCTTTCCTCCCTTTCACTTGCACTGGGACCAATCAACTCTTCTGAATAGCAAAAATAGGGTCTACACCTTAGCCATAGGATTCAGTCCTATAACTGTATGAGAACTTCTTTTTATGCCAAAAAAAAGACAGCTTAAACATTATTCTAATTAGAAAACTGTTAATGTTCCTATCAGATTGCTAATTTTTGCATTTAAGTGGATCATTCATATATTTATAAGTACAGTGAGAATACCATGTGATGTGTGTTTGCACATACATACATGTGGTATGTATGCATGGTATGTATACATGGTATGTGTGAAAAGCATTTCATATAATTTCAGTAAGCAGAAAATTCCATAGTAAACAATTTCCTGTACCAGAACAAGCTTCATTTTTTCATTTAAGTAGGCAACTTCTCAGGCTGCAGCATGAATAAGCTAAAAAGTGTAGAAAATAATCTCTTAGTTTGCTTCAGCATTTTATCTCACAAGACTGAGGTGTTTCTGTGAATTTTTAATACCATCCCTTGGCATTTAGTAGTGAATTGCCTCCATTTCGCATAATTTTATCCAGAGTTAAACTCTACACTGTTTTTATTTTAAAACTTTTTTTGAAGGACCTAGGACTTCCTGTGAGAAGAATTTTCCAAACAGTAATAATTTATAGAAATAAAGCCAACACAAATATTCTTTTATAGCCTAAGTATATACTCTAACTTTTGCATATTTCCATGTTTTATATGCAAAACTTAGTCTTTTATTTAACTTTAAAAAAAGTAATTTCTAGTAGCAAAAATGTTCTCAAATTTTCAAAGCCTCTCAGTGCTTCACAACAACTCTATTGAATTTATTCTCACAGTACGATTACGGGATAAGGACCTGTTGTTGCTTGTAATTAATCCTTGAGGAACTGGAGTACAGAGTAAAGAAATGTGCGATCAGCATTTTTAAAATTCAGAATAAGCACTCATATCCTAGACACTTGAGAAAGAAAGAAATCATTTGCCCCATCAAATATGTCCATAAGCACCCTTATGTTGCCAGGTTTTCTCCAAAGAAAAGTAATTTAGGAGACAGAGGTATAGCTACTGGACCTCTTACACACTCAGCTAATGTAAAAGACTAAGTACCCACATTCTTGTAGGGCTTCACACATGTGCATACCTGTGCCTAAGTGCTAGAGGGGCCCAAATTAAAGAGGTTTCATGAAGACCCCCTTGTCTCCACTACTTGAACTAGTATTTGCTCAGTTCAAAGTACAGCAAGCAGTCAGTCTTTCTGCAGAAACACAGAACTCAAGGTTTTATATGAGATCATCAGCCAAATTCTGCATTCTGGCATTTGCTTCAGTAATTCCTTATGTATGAATGGTGAAAGATGCTAAAGATGAAAGAAAGTGTCATCATACAGGAAGCAGCTTTTGCCTGGAAATCCCAATTTCACACAGGCTCCTACAAAAGCACCATGGGATATGTTTACTTTTAGAAGAGAGGCAAGATTTGGGTCATATTCCAATGTCCTACATTACCTGTGGTAGCATCTATACTAGTAGATATAATGAGCAAGGTTTGTTGCCTGGGCCTGTGGACAAGAGGCACAACAGAGCACATAATATGTAGCTAAACTCTCTGCACCTAAACTGAGACTAAGACCTTCCTTTACAATTTGGGACAGACAGTATGGGATGAAGCGAAAGCACACTGCAACTCAGCCCAGCAGCAGCTTGCTCTTACATAGAAGAGCTGTAGCTTTTGAGAGAGAGAAGCTACAACCAAGAATAGAAATAAAATAACTGTAGGTAACAGAAGCTGCATACCTAGTCAAGAAATCCATAGCAATCCAGGAATATCACCTACATTCATGGTTTTCTAACTATAGGATAATCCTTCCTCTTCTTATATTTGTTACCTAAATGACTAGTCAAAGCAGATGGGAACTGTTTGTGTGGAACAATGGATAGGGTTAAAAATTAGAGGAGTAGAATTAGAGACTAAAAAGCGGCTGCTGCTTTCTGGATGGAGATGGTCAGCCTGACCCAAAGGTTCCCCAAACACATATATTTACAGACAGACACTATTGGCAACAACTTACAAACTTTATTAGCCTGCCACAATTTGTATTAATAAAGAGTGTGTTTTCTGTACACTGTTAGAGTTACTCCTAATAAGGTGCTGATAGTGTTCACATTGGGAAGGCCCACTGAGGGGCCTTCCTCCTCTGTTGGCTTAGGGCCCCCCAAAAGGGCAATTAAACGCACCCTCTGGTTGCTGAATCTGCTCCGTGAAGGTCCCCTCAGTACAGGACACTGACAGACTGATCAGGCATTAAAGGGTTTTGATTTCCCAGGGGCACTGACAGACAAATAAATGAATAAGGGTTGAGAGAATCTTCCCTTTTGAAGGGTCGGGTAAAACCATGCCTTTCATGTGACAATTTGGAAAAGTAGTGCTTCCATTTTTATTTTCACCATCAACTAAGCTGAAGGTGCAAACAGTAAAAATTAGACCTATGGCAACCTGCTTAGGGAACTCTTCAATAAGTTTCATTTTAAGTCCAACACAGCATAAGGTATTTCATTGGTGGATTCAGGATTTTCTCTTTGTTTTTTGTTTCTTTGTTTGCAACTGGCTTTCTATGCATCCAGGAAAATTTCAAAAGGACTGAAAATGAGTGAACTGAACAAGAGAAATTTTCATATGTCCTAGAAAGAATGGTGGAGAGATACTATGTTTGGAGAAAATGGAAAGGAAAAGTTCTCAACAATGTAATTTTCCTTAAAAGAGAAAACCTTAATACAGGTTAGTTTTGATTAATTTTAATGTAACAGAAGCAGCAAAGCAATAGGAAGGTGACACATTCAGTTGTGTCATTCCAGTAAGAAATCCCAGACTATGATCTAATAATTTGTAAATGCAAATTAAGCAAAGTGAAAAAGATGAATATTTAAATGGCAAACTGATTGAAGCTGAGAACTTACAGCTTGAAAGAGGGAGTTAGGCAGTACAAAGTTTGTCTGATGACTTTGTGAGGCAATTCATCTTGCTAAACTGCCAGAAAACAAGCACAAAAATAAAAATCAGTGGGTTTCAGCTGATTTAGTAAACAGAGCTTGTTCCCCAAGAGTGATACAAGAACTCAACTTGGCAAAAGAGGGACTGGGCAGCCAGGACAACATGGAAATGAAACCAACTTTTTTGGTAGCTGTTGAGATGTCAGTCCATCAAATACAACTGTAAGTAGGAATAACACTGGGTCCTTTAAATAATTTGTTTTTAAATCAACTAAACCTACCATACTCCACATTTGAAATATACAGATACAGATGCCACATGAAAAGGAGACAGACCACATAAAAAGGAGAATTCATATGTACTATGGAAACTGTAAGACACTCATTTTTTAGCCCAATATTTTTTTAGCCATTTATTCAAACTGTTTCACCCATCCGCATAATAGAGAAATTCTGTACAGACTAGCTCACTGAAAGCAGTAAAGCTCATAATGCTTATCCAAACAGGTTACATGGGCACCTGCAAGTGAAAGTAGCTACATCTTGCGTCAATTATTCCTGGTATCATCTGTAAATTAAACATGACATTTTGAAAAAAAATCACAAAAAATCCCCCCTCCCTTTTTTTCAATTAAGTTAATAAACTTTAACTCTTAGTTGTTTTCTTAGCTTTAGATTTTTAACTTGGCAATCTGTAAAGACTTTCTGTAGTGTATTTTTATGTTTTCTCAGAATTGTACAGTTGTGTGTGAGCAGGTAAATACAGAGTAACATATAACCGTGAGTCAGTAATAAACTAACTTTTAAATATTCACTAGAACCAGAGGAATAATAAACTTCTTTTTTTTTTTTAATTAAGTCCTCCTAGTGAAAAGGATTTGCAGAAGAAAAAAAAAGTATTCTTCCTTCCTTTTGAAAAAAAAACTTAGGAAGAGACCATTGCTTTACAAGTATTTCACCATTATATGAACAACCAGCTTCTGCACATTTATGATATATCTAGTTCTGTATGTGTTCATTTAAAGGTTTTTACCAAACTACAGAATACAGACAAGGAATAAATTTCTGATAGATTTATTGTTTGTGTTTAGTTTATCTTTCATATATGCAGATTAAAATACAGCCTTGCTTCTACACTTATATGACACATGATAAAACATAGGCCAACCCTTCCCAGGCATCACCACTGCCCAGGAATAAGCAGGAATGGCTAGGGTCAGCCTGCACATTCATCAGCAACTCCCATGCTAGAAAAGAAAAGCATGACTCAACTATTCAATCCCAAGGAGACAGCCATAGGAGGTTAAATCCAGGATGTGATTTCAGTCCATGAATCCTACCACTGCATGAGAGAGGAAAAAAAATTCAGGCAAGCTTTTCTCCAGTTTTTCTCTTATTAGCCAGAGAAGGAAACCCCCACTCATCATGTTGTGAACTGTGAGTCTTCCCCAGAACCCAACTCTCCCCAGGTCCTGAGGGAAGTTCACTTCCCAGGTCAAACACACAGAACAGGGGATGTGCTTTCTAGGTATTGCAGGCACAGCATCCTAGAGCTTGCAGCCCTTTGTAGGGACAGGCAGAGACTGCTCTGTGCTTAATTTAATGCAACACTCTCCTGCCTGCTCAATGGGAACTGTGAGGTTACTCCAAATATTTCATGTTCAAACTACAAAGGAGGTAGGCAGAATGAGGTTTTTCTCCTTTTTCCAAAGCCTCACAATTTTAAGCGTGGATTCTGAGAGCCAAACTGCCTGTGGAGCCCAAAAGAAACGTAATGATGAAAGAATCCTATTGCAGCAAGAGCAGCACTGCCACATGGCAAATCACACTGTCGCTCTCCAGCCCTCTCCTTAAGACACAAGCAAACGTGGCTCAGCAGCAAGTTCTCCAAACAAGGGCTCTGGTTCTCAGATGGAGGGATTTCAAGGAAAATGCCTAGAATTGGTAGGCTTTCTTATGAAAGTACTTCCTTGTCTTCTTTCTCCTCTATCTTTATACTTGCAAGTCCTTTCTGAAGGACTGCCTGCCAGAATCATGCCAATAGGAATCAGAACAATCTTTTCAAGGCTTATTTCTCTCTAGCATCTGTACCACCAGGTCCATGGGTCAGACAGGTGTTTCTGACCATGCTCTTCCTTAGAAATTGAAGTACTCTGTTTTTCAGCCTGTTTGGTAGTAGTTACAATCTATTTACTCCAGACTAATAAGGAGTGAAAATGAAACAGCGTTATCTGATATGGAATGCAATTAAAAAAGAAGCCCCATTCAAGCAGTTTCCCAAAGCAATTTCCAACAATTCACATCTCAGCAATAAATCCTCAACTCTATTAAAAGTCAGTCTTCATGAAATAAAGCTGTTTCCAGACTTATCACAGTGTTGAATGCAATTTTCTGGAGAACTAAACATTTCTGATATTTCACTATATATAAAATGTATAGGATGTTTGGGTTTGTTGGGTTTTTTTTACATGCAGGTGACAGTTGGGGTGGTCAAAATTGGAATATATAAATTTCTTAAAAATAATTTCTTATCGACTAAGGTCATTCGAGCTATGGCAAATTGGCACATGGAGGTTAGAACTTTCTGAGAACAGCAAGCCAGTAAAGTTAACACCTGTCTAGGAGTGACCCCACCCCAAGCTATATGAATCAAAGTAATATGAATCGCCAGTGAATTTCAGTTACACTGAATGCTCTCAGTAAACCTACACCAAGGCACTTTACAATATCCTAAATTAATCCTAATTTTAAAAACATTTTGTATTTTTCTTTAGTTGCAGGTCATGGAGTTAGGTGATTAAATGTTCAAGAAGTGTGATGCACATGAAGAAATTACTCTGAATAAATTGCTGCTGAAGGCTAAAATCAGAGTTGCATTGGACATTATGTATAAATGAGAGAGGACTGCTAGATGCCACAGCCAGATAGAGACTAGTGTTGAACCAGTCCTTCCCTGCTGTCTTTCATATATATCTCAGAGTAAGAGATATATTTAGTTCTTTAATTTGTGTGGTTAAAAACTAAGAGTCATGTGGATTTTGCTGGAAGATAAATGGTTATTATGCTGACCAAAGGGTGTGTCCTTCTCTGAGCTTTCAACTTTGGGGTCTGTGTTCATATGCTGCAAGCAAACTGACTGTGAAATGCTGCACAGCACTGATGATAATTAGAGGAGCAGAAAAACTGAAAGGCTTTATTGTCGAAAGTGGGTTCTAACAAAAATAGTGATTTCTAATATCTCTCTGTTAGTTTAAACCTCCTTCTTTTCAGGTAAGCCCAAGCACACTCCTGACCATTTCTGCTCAGACTTCCTCTGAGACTAACAACCCTTTTCTTCAGAAGGGCTGCATGAAAGAAAACAGTGGTTTAAATACAATTATTTGCAGTCAGTGATGACTGTCTTAATTTTTCACAAAGACAAAAGGTTCATAGTGTCTTCTCTCCCTCATCTCTTACTACACTTCAGAATAAGGGAAATGCTCAGCATAAAACTCTGCCTGAATACTGAAATCAAGGGGTTGCAAGCAGTTTTAGTAGGAGGAAGGAGGGGGAAATGGCTGCAGCTATAAAAGAGCATTTGGAGGGCTGGAGGGATACTGTACTTCTCAACAGCTGCACTGCATCAAGGCAAACCACAAAATAGTTTTGCAGCAGCTCCCTAGAGCACAGTGGAAACAAAAGTCAGACAAGGCTGGTGTGGGTGTTGGGTTTTTTTAATGGTAGAGGACAGGAGGGAGAAGGGGACAGGGAAAAAAAACCACTCTGTACCAATCTAACACTGTGTATGTGTATCTGTAAATACATAAGTAGGTGGCAATACTGGACCTCATCAGACATTACCCATTTGCTGTGATTTCCATGCAGAGTTTTTAGGATGGAATTCATGGATTAGTCAATTGTGGTATTAATCTACTAATATAGACAGCAGCAAACATAAAGGAGTATCTAAAGATGTAGATAATTCTGATTCTCAAACTAGTAGCACTCTGAAGACATTCTGATTGTGTCTTTATTCTCCTCCTCTGACTCTTCAGAAAAGTATAGACCCTGTTGTCGTAAGAAAAAGATATGTTGATTGTCTGTGGCATTGCCTGTAGCTATTCAGATACTTCTAATGAGAGGGTTAAGAAAACTAACTCCTCCCAGGACCTGAAAAACTTCAGCTGAAATTAAAAGAATGTCTGAGTTGAAGTCCCGTCTCCCGCCCTGCCCCCATTCTTCAGACTGCACTTTACTTAAATAAACTATTTCAGTTGGAAAACATTCCTTGGGTCTATTCTGACTCATGATTTCTCTGCTGCTTTAGAATCTTTATAACACCAGGCAGCTAGGCAAAATTTCACTCTACCTAATCTGCTGGGAAAAAAAAACCAGTTTCTCAGTTCCTTGAGCACAGGGAGCTCAATCCAAAATAAGTCACCACTTTGAATGATGGCTGTTGCATTACATGAGGAGGGAATACAGGCACTTTCCTAGATTTCCTAACTACACTTTCAGACAGATATGAGCTGATGCAATGCTGGCTATGAAGAACGCTTACATTTGCTTCCTAGTTGTTTCTTCTCTTCTTTAAAAACAGGTTTGGGGACCAACCCATCAAAAAGCAAGTTTCAATCAGTTCAAGAAGAAGTCTGACCACTCCGTATAAACATCAACAGAAAACTTTTGGTGTAACAGGGAGAGTATTACTAGTATTGATACGACAGCAAAACCATAATTTAATTAATTTGTTGGCTTACCAAACCATTACATGAATTACAGATTTAGATCCTCCCTCTCCTAAAGAACACAAAAACTCTCACAATTACACAGTTTTAGAAGGACACCGGCATAAACCCATACAGATAGTCAAATTAAGATATGTCTACATATCAACTGTTTATTTTATTGTCTATGCACATATGCTTAGACCATGTAAACTGCAAGCTAATGCAACTTGCCTTACTCCTTAATGGAATAGAGATAAAATAATCTCATTTTCCCATGTTTTTCACAGATTATTCATCATGCTCAGAGACACTGATCACATCTTAGGTTGTGACAGATAATTTTTTAAACCACTTATATCTTTGCGCTTACATTGTGTATAACAGCTTGTGAAGATTGATATGGCTCTGTGTTTCTTTTGCCAATTAGTGTGACTACAGAGCATTTTATTCCAGGGAGTGACATATGCCTCATCTGCTGTCAAAGGGCACACAGTATGATAAAGATAACTATTTTAATACCTCGTAACAGTGAAACATAAGAGCTTATAGATAAGCAAGTGAATAATTCTGTACGAGCTGGAGCAAACCAATCCATGTCCTGTCCAGGATCTGCAGCTCTCCATTATTAGTTGTTTAGGCCCAGTTGCGATAAGTAATTAATAAAGAACATCTCAGAAATAAAGTGGGAAGTGATGCCCATTGCACTACAGTGTTTGCACACGCTTCCCACAAGGCCATCTCTGCCTGCTAGTGCAGCTCCTCTCGTGCCCTGCTGCAGTCTCTCCCACACAGTAAGCTGCTCCATCTTCCCACACAGCTGCAGCTCCCAGTCCATCAGGAGAGAGGCAGATGTTTGGTTCCAGATGAACAGCAGCTGTTTCACAAAGCTCCTTACCTTCTATCTCTTTTCCATGCTGAGTTAGCCTAGCTGTTTTCCCACCACATAGCACCCAGCTTATTACACACTCATGTACAATGTAGGAAGTATGCAAGAACCCAGGCCAGCTAATTATGGAACAAGTACTGGAAGATTTATTTGTTGTGAGGCAAGTCCAGGAATGATGGGCACTTCTAAAGTGCTGCTTTCTTTGAAAAGTGATTGTGTGAAAAGGACTGAACTTCAAGAACAGATTATGCCACATATACATACTTACATACATATACAGGCATACTTGGTAGGCAGAAAGGCTGCCTTAAGCCACCTCCTGACCTCGGCCACAACCCGTCTGCATCTTTTTCCTGGGGTATTTTTCTATCCCTGCATTGAAATGCAGGCTGTGTTTACATTCTGCCTACCCAAGAGACTTCTGCAAATCTCTGATCAGCATGATCATACTAGCAAAATAGTTGTTACCTGGCTCTCTGTAAACACACATATTGTTCAAATTAGTGCTTGAAGACAAGGGCTTCCTGTTTTCTCTGGTTCTTTCACAGCCTTACTTGACGAGTAAAGCCTCTGCAAGTGACAGTATAATCCATTTCTGGCAAACTCATTAAGAAGTACATGTAAGGAATAAAAATAATAGCTAGAGCAAAACCACCTTGCTGTGGTCCAAACCTAATGTCTGAGGCCTTCAGAACCATAATCAGCCACAAATTTCTTTAGACCTGACTAATAAAGAGCAGGTATCAAGATAACATCTTCTAAGCGGTATTTTAATGGCCAGTCAACCTCTGCTGACACCTTTTTTAGTGTGAATAATACTGAAAAGCTGAATTATATTCACTATTGAATTCAGATAGTGAGAAAGCCACTTCCCAACCTTGTCATTATATGACTCAGTAATAAATCTGCTTGGTAGAAGTATAAATATTCAAGGACCACATACAACAGTGGTAAGCAGTCTAACAGGAGTGTGCAGGTGATGACTGAAAGATAGCTCTTGAAGTATTAGTTACTTGAAGAGATGTAATGCGCAGGTGTAGGTAGGGCTGAGTGAACAGAAGCAACACTAAAGGTTCTGACTGGCTTTAGAGCTCAGACACATGGTCTGCTTGTGCCAAAACATTAACATTTCTGTGTCACTTGAAATTAAGGCAGGGTTGACTAAAAAAAATATTTAGCACTATTATTGAATGGCATATCTGCAAAGGCCTGCGCCAGCATGAAACTATTAGTATGCATCACACTTCTGTAAATCATGTAAATGAAGGCTCTTGTGCACATTATGCAGGGGGAGAAACAAGGACCCAGGAGGTAAACTAGTAAATCAGTGGCTTCAGGTGATGGTAAATGCTTGACTTCTAGTCTTATGGCAAATACCATCATGCTGCCTTTTCTTAGAAATTGCATACAAAAATTCCATTTGTTGCAGGAAATAAGGAAATTATCTGGAAGCTTAATGACCTCTTGAAATTATGAGATCTGTTAAACTGGCAAATAGTGTCTCTAACTGACCTATTTGAGTCTTTTGACTACATTAATGCCCTGAAAACTGAATAAAAATGCATGTAACATGTTTATCATGTAACTCATTAGTTAGATTTCTGAATGAAATTTGGTTTAACAGGTAATATGGAGCATAGGAGGCAAAACAGCAAAATAAGTTAAAAAAAAAAGAGAAAAAAGCTATGAAACCTATGCTGCAGCAAGTGAATGGAAAGGTATTCCCTTTTATCAGCCTAACTTTGACAGGGATATTGAGAATGAGAGCCAAAGTGCTGTCATTTTTATTAGTGTGATTCATGCAGCAGTGAAATTCTCTGGTGTGCTTCACTAGATTCTGCCAGGTGTGAATGGGATCATTCTTTAGTTCTGGATCTCTAATAAGTAAGCCCCTACTCCTGCTCTGTATTAAATTAGGAGCAATTGTTACTTTGGTGGAATAAGAACTGAGAACTCGAAATCCGTGTAAAAATTGGTATGGTTTTATTTTTAATGAACAATTTTGCAGCTTTGTTTACAAACAAATAAACTGGAAGCTAGAGTTTTAGGATTTTTTGCAGTGAGTTTTTTTGTTGGTTGGCTGGTTGGTTGGTTTGGGGGGGGTTCTTGTTACTTAGAAGAAACAGAACTCAGAAAACAATATTGATTGAAAGGAGATGATGGATATAGAAAAAAAAGGCTAATTATGGGAAAACAAGATATTAGGGATAAGAATTAGTAAGTAAAAATAGTTTTCAATCATCAGGCTAGAGAAGGAAATCAGATTAGGATGTACTTGGAGATGGTTCTTCATTCTCACATATTCCTGGTTTTACCACATATACTTGGCACCTCGTTTTAGCACCGTGTTGGTTTTCATAGGCAGGTAAATGCCTGTCTGGCATCTTCACTGCCAGTCCTGGAAGAAAGGATTTCCCACCTCACCATCTTTGAGATATCCCCATCAGTGAGGAACAAAGGCCGGCAATAACAAGACAGAGCTACACCCATTGAATATGGGATATCCTTTTAAAGGTGATCTGCTTTTTGGCAAACTTTCAATGATAAGAATCTTGCTTTGAAGCTTTTGATACAGAACTTCTTAGAACCTGAAATGTTTGACATCAAGGTATACTTTTGCTCCTATTCTTGAGATGTTTTTTCAATGTTAGTTGAAAGAACAGAGAGCAAACTTAAATCTTCAGGATTAAAATATAGCAGTGTAGGAATGAATTTGCAACAGGTTTTCTTCTTTACCAAATGAAACTCTAAAATCTTAATACTTTCCCAGTCATTCCCCCTGTATTTTTGGTTACAGTGAGAAAATCTAGCTGCTCAAATTGTGATGTCAGTTCTTCCATGCTAGTTACTCAGCAAGGTTTCCTTGTAGAAGCCTGAGGCATTGCCTTCAAACCCATCTGATTTTTTTTATCCTCTTTTCCCCAGCTGTTATTAAATGAAGTCAATACAATGCACTAAGGCTGCAGAGATAGAAGCTTATAAGGAAAAAATACTCAAACTTATCTTTTGTAGCCCTGATTCAATTCCACCAGCACATAATACACCTGATATGTGATGGATTTGTTACCTCTTTCTATAATTTAGCACATTTCCTGTCATAGATGAGAAATATTGTTGTTCTAGATATGTTTAGCAAACGCTAATCAAAACCTACCTCCTAGAATAAAATAATCATATTTCTTTTAGCTAAATCAATTAGAGGTCTTTTCCTAATTGTATGTTGTCTTCTATTTCTGTAGAACTCGTTCCTTCTCTATTTCTTCAAATGGAGATGAAAGGAAACTATGCTATCCTTTAGATTACTCAATTATTTAAAGTCAGATTTGTGATTCAAGAGAATTTCTCAGGAGCCAAGTTAACCCATGAGAAAATTAACCCTTGCTTATTAGGCAGAATGATTCAGTTTTCACACAGCTTTGCTGTTGGTTTAAAATACAAGCCCATTGCTTCTCTATTGTTGTTTAAGGAATTCCTAAGATACTGTGATTTTGAAAACAAAACTCACTGTTCAAACATAGTCTTCTAAGTTAATTCTGCATAAATATCAAGAACGCCATTCCTCTAGTCCCAAACTCATATTCATGCCTGAAAAAGGGACAGCAAGCTTATGTGTGCATATGTGGATTTGAAGCTAAGGAAAATTAAAATAAAGGAAAAAAGAGAACTGTACAAGCTAAGGTACACATTCTCCACCACAGTTCTCCTCTCCCTTTATTCCCACTCAGACTCCTCTGGTGATCAACTACCTGTACAGTGAGACTGGAGTTTACATGGGATGACCATACAAATCTTGTCCTGAGCTGATGATGCAGAACATATTCCACATTTGTCTCTATGTGACACGAGCATATGCCATGATTCCTTGTGCTCAGATGCTCTAATATTTTTCCCTAGCCTGCAGCAAGAGATCTTGTTTATATCTTTTCAGTGAACAATGAAAGTTGTGAGAAGGACATCCAAAAGTAATTAACACATATGATTTCTTCTGCATCCTCCTTCCAGAATGAGGGATTCTACTTTCGCATAAAGCACAACAGAGATCTTTCTATAGCTGCTGTAGAAGATAAAAGCATTTCAGGATGACAAGGGGTGAAAAATTTTAGTCACAGAAAAGCCTGGACTGACGGGGGAATAGTGTTGCTGAATACGACTTATATCTGTATGCTGTCTCATTTTTCAAAGTAGGATTTAAATGCACCTGAAAACTACACCCACCGCCTGTGGGAATTTAGTTATTTCAGAAGTTAACTTCAGTGATGTGCACTATCTGAAACAAGCCTTTACTTGCACAGCTGCTTATTTTTGACTGTCAGTGGGCATACCGAGTGGTATACATGTAATGAAAGATCAGGTTGAAGGTTCTTCCTTTATTCAGATTTCTTTCCTTTAAATGATGAGTTACGTACTTTCTGCTGTAGCTGAAAATTATCACTTGATATGGAAAACTACAATTTATTATTATGCTAATTGAAACTCATTACCTGAAGATAACAAAAAGAGTGATTCTTTTCCCACCTGCTATAAACAGTTGAGGTTGAGGGTTCTTTTGATGGTTTCTTTTTGTGGTTTTTTTTTTAAGTCTAATTGTGCAGCAGACTTTTTCAGTAATTAATTTCAAGGCAAAGTATCAGTGATTTCGGAGTCTCCTCTAATATTGCCTGTGCGATTTTGATTGCCATAATAATTGTATCAAGCAATAATTAGGGCTTTATATGATATTGTCCACAACATTCCATGCAAATACATTTTCACACAAATACAACCCATGATCTCGTTTGCTTACTTTCAATTGCTCCACTGTTCTCTACCTCTTACTTTTTCCAGTGCATGCTTGATTCATGTAGTTCTGAGTCCTTGATCTTTTCATTCAAGCCCGTTGAGGATTTGTAGGATTGGATCCATATAGACTCACTACATTGCATTTTTGGTTTCTCTTATCTCATACAGAAAATTCTGGAAGTCCCTAGAAGCTGAGGCTCTGTAGTTGCCAGTTCACAGTGCAATGCTATGTGATGAAAACTTTTTAATACTGTGATTTGATCCCCATTTCAGCAATATGCTGATTAATAGTGGTATAAGTTTGGTATACCAGAACTCATTACCACATCACCAATTTATTTAGAGTCTGTCTACACAGATCCATTCGTGTGTGTGTTGATATACAGAAAGAATTCTCACCAGCATCACACTAATTTGTTTTACTAGAATTTGCTGAGACTGATGATCAACTTAAAAGGAACACCTGCCTTAATTTTATCTTGCCGTCTGTTTTTGTTGAGAATTTTGATTGCCTTAAGCCAAAATTCTACAGATGACAAATAGAACAAGCAAAAAACCACCCTAACTAGAGGATTAAAGATGAAATTTAAAAAAAAAAAAGGTAAAAACGTCTGTGATAAAACTTAAATACTTAAGAGATATAAAAATGAAGTGAATAACTGGCCTCTGATATTACTTTGTGAGTTTCCATCATATTATCTGACCAAGAACAGAATCACAGTCAGTGTAGAAGGATGTTTATGACAGACATGTAGGCTTTTAGCTTTATTAAATGGATTGGAGGTGTAGTCCAAATGGTCTTAAAAAATAAAGTTTCAAAATTAGCTTTCAGATGTAAAGTAGGTTAGCATAATTAATAATTGCATTCTTTTATTGGTTGACTTGCACTGTCATAGAGCAAAGATTGTGTTGATAGTGACCTGAAAAGAGGTCTATGTGTCCTGATTTTATTTAAACATAATAAACTGGTTCGGCTCCAGTAACAACTAACTAAGCCTTCTATCAATGCATGAACCAAGCCTCTGTTTTGACAACCTCAATTCCTAGATATGCAACCTTTGAGGAACAAATGAAAAAAAAAAAGGAAAAATGGTATATACTTTGTATACATAAACACCACCCAGAAAGCTCAGTGACTGCTGCTGTGGAAGTTTACCCCCTTTGAGAAGGATAACTAGACATCACAGTTTAAGTTAAGCAGCCTTGAGTCATCCTCTTTTTTGCCTTCACTTAAGTATAATTGAGGAAAATTTTCCACTAGATCTGTCTACTGATCCCTTCAGCAGCACTCCTCCGTGGGCTGCTGAGCTGTTCTCTGCCTATCAGTTGTTCCTTTTGAGAATCCATCACCATTATTCCTGCTGAGAATAACAGATGATGATTTATTTCAGCTGTAGACAGCCACTGCAGAACAGAAACTAAATGAAGAAGTTGCCATGGCTGTTCACATAGAACCTGTTTATTTCTCATTAAAGGTCAATTTGCTGGAATAGTTCTCAAAAGCCACTTTAAATGATTCTGAAATAACTGTCTTAAAATATCAAAGAAGTATTAGAAATCAATGGTTATGACCTGTTTGAACAAAGAACAATATTCCTGCTTCTTTACCATTTACTGGCACCTTATGGACTTCCTCTAAATGATCCATGGAGCAGCCAAGTTGTAACTTTATGTACATGTGCCATGCTCTTAGATCTCTGTATACCTGGGAACAGTATCCTGACCACAGGAGCCTTAGCATACATAAAGTAAAGAGGACTTGTGGAAATTTCTTGCACTATCTTGTCTCTCCTCAGGATTTTCCTATAAGAGCATAGCACAACTATTTTTGTTGTTTTGTTTGCTGTTTTGGGTTTCTTTAACTAAGCAGTCAAGAAGAAAATAGCAAGCACAAAACAATTGTGGTGATGGGGATACACGGTACCACTTCCATATTTTCTCCACTGACAAAGTACTGGTCTCCTTGTTATTCAAAGCAAGATGCTGACTATAACCAAGCTACGATGTGAAGTCCAGAATCATAAACAATTTTATTAAAGAGAGCTCTAATGAAGCTGATACGTCTACACAGCACACACCAAGAAAAAACTATCCAAGGTTCAGCCTAGTGCTGCATTAAATCATATAGACCCTCATATATCTACGTATAGTACAAAAGGAAAACTGAAGCCAGATAATGTCACTGAACCAGCCCCATACCCAAAGGAGCCCCTTCCATTATCTGAATAAACGTGTGAAACTTTGTGTTGAAATAGATGTAAAGAAATTAATAACTATCTGCACCAACCACAAACACTGTGGCTCTCCCATTCATATAAGCTGGAGGAGAACTTGGATCTGAGAGCACACCAAACCCTGTTATTCACCATGGGGCATGAGGTTTGGGGACAACCTAAAAAGATTAAGATCTTTCTCCAAACTCTAGCATTGTTTTCTGTGTTTTCTTGTAATATGGTGCTGGTCAGACTGTATTACATTTTTAGCTGAATAATTGTTTGGCCCATCTAATGTGCACCTTGAGGGCTGTATCCAGCTCTGGGATCCCCAGAACAGGAAGGACAGCGACCCGTTGGAGTGAGTCCAGAGCATGGCCACCAAGTTCATTAGAGGGATGGAGCACATTTCCCATACAGAAAGCCTGAGAGAATTAGGATTGTTCAGCCTGAAATAGAGAAGGCCTTCCATTTTCTGGAAGGAGCCTATAAGGAAGATGGAGAGAGCCTATTTACAAGAGCATGAAGTGATAGGACAAGGGAGAATGGTTTCAAATTTAAAGAGAGTAGGTTTAGATTAGATATTAGGGAAAAAATTCTTTACTGTGAGGGTGGTGAGACACTAGAACAGGTTGCCCAGAGAAGTTGTGGATGCCCCACCCCTGGAAGTGTTCAAGGCCAGGTTGGCCATCCAGCCTGGTCTAGTGAAAGGTGTTCCTTCCCACAGCAAGGTGGTTGGAACTAGATCTTTAAAGTCCCTTCCAACCCAAAGCATTCTATGATTCTGTGATTCTATGATAATGGCTCAGTGGTTGGCTGGTACGTTTTGAAAGAGCACCCAGGGAAAATGCATGTATGTATTAAAAAGTTATATTTTTCATAATTTTTTATCTGCATTTTAATGATTTGCTCGAAATAATGAGAATAAATCTGGTTTGACATCATCTGGAAACTTCTCTCGTTTAAAACTTGCACTAACAGCAAATTTTGCAGAGGATATATTTTATTATCATCAGTTTCAATTTAAATTGTGCCATAAATATTATTGGCTTCAGTGTGAAATAGTTCCTTTAAACAGCTATGATCCAAACAGAAAAATAGTTCTTAGATGTTTACTTGTTAAAGTTGGCTGATCAAAACACTTCTGGTATGCTAATGGCTCCAAAAGCTCTCATTTTACTTCTGTAACTTCAAAAGTCTCTGTACTAGCAGTGATACTTGCATATTAGCAATAATTTTCAATAATTGTATTTTAATGATAAAATATTTCTGACTTCACAGTATAGAACCAAAGTCACTAAGCACTCTCTTTTTTAGGGAGCATTCCCTTTTTTCACCCCAAGTTTCTGAGATTAGTTTTGTATGCTTATATAGAGAAAATGAGCAATTTAATCTGTCTCCATGACAGAACTGTGACAGTGTCTGTATGGCAGATACACCTTACAGGAAGATCAACTTGGTAGGCCTTTGACACTTACCCTAAAATCATTTGGTGTGGCTTGAATTAGTGCTGATGCTAGAGGTAAAAGAGACTCCTCTCTCTCCTTCCTTGTCTTTCTCAAAATATGAAGATGACAGGTGACTGGTAGTAATAAAAAATAGTGAAGGACTGCATAGGTTCCAAAGGTCAGGTATTCATATGAGACTGTTATGTCAAAGCTGTTGGTCCTGAAGAACTTCAGTTATGGATTTTTCAGCATGGTGGATTGCTGAAAAGAGACTGGTAGACATGGAGAAGGAGACATACCAATGAATTATTCTTCTGTATCTCCTTTTTTTCTATCCATCTGTACCAATTCCGAAATGGCTGGAGCATACCAAGAATTCATCTCTTTGGAAACTTAAAGAACTCTCAACAGCTTCTGTGTGTTGCTGAGTTTCTGGCTACATGTCTTCCTCAGCCATCTGCTTTATGATAGAGATGGGAGTCGTAAATCCACATTTTGCAGGGGTTTTCCCTTCTTTGCAATGGATCTTCCTAGTGTGAAACTGCACGGGTAGGATGGAGAATACTGGTTTAGTTTTATTTGGTCAGGATACATCAGGATGGTACATTCCTGCACCATCAGAGTGTTCCATTAATAGAAAAGGGCCATAATTTCTTGAAAACATGCATAAAGTAGGTTTATGCGTATGCAGTTAGAACAGGTTTTGTCTCAAAAGAGTCTAATTGCTATTATAATCAATCAGTAACAGTTCTGCTAATGCAGCAAGAGTCAAAATGAAGAAAAATTCTGACTGTAGAGTCAGTGACTGATTTCAAGGAACAAGTCTGAAAAAACCAAAACGCTTCTCTGGGAACGATGTCAGGAAATACTCAGACTTGAGCCTCGGTGCTTCGGGTCTAAATTCATTTGTTATTTTATCTTGTTTGAAGCTCACTGAAGCTCACCTTCATAGGTTTATGTTGGTATAAACTTTCAAGTAGCTATTTTTGCTGCCTGGGTAATTTAAAATCCTACTTGATCTAAATTGATACCATTCACATGAAAGATAATGTGAATGAATACTCATGTACCGTTTATACTTTTATTACAATGTTTCAATCTGTTATCATTGGTTGCACTCCTGTCTTGTGGTCAGACATACTTCGTTAGACCACCTAATGCTGTGGGTTTTTTCTGTCCACACTGTACGCTTTTCCATCTCATCGGCACTCTTGATAGCGAGGAACAGTCCCGCCCGCGGAGGCGGCTTCGGGCTTTTCAGCCGGGTACGGCTGGCTCTCGGACACGCGTGGATGCTGCTTTCGGCGATGCCTGGTGCTGGCAGTGCCCCTCCGGTGGACAGCCATGTCCTATCCTTCCCATGCTTTCTGCACGCGTTCCTCCGGAGGAAGCTGATGAGTAGGGGCTGGATACATCGCCGGCATCTCCCCTAAGACAGGCTGAGGGAGAGACGACACGCTTGGCTCAGGGGTGGTCAGGAGGCGGTGCCGCCCCACTGTCGGGAGGGCCGCGGCTCTCCCGCCAGGGCGGGGGCTGTCGCGCTTCGCTGGGGTTGCCTGAGCAGGGTCCGCCGGCTCGGCGACCAGAGCTCGGGCTGGGGGCGAGAAGGGGAGCGAGGGCGAGCGCCCCGGAGAGGCTCTCCCCGCCCCGCTAAGGCTGGGCTCCTATTTGCCTTCGCCGTTTCCACGGCCTGGGACTCCCTTCGGCGAGCAGAAAGAGGGCTTGGGGGGCCGGCTTCCCGCCTTGAAAGAGCCCCTGGGCGGGGCGGGGGGTTGGCCACAGCTACCGCTTGGCCTCGCCGGAGGGACCACGTCAGCTCCCCGCAGCCGCGGGGGGCCGAGATGGGCGACCCCAAGTGACTGCAGCCCCCCGACCCCAGTCCCAGGGCAGAGACGCCCGGAGAGGAACGATGGGGCCCCGCTGCCCGCCGCGAGGGGCGGCCCGTCACCGCTAGCCCGTAGACACAGAGCGGGCAGGTCGTCTCACCCCCCCCTCGGCCCGCTCCCCCTGGAAGGGAGAAGCCGGCTGCCGGGCAGACGTGGCAAACAACCCCGCCAGCTTTCCCTCAGCTGGGTGGGCGGGTGGCCGTCGGAAAGGGGAGCTGCCGAGAGCGCCCATCCTCCTCCCTGCTCCCGGTGAGCCCCGTCCAGCTGGCCGGGAGGCGAGGAGGTTTCGGGACGGCGGCTGCGTGCCACCCCGGGCTCCCCTCGCACACACACACTGCCCGAGCGGTCGCGAAGCCGGGAGAAGGGACTGGCGGCTCTCTGCCCGCGCCCTGGCCCGAGACGCTTCCCCGGGGACAGCGAACCGCCGGGATAAGAACGGGCTCCGCCGCGGCTGTCGGTGCCCTGGCACTCGCTGACGGCGGGGAACCGCAAGGAGCGCGGCACCGGGGTGACCGTGCTAGAGGGGTCGAGTTAGAAGGGACTGCAGAAGGGGGAAGCGTCGCCTTTTGCCTTTGGCTGCAGTAGGATGGCGGAGAGAGGTTCAGTGGGGGATCCAACCTCCTCCCAGCTCCCCCAGCCGCTTCCCCGTCGCGCGGGAGGCTCCGCAGGCCCTGGACAGCTCCCGCTTTGAACGCCGTCGGGGCGCTGCCAGCCGGCTGCCCGGCGAGGCTCCCGGCCACGCTCCCAGAAAAGCGGGGCGAGATGGGCGGGGGACGGCTGAGGAAAAAAAAAAAAAGAAAAGAAAGGAAAGGGAAAAAAAAATCAGACGACGAGTCAGATTTTCCTTCCGAAAGCCTCAAAGTGTCCACGTCCTCAAAGCATGGAACCAATTTACCATCGTCACCCCCCCCCGCCGCTCTCGCTGCCAAGGCTGCCCCGGCGGGCCGGAGACACGGGCACGTGACGGCCTGGGCGGCGCCGGGACCCTCCTGTGGTATAAGTAGGACGGACCGGGGCTGGGTTAATTTAGCGTCCCGGGCAGCAGGTTTCTGCTAAGGTTGGAGTTACTCCTCGAGACTGTATGCCTGCGTCCCACAGGCGATAGCTAACCAACCGACTCGGCACCACAAGGAGTCTGCATGTCTTGCAACTAGACATGCTCAGCTTTGTGGATACACGGATTTGGTTGCTGCTCGCAGTAACTTCATACCTAGCAAGAAGCCAACGTAAGTGCTTTCCGCTTGTTTGTAGCAGGGGTGGTGGCAGGGGTGGCTGTCCAGCTCTGCTCTGTATCCCGACGCCCTCCCCATGAACGGCAGTCTGCGGGGAGCTGCCGCTTCTCAAGCGATAGAGANCTGCGGCCCAGCGCGGCTGGACGGGCCCTGCCCGCACGCTGAGCCCGCCCGCAGGGGGGTCTCCAGGGAGGGCCATACAGGGCAGGAGGACGGAGGCAGGGAAGGAATATTGCTCCGCTCTAGTGCAAAAAAGGAGCGCGACTCCCCGACGTTCGCTGGGAGAGGATTTAGTGCTCCCCATCGCAGAAGAAAAAGCGCACCCACACGCACGCTTTGGAGGGACAGAAGCGCACTCGTCTGGGGTCGAAGCTGAGCCTTCCCCCCCCTCCGTGCGGGACAGCGCCCTCGGAAGTGCCCCCCGAGCCGCTGGCCATCGTGCCTCTGCAGGGCTGGCTTTGACCTGGCCTTTGGCTGCTTTCCAGGGTGGAGGAGGGGTGGAGCAGCCGTGAGTTGTCCGATCTTGGCGCTGGGNTGTCCCGGATCAGAATCTAGCTGATTTTTTTCCCTCAGAAAAAGATGGTAAAAGGCCAACGAGATTTCCCATTACGGAAAAAAAAAAAAAAAAGGAAAAAAAAGACTAACCCTCCTAGACAGGCTCGTACCTAAAGGAGAACGCAAAGCCCTATCTCCAGCTCAGATGCTGGGAGAAGATCCAGATACAGGCAGGGAGGAGGGTGATGGCGGCGAGCAGAACCCAGGATGCGCTTTTTTGAGACTTCAGGCGCACTTTCTGAAGCGGAGGAGCGGGAGAGCGGCGGCTCACCCCTTCCCTTCCTCCCTGCTCACCCTTCCCTTCCTCCCTCCCACGGGCGGGGGGCTCCGTGCGGGACCCGCCGTCCCNTGGGAGTCTCCGGGAAGGTGTCCCGGCCGCTCCTCGGCTCTCCCCTGTGGACCGCTGCCAGTGCGGCGGCGAGCGGGCCGGGGCGATGGGCTGCACGGTGGCCGTGGCCCGGGGGAAGGGGGCCTGTTCTGGCCGGGCATTCTGGGGACATTTCCCCACCCGGCGGTATCAGAGCTTTCGCGAAAGAAACGGAGCAGTTCTTGTGGGGGACCCCGAGCCGAGCGCTCCCGCGCTTCCCGCAATGAGTTTGGGTAGTCGCCAGTCACCCGGGGCAGTAATGGCTTTAATTTTGTGTTGGGTTAGCGCAGGCAGTCGGTGTGTGCTGCTGCCGTACTGCGGTGCTGCGAGCACTTCAGCAGTGTTACCTTTTGCTGCACTGTAAGAATCACCTGAATTTAGAGTGATCGTACATTGCCAAAGTGACACGTTGTGGAAAAACCTCCAACAACCTGCTAGGTAGTGATAATGTCAAATACTGGCATTCATGTGTGATGTGAGACGCTTTTACTATGGTGAGTTTAAGCCAAAATAGATTTGTAATTGTAAATCAGAAATTCAGAGAATTTGTGTCTCCAGCTAATGAGTAAGAGCATACTTAGTAGTACATAACATACAGAGATAAAATTATTTGCCATGTGTGCTAGAACCATTCCCCATAAAAAGTGTGATGGGGCTGTTTCTGTTAAAATTTAAGATTACTTGTACAATTCAACATCTTCACATGTGTCAGTCTGTCCAGGCTTAATCCATTTATTAATCTGTTCCATGCATCTATATGTGAAAATATATAGGTGTGCTTTTTTTCTGTGGAGGTATGTTTAAGCAGGTTTGCAGACAATGTCTGCCTTATTACTGTGTCAATTATATTACTTGTTTTCATGTAATTAGCAAGTCTGTTTTGAATTTGAAATACATGGAAATTTCACTGATGAGTCTTTATGATCTAAGAGAATCATCTTGAAAGTAAGAAATTACATTAAGAAAATGTTTATTGCATTAAGAAAATAAACAAAATTACATTTTTAATAAAAAGCATTGAAATGTAAAACTTGTAAAATAACTGAATCCATGCTCTAATTATCTTTTTTTTTTTCCTTTCTTTTCGCAGATGTGAGTGAGGTCAGTATAAATTTTTATCTAATATGTAATATTCCAATTAACAGGCCAGGCTTCTTTTCTTGTGGCAGTACTGTTTTCTAATATTCATTCCCAAGATGGTCATGGAAAGATGGTGATTAAATCCTGGAGGGACTGCCTGGAAAGGTACCCACCCCAATTTCACAAGTGGGATGGCCTTTTTAAGAGACTGCCTTCATAGGTGTAGAGACCACGAGGAGAAAGTAACGGAGCAGTGGTGTTTGGACACTGTACCTGGCAGTTTGGATTGGAGATGACTCTACTTTAAAGCCAGTTTTACAGTCTAAATTTCGTTGCACAGGAGGATTATGAAAGAGCTCAGGTGTGACTTTTTTTTAATGCCAGTTTTTTAGGCTTTAATAATTACAGAATTGTCAGACCTCATCAGAATGTTTTAATGTAGTTAAATGCATCTTTGCTATATATAAACTTCTAGCCTTCATAGTCATTTAAAACCATAAGGCATACTTAAATATACTATACTGAGAAAAATTACAGTTATGTAAGAAGATGAGTCTAAGTTTATACATTATTTTAGTTCAGAATACTGGGAGAAATTTTAACTTTTTTAATTATCATCTTTATTTTTTGCAGGCACCTGCAGGGCGGAAGGTAAGCATTTTTATTTTTCTTCTGTGGAAATGGAGATGGTATCTCATAATCTTCAGCAGATTAATATTTTGTTGAATATTGGATGAAAGGAAAACCGGCTACATTCATTATTTCCAGTGTTCTCTGAAAACAGCAGTAGCACTGAGATGAATAGGTAGTAAAAAGAAAGGAACAATCATCTTAACACCAGGGTGAATTCAAATAATTCAAATTAAAGCTGCTTTACCCATGAGCAGAATTAGTCAGAATTCCTTTGAAAAGATTTGTATACAGATAGTACAGCAATATCTATATAGGTCTTAAAAGCTAAATAGATTCTGTTTTATTTATGACAGTTCCTACTGTTAAATTAGAACTAGTTATTCAGTAGAGATGAAAACCAACTTTGCAAGTTCTTCTGTAGTCTGGACAGTGATAATTTTAATTCCCACAGTAGTGACAGTGACTAATCTATTTGCAGTACCTTATTGTGGAAAAAGAATATATTGTCTGTGGAAAATAGTTATTGGACCTGTATGTACAGTCTTCTTTCACTTTCTCATTACATTAATTCTTCTTAATGTATCTGTTTCCCTGTATCATCCTAGAAAACTTCTGCTGTAACTCACTAAGTGTTGTTTTCTTCTGGCAGGGCCCCAGAGGAGACAAAGGGCCACAGGGAGAAAGGGTAAGGAATTAGATTTGACATTCATTTGCTTGTGGAGTTTGAACAGCAGTTGTTAGAAGACCAGTAATTAAAAAAATAAGTTTAGGTATCATTGTGAGATTAAATGAATGTGCCATTTCATCAAAAAAGTAATCAAGTTACTTATGTATCAAATTCTGCCCTGGCAATACCTCATCAACCTGATTATGGTCATTGCGCCTGAACAGATGTGGTTAAGATCCTATGGCAGCCTAGCACTCCAAGGGCTGATTTGAAAAATATTTTTCCAATTGCTCACCATGGAAATAGTGCATGGAAATGTAGAGGGGAAAGTTGAGACATAAGGGGGTGTGGGTTTGAACAATATGGTATATTGGTAAGACCTCTACATAAAACCTGAATAGACAAAGCTGGGTTTGAGGATTATTCGTTTTCTGTGCCTCCAAAGATGGTTTGGAAAAGCTCTTTTCTTGGCAGCTAGGCATTTGTCACCTACCTTCTACTAGTCAAAGCAGGTGTTCTACTGTTAAAGGCTGCTGTAAAAGTAACCATAAATGAGAACAGTTGAATAATTTAATTGTACTGTTCATTCATATTGATATCTGATATCTGCTTTTCTGTTTTGCTTCTGCATCTTTGCTGCTTTTTGTAAAGTGGTATTCCAAAATTCACATAGTTATTTGGATAGCTTGTAGTTATGTGTCTTTCTTGTATTTTCCGAAAGTGAAAATGCCATAGTACTGATAGGGAGCTCTTGAAGATTTAGGATCATAGTTCCCATTATGTTTGTCAGTGTACTATCAGGAAGACTCTATCTATATGGTCAACTAGATACTTTCTTAAGGCTACCACTAACTAAATTCATTTAATAAAATGAGATATATGCATTGTCCTGAAGTCAGGAAGTCTAATCCTGCTCTTTTAGAAATCAATTTATTATGGATTTAATTTAGCACTGAAATGGGTCTAAAATACTAAGTAAATTAAATACCTCACCTCAGTTACCACAATGGCAAAACTTGAGCACTTGTACATTGAGGATGAAAGAGTGTAAGGACAAATGTTGCTGGACTGAACACATGTAATTTCAAGTTGTTGCAAAAGAAGTTCTGACAGTGCTAGCAGAGGGACAGTATCACGAATCTGTAGAAGAGAACTGCTTTATTGTCATTGAATTTGATATTATACCAGCAAATAGTCTAGACTGATTAAAAAATGGCCTTTGACTTACTCTGGATCTATATTAGCTTGTAATCAGTAGGGCTGACCTCTTCCAGTACTCAGCTGGTCAAATTTTAGGCTCTTACTAACAGTCTGCCAGACTGTGTGGGTCCACATGGGTCACTAGGGATTTATGGGTCCAAATTTTGGTATCTTAAGATGAAACTTCCCAATTTGAAGATTATCCTTTGGTAGCAGAAATCCACTATTTCCCCCATAAATCTTCTCAAATATGAAGGTCCAGTATTTATCTGATACAAGATATGGCAATACAACATAAAATCAGACTGTACTTATTTTCTCTGTTTATTGAAACTACGTATATAGATCACTGCTGTAGAGTGTGCTGTAGGTGCCTGGTTATTAATGAAATTATCACATCGGGGATTTCTTCATCCATTTTAAAACATTCACTTTATAATCCTCATTTTAACTCTAGGGTCCACCAGGTCCACCAGGCAGAGATGGTGAAGATGGACTACCAGGTCCTCCGGGGCCCCCTGGTCCTCCAGGTCTTGGCGGAGTAAGGCATCCAAACTGTCTATTACCAAAATGCTAATCCATGCTTTGTGACCAAGAGAAAATGTATATCTACTGGAAAACACTGATGTTGCAATGGAGAGTAGAAGATAAATCCTCTTGTGAGCCTTAAGAAATTAATGGCCCCAGTTCCAATGAAACTTGCCTTGGGGTGTATATATTCCATGGAAAATTTGGATTCTGTATTCAACAGGAACTTACGCAGAGGAGCAAAGCAAATTAAACTAGTGTTGTTAAGCAGATGGGTAAAAGAAACTTTTGCAGTTGGATTCAAGAGACAGCAACTCTATTGGAATAAGCCAAAGAAGACTACCCCTTAGGCTAAAAATCAGTACTTAAAAGTCCTATAGAATTTTAGAGTATATGCTTTTAGAATTTCTCATTTCTATCTGAGTTCATTTATATTCTGCAGCATGAATAGTGTTTCTTATGTACTTTCTGCACAAGTGTCCATTATGTATTCTCTGCAGAATTTAACTCTTTGCTTGACATTGACTTGCACGGGGAGCATGAAGGCATAGACAGTGTTGTATTGATCAAGTTTAGTAAATCCTTCTGCATGGAAAAATACTCTTTTGCCTTCAATATGGATAGTGATAGTTTATTTTCCTGTTTGCAAATCTCAAACATCTTTCATTATTCTGTCTTATTTGAAAATGCTAGTAAAACAGTCAAACCAAAAAAAAAAAAAAAAAGGAAAGAAAAGCATTTGCAATTGTCATGTAGAACTTTTTTCCATTTTGATAAAATACCAACAATCCATTGCTGTTTCTGAGGCTGTGTGCTCCTCAGATCTTTTAGAAGCTGAAGTGCTTACCTCATCTGGCTGGTACATGAATTTTACTTAAGCAAAGCAGTGAAAAAATATACATAAATTCCCCATGGAACAGGCAGAGTAATTTGAGATTTTAAAGGAAGTTTACGATTTTAAATGAGCACCAACTTTACATTCTTAATTTTCAGTTCATGCTATTGCAATGCCTCTCTACCACTTCTGCATAGATATTTGAGGCCACTGTTTGAAGGGCCCTTCCCAGTAAAAAGAAGTCTTTTTGGAAACATATTAATAGAAATGTAATTATAATAGAGCTATGTTTACTGAGTTCTGTGTATGCTGCTTTAACAACCATATAGCCAGTATAACGAGTCAGATGATATTTAGATTTGGAATGTTGATTAGTAATACTTTTTAAAGTAAAATTTATAGTATTTTAATTTCAAACTTTATCACCTACAGAACTTTGCTGCTCAGTATGATCCATCTAAAGCAGCTGACTTTGGCCCAGGACCTATGGTAGGTATATGGTGGAGCACTTGATAACTGGCATGGCTAATGTGTTTTGTGTTTCCCTTTGAGTCTGATCCATCTGTATTAATGCAAAACATAGTGTAAAATCAGAATTTTGATCATATATTGGACTAGACTGTAAACTGATCCTTTGATGTTGGACAATGTGAAGTGTTTGAAGTAGTCTTAGAACTTAAACCTACAGTCCAAAGACCATGTTTTATCTTGAATATAGCACTGCTGGGTGTTGTGCTTAACTCTGTTGACCACACATTTATAGATCACTGAATCTCTGAATTTGATCACTGAATCTCTGAATTTGATCTCAGATAACACATATATTTTGATATAGGATTGCTTTACCAATATTGAGACAGAAGATTGTGTTTTAGGAGTAAGATTGATTATAAAGCTGCTCTCTAAAACCAACAGCTCTAGAAGGTAACTCAGCATCTCAGCTCCAGTTGTGAAAAGGATTCCCCCATGGCTGTACATGGCTGTATCTTTTTATATCCTTGGATTGCACTGGTCTTTTAGGAAGTTGGTCACAACATTTGGTTCTCAACAACTGAATGTTAGCACTTGCTACTACAAGGCTATTCCGAGGAGGGGTCTATATACTGTTTACTATGTTCAAATAGAGTTTAAGGAGTCTATTGCTGCTCCACATGTATTTCTAACCCTTCCTGATGTTAGCAGATATTTTCAGTGTGCACAGTTAATAGCATATGGATTAAATTCACCACACTCACTGACATCCCAGCCAGTGCATCTGATGGGTGAGCATCAGGATGAAGGCTGCCCAGGATTATTCTGGGTCAAGTGCTTGTCTCTGTTTCTGAAAATACTGTAATATTAAATGAATTGTGGAAAATGTTTTGGCATCCATTTATATACTAAACATAGGAAAATAGGAGTATCTTTAAGTTCTGCCCTCAGTGTCTGAGAATAACTCAGAAAATGTAGATGAATATTTACTTGGGGTGTCACAATTCCTGTGCTCCAATTTTTGAGTCAGTTAGGGTCCATGTGACAGCAACAGCAGTAGAATCTCTCTAGTGTGAAGAAGTTTTAAGTTTCATGAAGAAAACATAAAAGATTGTGAAGATAGAAAAGGAGGGAAAAATTATTATGGAATATAAATTGTGAAGAAATTCACAGGGTTTATGTAGGACATACAATTCAGACTTATTTTTTCTAGAATTACTGCATATTTTTATATCCACAACATTATTTTAAGTTGCATAAGTAAATGCCTGTAATTTACTTGCATAAATATGAATAAAAGATATTCCATATTATGGGAAAGCTACATAAGCCATGGAAAAGTTGGCATATGATTTTAATCTTGTAATGAGAAAAATCTACAAAACTTCCCAAGAAAGTTTTAAAATGAATTTAAAACATGATTTCTGTTGAAACATCTCTTAAATCACTCATTTGGATAGTAGAAGTCTATATGAAACTTCAGTTCACAATTATTTGCTTACTTAGTAAGCTTAAGACAGCTGTTAAGAAAGTGCACTAATTGAGGAAACTTCCTTTTTAAAAATAATTTTTCTGATCCTGTTTTTTGAAGATGTGTGTAAATTCTAAGGAATGTCAAGAAAAGTATGTTTCTGCAGTGAAATGAAGAGAATTTAATCAAAACCAGAAAACAAATATTTAAATAGAAGTAGATTATTATTTGAAATAGATATATACACAATAAGAGCATTTCATAATGTGTTCTTAAGACCCTTGTCTTTAAACTCAAAGTTCCTCCACAGGAAGGTAGGTGATACATAGATAGATGAATGATCCAGTGCACTTGCCAACAAGCCAGAATAGGTTATGAAGCCAAATCACAAGGTTCACAGCCATAATGGTACATTTCTGTTCATCCCATTGGATTCTCTGATGGTTCATTGCCCTTAGAAGACCTGTTTGCATTCTGATTGCCTGTGCAAATTCATGCAGATCTCTTAACTTCCTCTAATTTGATTTGGACATTGCACACTGAAAGCTTACCAATATTTTAGGAATACCAAGAACTGGTGTTATAGATGAGTTTATATTATAGTGATTTTTAAAAAGATTTCGTAATTTTTCACCCCCAGGGTTTAATGGGACCTAGAGGCCCACCTGGAGCATCTGGACCTCCTGTAAGTACAGTCTTCTCTCTCCTGCTGACATTGACATAGCTGCAAAATCACAAATTGGCTTGTTTTAAAACCGACAATATTTCCCTGGTCTCCTAGGGTCCTCCCGGTTTCCAGGGTGTTCCTGGTGAGCCTGGTGAACCTGGACAAACAGTAAGTACAGGTTTCACATACTAACACTTTCAGCATTAGAAACAGGACACCAAAGTAGGCCCATTTCTCCTGTCCATATGCACATCTTTGAATGTTTGGATACTCCTGCTTGATCCTGTTACAGGACTGAACACTCAGATTCAGGCTCTTTGAAATTGGAATCATAAAGTGCAAAGTAAATTAGGTTCCACCTATGCCCCAACTCAAGTCACAAACCAGGGGGAAGACTTAGATGAAGAATGATGCTTTAAGTAATCCTCAATCTATTTTTAACAGGGTCCCCAGGGTCCTCGTGGTCCCGCTGGTCCTCCTGGAAAGGCTGGTGAAGATGTAAGTGGTTATTAAATGTTTCTCATCTCTTTTGGGGTGGTGATTCAACTCTAACAAGCAGATTATTGTTAAGATAAGCACTCTACTGGCCATAATTTTTACATTTTTCTGTAATACACAGGATAAATAAACCCCTCAAATGATTATTTTACAGTCCAAGAGATCCAATATGCTAGAAATGTACAGAAAATCTCCAAATACATTATTTAGCTTCCTGAATAAAAGGAGAAGAAAACTTGAAAGCTAACAGGCTTCCTTTATTTATTGAAAAAGAGAATCTTTGCCAGTGTATTTTCTTTTTTTTTTAATGGTTTATGTCGTTATTTTATAAAAGGAGCTTTCCTTCTTAGTGCAACTTTACTGGATTTTTTAGGGTCACCCTGGCAAACCTGGAAGACCTGGTGAGAGAGGTGTTGCTGGCCCTCAGGTATGTAGCAATCTACTGTGTACAATACAAAATTCACTAATCACTGAAACCTAACAACTTTTCTGAATTTCTAGTGATACTCCTTATATGGATTAATTCAATGTCAGTCCTTACCTTCAGGGATTTTATATAGTTATGTTTTTGTTTTTTGTTTCCCCATCCCATTCCCAATGTAGCAAATGTAATGAGTAACAGAAATGACACAGTGAGGAGTTACACAGGAGCAGGTGAGCAGGCACCTCGGCACGGAAAGCTAAAACAGCTGTGCTGTCACATGGTAATGCATGAAATTTCTGAGATTAACTAAAAAAATCAGGTTGATTACTGTTGGTCTTGGAACAAGTCTGGTCCTGAGAGCCTAAGATCTGGACTGCGTTCCTCACTTGAATAATCATGAGCCAAATCTATTTGCTAATTTTATTGAAAGACTTACTATTTCTCTTCCTTTTTAACTGCAGTATATAATATGAGAGACAATAATTCATGTGCTGTGTGTTTTTAGGGTGCTCGTGGCTTCCCTGGAACTCCTGGTCTGCCTGGCTTTAAGGGAATTAGGGTGAGTATATACATACTTTTCCCTGAATATTTAGCACTAGTAATAGAGTGGCATACTGGAAACCCCTGGAAATCCTCTGAAGGTCAAGACTGCATGAACACCTTTGAAGTTTTTAATATAATTTGATATGAAAGACTGATTATTTTTGAAAAATCAGAAGAGTGTATTAGGAAAGCATTTTGTGTGGAAGGCAGGATTACAAGGCTGAGTTTGTGTATAGCCATTAGTAAGAAAATATGTACCAATAATTACTTTTCTACTCTATATAGGGACACAATGGTCTGGATGGTCAAAAGGGACAACCTGGTACTCCTGGTAACAAGGTAAAGATGAAATCTGAAATGTAGGATGCATTTATAGCTCTTTTTAGTGAAAGACATAGGAATTCTCCTCCAATCGATTTTCCATGTTGCCATTAAACATTGCCAAGCTTCAATAATCTAGAAGTCAGTGGATCCATGAAGAACAAATACCTGAGAAACCCTATCATGAGAAAACATGCCTAGGGCCTTATTCTTGAGCCCTCAGTCAAGTTAGTACTTAGAGTGAGTAAGAGCTGCAGAACTGGACTCCTGATTGATTATTCAGCAGCACCTAAGACTGATTTTGCTTTCTTTTCTATGACTTGTATTTTGCATTTTGGTGTGTTTCTTTAAAGCATGATAAAATGAAAATACCTCATTTTACCAGAAAACACTGAGTGAGATACATGTTCAATGTAAGGCTTTCTGCTAAAACATTGGATAGATGAAGTGGTTTTCTGAGTTAAGGCTATTTTGGTCTTCACAGCCTTTTCCTTTTTACTATCTTCAAATTAGTATATATTTGAAGACTATCCTTAAATAAAAAAATCCTTAAAAATGTATTCTTAAATATAGTCTAGAAACGTCTTTGTCAAACTTTCAGTTTTAGTTCTTCTCCCATTCCACCTCAGTGCCACAGTGTTCTTGAAAATTACTGCAGTATTGGGTTGTAGGAAATCTAAATTCTGCGCTGAGTGATTCACAGGAGATTTGTATTCCAGAACTTTTAATACTACAATGAAAAGCTCAAATACTAATTCTCTCTTGCTTGTTTCAAAGAGCTTAGCACTACTTGGTTATAGAGTTATTAATTGTAACATAGTGTTCTCCCATATCACTGCAAGAGATTAACCTTCAGAAAAAAATATGGTCAAGAGACAGAAAACAGTCTATCCAATTATTGGAGATTAAAAGCAAATAAAGCAACAAATTAAAGGATAGAAAGGTTACTAGTAAGGGTGCTAATCTGACTGGAAAACATCAGCATTGTAAATCAAGGTCAGTCATGATGTAACTGTGCTGAAAGCAGTGATGAAAGCAAAACTTGCACTCTGCAGCATTTAAGACTAGGTGCATTCAGGTATACTCAGGATACAAATGGTCTAGGGAAAATCTTGTCACTGTATATCAACCTAGATCAACTGCAAGGCTGCTGAGAACACAATACTAAACAGGGATGAGCCATGTTTTAGTGGCTGTTACTCAAATACTGAATATTATTGGTCTCAAAAATAACTGAGGCAGATCCTTATTTTCAGCCATTTGACAAGAACTTTGTCACCTTAACCTAAGGCAAAAGGTTCTGCTTCTGCTCTAGCTAAAAACCAGCTGCTGATTGATCTGAATTTAGTTGACTATCCAGGCCCAATCTCTGAAGTGTATACTACAGAGTAAATATCAGAATAAAGAAAAGGGGTAAAGAAGGTTGAGCTAGGTAAGTGAAACAACTTTCTCTGGTCTTTGCCTTCTAAAAGGATTCAATTTGGCTGTGTTCTGGTATATGCAGGAGCAATTGCAGTCTCTGCACCCTCAGGACGTGATGTGCTGTTATTGTATACTGTGGTGCAAGTGCTACAGAACACAAAACCAGTAGGATCTAGCAGTTGAAAATCTCTCTTCTGTTGTGCTGTCTATCCCAACATTATTTAATTAATTCAAGCTTCCAAACTTTCTTCTTCATAGGGAGAACCTGGTGCCCCTGGTGAAAATGGTACCCCAGGACAACCTGTAAGTATTCACTGCTGCTGTGGGAAATTATAGTCTGATAGGTTTAGCTCAATCAGCATTTTCTTCAGTATTTGTCATCAACAACACTCCAGCTAGCTAGGTGCTCTAATGTAGTAGTANGGGGTAGAGTGACATACTGAAGTTGTGATGAGAACTTAATAAACAAAAAGAAAAACTGAGAAGCTGTGAGTCCAATCTCTTTTATCTGGTACTGAACTTTGATAATAAGAAGAAATGCTTAAACTCAAGAGCCCGGGTCATCTACAGTAATATGAGTTACTGGAGGAAAAAAATCTATATATCTATGTTCAATGAGAAGATATAAATGAGTTAATTTAATTTTTTCTTTCAGGGTGCTCGTGGTCTCCCTGGTGAGAGAGGAAGAGTAGGTGCCCCTGGACCAGCTGTAAGTGGCTTTCCATCTGTCTGTCATCATGACCAGCCACTTACTGTGACTTTCTTTGATATTCAGTTCTCTTTTCAAACTATTTATCTTGTTCTTTCCTCACAGGGTGCTCGTGGAAGTGATGGCAGCACTGGCCCCACTGGACCTGCTGTAAGTTTGTCTTGCTCTTTGACCATCTGGTGCCATTGGGCCTTGTGCTCCTTACAATGTTTTTAGAAGATTTCTTGGGCTTCTGAGAAGTTGATTTAGTTTATGTTTTTAACAAAGTTCTTTGTTGCTTATCAGACCATCACAAAAAGAATTAGTGAAACATAAACCCTTTGAAGACAATATTCTGAGAACCTCAAGATTTATCTTAAAAATCAAAGGAACCAAATATTCTCTCATTTTTGCTGGTGATCATATGGGAGTTTCCCAGCAGATTTCACTGGAGAACACCCAATAAACAGAATTCCTGTTTCCAACAGTGTAACAGAATAGCTGTCATCCCAAAACTAAAGAGACTTTATACTTCTTAACAGATTTATACCATGCACACGTTGCAGATGACTGTAATTATATACCTACTGTAAATCATATATGCACTCTAGGACACAGCTTTGCATGTGCAACATCATCCTGTCAGAATAACAGGCACCAACCCTTTTCATTCACCAGTGATACCTGAGTTACATGAGCTAGTGTGAAAAGCCAGTAAGATCCAACTGCCTTGATCTGACTAGTCAACAATAACTATTCTAATAAAAGCTAATCCAATGCAGGTTTATCCATTTAAAATGAGTTATTTTTGCCATAATATACTGCTGACTTCAGTAAATCTCATTTATCTCAGTGAAATAAGTATGTGTGCAAGGATATAGTTTTGAAACTGTAAAACAAATCAAGAATAACCCAGAATAGTTGATCTGTTTTATTCCCTTGGATTTGTGAGGCAGTTTTATAATAAGTATTTATTAGATGTTAGCTCAACGAAAAAGTAGATACCAGTTCCCAATAACAATGAGTGAGTTGGATATTTTATTAATAATTGAAGAAAAACTATCACTTTGTATTTGCATGCATTAAAAAATAAAGGCTATGGGTACATTCACGTATCTTCCCATGTGGTAACTGGGTACATTAGGAATTTCGTCCCAATGTAATTAGAAATCTCACAGCAATGAGTAGATGTAGTAGAATCAGTTACCTTGCCTTGAGACGCCTGCCTCTCTGCATCCTCTGTTTGTTCTTTCTCAGGTGTTGGGCCTCAAGGCAAGGTTTTATCAATTCTTGCTTGATTTGCACTGCAAATGTTTTTTAACCATTGCTCTTGCTCTTAACTGTTTGTAGTAAACCAAATCTGTCAGTTCAGAGTTGCAAAAGGCAGCTGGTATTCTGAGGTGGTAATGTGTGGAATAAGTAAATGTGCGCTTTTTAATCTGTTTTCTTCAGCAAGCAAGATGTTTCTGTTGTTACTGAATACCTTTATACAACTGCTTCCCTTTCATTTTCCAGGGCCCTATTGGTGCTGCTGGTCCTCCAGGCTTCCCAGGTGCTCCTGGTGCTAAGGTATGAACATCTGCTTCTACTGGTACTTTTGATAGTGAAGATGAAATATAGTAACTAGAGTTGCTAGGCCACAAAAACCCCTCACTCTCTCTGAAACAGGAGTGCTTTCTTACCAGTTACAGATCAGGATGAGGATGAGTTCCTTGAGTACTTGGAGAACATCAGATATGAATACTAATTTAAAATATAGTAGTTACTTCACAGCTGAAGACTGATGCTGGACAAGTTCAGGAAGACATGTAACCTTTTTATTGCTTCCTATGTGATGCAGTTGTACACACCTTTGAGAGAGTGACACGAACCATGATAAATAAGCAAAGCAATATTTAATATCACTTTACAGAAGCATTGGAGGAACCAAGAAGCTGCAGCTGAGTATTGGGCTCCTCCCAACCTAAGTCCTTGAAATTACAATGCAGAAATTTCATTTAAACTTTTCAGGTTTAAGGCAGTACCGTTTTGCTCTTTGCAGACTATAACTTAAATTATACTGAGCAACTTAAATTATTTCTGAGCAACTTTATTGCTAAGATCTTACCATTTTTACCTGGGTAAGAGCCTCAATATTTTGAGTGTCTGAGGAAGAACAGAGGATTTGAGGCAGGAGTATCACATATACTGTATTTACTAATTTTGCTGACCATTTGCCACAAAATCCATGACACAGACCATATTTATCTTAATCCACCTTTAGAAGAAAATAGAGTATTGTTTGCTAGACCCTTTAATATTGGCTGCAGAGAAAATGAGGAAAAAATTGAGATCACATTCTGGTTATTCTTGTCAAAAGGCAAGATTTTGAAAACCACAGTCTTCTCTGATGCAGATGTGAGTGTGGTTACAGCATGTGATTTCAAGAGAAGACTGTCTAGATGTCCAGGGTGAAAGCTAACTGCTCAGAGAGTTGCTGAAGAGAAATTGTCATTATATTCAGATTTTTGTAGCGGACTTAGTGAACACAGGCTTCTGAAAGTAAAAGCAAGGACCTTTTTTCCTGTCATTTACTCCACTATGAATGCTATCCAACAGCAGTCTGGCATGCATTTTTGCATCAGTGTGCATCAGTGTGAATGGCATCTGAAAGTGCAAGATAACGGTCAATTAGATCTCATAAACTGTGGCACTTTGGCCAATGTTGGAGGCACATAGCTGCAGATAAGACTGGAATTGTAATTCTGATTTTTTTCTAGATCAACCTTCTGGGTAATCCCAGGTGATAAGGTAACTTTTCAGGTATAATGAGCATCTGTTGTTCCTGCCTTAGCCATCAGCTTAGATTAAGCCAAACTAAACATCCCAACTTCAGTGCCTTTAAAATTCATTAAAAGCTCTCAGCTGCTTGGTTTCCTGGCCTCTGAATTGGGAGGGAATATATATAAATGATTGTTTTCTTAATGCCAGGCTAATACAGAATTGCTTCACTATTGCCATAACACTGCGTATGCTGATAGAGGGTTCTGTCTCTCTAACAGGGTGAAATCGGACCTGCTGGTAACGTTGGTCCTACTGGTCCTGCTGGTCCAAGAGGAGAGATTGGACTTCCTGGTTCTAGTGGTCCTGTTGGCCCTCCAGTAAGTAACTTGCCAGACTTTACCTATTGATGGATGGGTGTACTTCTGATTCTGAATTAACTAGTGTTGTTATCTTTCTTAAAAGGGCAACCCTGGTGCTAATGGTCTTCCAGGGGCTAAAGGTGCAGCTGTAAGTACAACTATACTCATATTTGTTTGCTCTGAAAAACCCAAATTCAGTTAATGCAGCAGAAAAGATGAGTTCATATTACCTTTTTTCCCCTCTGCTGGACAGGGTCTTCCTGGTGTGGCTGGTGCTCCTGGTCTGCCTGGTCCCCGTGGTATTCTTGGTCCTCCTGGCCCTGCTGGTCCTAGTGGTGCTAGAGGACTTGTTGTAAGTGACCTTTTTACATTGCATGTCTTCATTTGAAAACTGGACACAGCATCCACAGTTATAAAATATTTCCTCTGGATACATTTCTGTTATAATTTTTTCCTTGCTTCATTATAACTGGACATTATAGTTCATTTCTGTCTCTCACTACTTGCTACAGATGCTGAGACTCAAGAGGTTCACTTTTCACTCCCTTCGAGTGCATGGACTGTTAGACTCTGTCCATGTTGATAGTATCAAGAGAGATGTGGCAGCAGTCTCACAACTAGGCCCTCAATGGGTATCCTCAGTAGAAGAACCAGCTGTGAATGTCTCATAGTTCAATTAATGTAATTTCCAAGCATCTTTAAAATGTTTTCATGGCTGTTAAGCTAAAAATATAGTTGTGCTCATTGATCATTATTCACAATAGAAACAGGCATTGCATTAGATGATCAAAGAGTTCTTTGATTCATGAGAAAGCTCTCCAGGTAGAAGAGAGATTTTTGGAATTATGCGTAATTCTATGATCTTGTTTTGGACTCTAGGGTGAACCAGGCCCTGCTGGTCCCAAAGGAGAAAGTGGTGCCAAGGGTGAGCCTGTAAGTATGGTGAAATGTGAAAGTTTTTCAATCAAAAGCCTGATAATATCTGCAACACAGTATCTGATTTCTTCTTTTTCCCTATTTGTCTGAAATAGGGTGCTGCTGGACCTGCTGGCCCTCCTGGTCCTAGTGGTGAGGAAGGCAAGAGAGGCAGCAATGGTGAACCTGGCTCTGCTGGTCCCCCAGGCCCTGCTGGTCTGAGAGTAGGTTTTCTTTTCATATTCCAGAAATAGAAGCAAAAAGGAAACAGAAATCATTCATCTAGAGTCACAAAGGCAAATTAAATAATAATGAATAATTAAATTTACATTGATGCTTCTAAACAAAGATAATTTTAATTTCTGAGCCTTTTGATTAGTTGGGACCAAACCTATTTTTGCTTTACATTAGTAATTGTTTATTATCCTATACCTGAAGTAATTAGAGGTTGCTTTGTCTTATCCATTGGGTAATATTTAGTGAATTATCTTTTAATTACTCTTAAAGCTTAGTGATGGATTTAACTGCTTAAAACAGATAATTGGCTCACACATAATAGGAGGCAAAAGCTTTCAATTCAGTGTCTTCAAGGATGCCTAGTACCCTTTTAACTGGATGAGAAAGTCACTCCATGAACTTCGGGAGGCATGTAGCTTCATGCAGGAAAATAATTCATGGGAACATAATAAGAAAAAATGGCAGTTTCCACCAGATTTATTTTTTTAGCGATAAAGATTCATTGTTGCATGTTGGGTAGGGTGTACAGAGTCACAGAGAAGTCAATAACACTCAACAGAGAATGTGGAACTGTGTAGGCCAGGTTGTGGAATCCTAACTGGTGGCTAGAGCCATTATTAGTTACAATGAACACTGAAAATGCTGTGATAAAACGGATTAGAATTTAAAGAAATCTATGGGAAGTGAGAGAAATTTCTTTCACAATATCCATCTATACTGAGGTGTGTATGTGTAGAGCTGAACTTACCTCAAATTCAGCAGACCTGCTTGGAAGGCTGAAATTCAGCAGGCAGGAACAGATTTCTTTCTTTCCCTTTCTTGATTTGTTTGGTGTTGACTTGCAGGGTGTGCCTGGATCTCGTGGTCTCCCTGGAGCTGATGGCAGAGCTGGTGTCATGGTAAGACTTTTGTTTGGGTCACTATTTCTGAACTGTCTTCTCTTATATACAGGTGTGTGATGCTTTTTACTACCTCTGCCTAATTTTATTTCTTTCGGTAGGGACCTGCTGGTAACCGTGGTGCTAGTGGTCCTGTTGGTGCTAAGGGTCCTCATGGTGATGCTGGCCGTCCTGGTGAGCCTGGTCTTATGGGTCCAAGAGTAAGTTCGAACTATGTAAAAAGAAAATAAATTACAATTAAGGGGCAAAATTATTCACAAATCCAAATGCAAAAATTGAGCATGTGCTAACCACAACTAGGGCACTTCCACCACTCTACTGAAAAATAATCCATGAGGAATAATTAAGCATCAAAATGTTTTATGGAAATTAGTTCCTTTTATTGTGGTACCATTTGATTGCCTTGTCATGGGGCAACGTCCCTTGTACTAGATACTGCATTGACTTCTGAAAGGGGTTTCCACTTGTGATTATTTTACAGAATGTGATCATTAAGGTCACAACTGCAGTGTGTGCATCCTCTTTAATGAACTAAAAGAAAAGCAAACCCTACTAAAATGATTAGATGGCTGATGTCAATTATTTCCATTTTATTTTGCAAATAAAATAGCAAAATAATGGTTGAAAACAGCCATTCACTTATAATGATGTTGACTATAGCCAGACTCTGTCCATTTTATTCCCTTTTATTCTCCTTACTCTTTCTGTTCCTACCCTACCCCATGAAGTGAAAGTTTTCAATGCACATGTGAACTATTAGGCACCTGCAAACATTGAAACACACTGTCCTCCAAAGCAGAGCCTAAATAAGTTTATCGAAGTGAAACAGGTACTAACCTATACTGATTTTCAACTGGGAAGGTAGCACACACCATCAAATTAAACTTCAGTGTATTTTAAATGTAAACTTGATAAGACATACAGTCCTGTTTACATATTGTATATTGATAACTTGGCATCTATGTGTGTGGATGCATGCATGTAGAAAAAAAAAGTTGATTAACTGTTGGGTGAATTGGTTTCCTTCTAAAAACATGAAACTTTTCCTCTCTCAGGGTCTCCCAGGTCAGCCTGGAAGCCCAGGCCCTGCTGGCAAGGAAGGCCCTGTTGTAAGTACTGTGCTTTTTACTCTGTTCCCCCATTGCATGTGAAACAGACATAAAGTGAGACTTTAAATGCAGAGATCCCAGCACTTTAGTTCTAACACAACTGTGTAGAACCAGCAAGATTTTACTACCATATTACTCAGAAGACCAATGTAACACTTTGCATTCATTTCTTTGGGTCTCAGATTAGAACTGTGTCCTGGAAGAGAAAGAAGAAATACACAGTTCTGCAAAAAAGAGAGAAATGGGCTGCATGGGCATGCAATATATCAACAATATTTGAAAGTTAAATGGCATTTTCTTCCTGTCAGTGCACACTTCTCCTAAAGTTGAACTCTAATTAAATTGCTCCAGACATTTAATAGTATGATTTCTTTTTCTAGGGTTTCCCTGGAGCAGATGGTAGAGTTGGACCAATTGGTCCAGCTGGTAATAGAGGTGAACCTGGCAACATTGGATTCCCTGGACCAAAAGGTCCCACTGTAAGTACAGTACAAAAACTTTCTATTACTGTGAAGGTATTTCCAGACTAATCTGTAGGTCCCCAACTGTAATAATAATCTAACACATCTCCCTGCATCCTCCTCTACTGCTTATTGTAGCATCCACTTACAGTCAAGATTTCTGTTTTAAATTATTTTTCAGTTATCCAAAATGTGATTAAATAACTGAAAAAATTTAATTCTTAGGAATATTTTGACACTTAAGTGATTAGAGTAATATATGTCTATGAGGAATTTCTGCATGTCCATTTTATTATTTCTTTATATACACTTCAGTAAAAGTTCTGTAAAAGTTGGCCATTAAGCCGCAGTTTCCGTTCCAGAATACTGTTATTTATGGAGCACCTTCCAAAGGTCACCCAATTTAGAAGAAAGCTACCAGTGACTTCAGTGAGGCTCTTGACATGTCCCACAGAGGCCACAGATAACAATAATCTCCTGGATTTGAGTGTTCCTATACATACACACACGTGCTTACATATATAGAGTGTATTTTATAGGAAACTATGCAGAGTGTCATGAATTATGACCTCAAAAAATAAAGAAATAGAGTTTTGAAAAGACAAGACATTTATATTTGAAATATTGTAAGTGATCCAAAAAGTCAGATGGAGCCTGTGGGTGTTTTAATTTGGGTTAAAGAATTCTTACAATAAATCTTCTGGCAAGGAGAGTGTAAGTCTCTGGTTAGTAGTTTGAACTGAATCTAATATGGAGCCTTGCTTAACTTTTATGTCTTTTTCTTTCAACTTTAGGGTGAACCTGGCAAACCTGGTGAAAAAGGCAATGTTGGTCTTGCTGGCCCACGGGTATGTGAATATGTTTTCTTTACCAACCTCCAGAGAGAAAAAAGTAGATTTGTAATAATCTTTGTAATAATCTCTGTAATAAGATGCCATTGGCTTGTGCAAGCATGAATAGATGATGAAATAGAAAAGCACTTGGAAATACATTTATTTAGCTTCATGTCAGTGGGGGCTGTTACTTAAGGAATAAATGAATTTATTTATTTATTAATTAATAGTATTAATTATGGAGTATTATCATCTTATGAAGTTAAAAACATAGCATAGCACTCTGTCCTCAGTTCTTTGAGGACACTGTATAGTTTCTAATTTATCCTGTAAATTTCCAACTTTTTACTGATGGTTGAAACTTACTGATTCCACTTAAGGGATCAAAGAATCAGTCTGTTGTGGGAAAAATGCTATCAGCAAGATTCCTGTATTCTGTAATTCCAAAATAATTTTTTGTAAGGATGAATGTGCTGCAAAAACTAAAATACTCACCAGAGTTTAAAATTGTAAGAATCTTTAGCACCCTTGGACAGCAGAGTTCTTGTGGTTAACTTCAAAATACACAGCTACAGACCTTTCATTTTGACACACAATAATTTAGAGGTATTATTCATAACAAATCAAAACTTTGATAACAGCTTTCTACTTGAACATATATAGGGTGCTCCTGGTCCAGAAGGAAACAACGGTGCTCAAGGTCCTCCTGGAGTCACTGTAAGTAACAGCTTCCACACAGATCCAATTTGTGATTTACCTGTATTTCTCCTTTCAAGCTAAGCAGTTGCTTTTCATTCCATCCAGGGTAACCAAGGTGGAAAGGGTGAAACAGGTCCTGCTGGTCCTCCTGGCTTCCAGGTAACTAACTATGTGTTCTGCTTAATATTATCTATGGTTTCCAAAGCATGAAGTGGTTCTGCCTTAACTTCATTTGTATTCTTATTTCTTTACCCTTAGGGTCTGCCAGGTCCCTCGGGTCCAGCTGGTGAAGCTGGTAAACCAGGAGAAAGGGTGAGTGACAGATGCAATACTCCATAAGCAGGGGTGTTGCATAAGCTCTGTGTTTGCAATTGCACATGTGGTGAAGCAAGAGCCTGTTGGATATATCTGCCAAAAAAGCTCGATCTGTGTTATATGCAAAGGTTAATAGTCCCTTTTCTTAAAGCTAGCCACATATGAACAAAGTCCATTGAAACTTGCATCATACTTCTTTTTTCAAAGTTTTGGTATGAAACTGAGCAAAGATAGCCCTTTGCTTTTCAGGCCTTAAGCACCAATAAAATATGCCTGCTCCCCCAGAAGACGAGACAGTACATGAAAAATATTTTGCTTCACGTTTCTTTTAGAATCTTCAAGGTTCAATCTAACCTGCATTACTCAGTTATGTTCTTTTGCACCTCAGCTGATTTCAGTGAATTTACAATGGCATACAGCTGTGGTAGCTTAGTTGTAATTCATGCTCTAACGGCTGCAAAGTTAAAATGTGTGATGAGGCTGCAAATTGTGCATCCTATGTGTTATAACCACCTTTAACATTTATAATTACATCTATCTGTGCCCCTGTAAAAATTTATATTGCATATACCCGAAAAAAAAGAGCTTGTAATTTAATAGCTAACTCTTCAGATGAAGAATTACTGTCTCGTGTGCCTTCAGGTACTGTGCAGCTGGATGAAAAGGGCTTATTTCTGTGTATCTAAAATACAATTATTTGTTTGAAAATTTTCAATATGCTGTTGCAATTTGAGAAGCATCTCTCTTTACTGCTAAGAAAAAAAGTACAATTTAAGCAAATAAATTTGCTTTAGAAATAAGCTTTACCAATATTTACTCTCTTCTAGGGTCTTCATGGTGAATTTGGTGTCCCTGGTCCTGCTGGTCCAAGAGTGAGTAACTCATCTGAAATGTGGTACAGCCTTTGTTTCAACAATAGAAGTAGCTATATACATTTCCAAATTCCTCAAGGCAAATAGCTCTTCTCTGTTACAGAATACAGTGTATTGCAGCAGACCTCCAGGAGAATTTCCTCTGCTCTTGGCAGTGTTAGGGTATATGGTTACATTACATAACACTTGCTAATGTTAGTAAACTTCTGTATGAGCAGTATGAATATTACTCAGTGATACCCTGTATTAACTTCACAATGAGACTGTGAATAACAAAAGACTCATCCCATAGTGTTACACTGAGAGCTGATGCATATGAGAATTTTCATCTACAGTGCCTGTGTGCAGACCTTCTTAGCCTGACCATTTCAGTTATACTATCTCGTGCTAGCCAGCTCCTACCTCCCAAGTAACATCTTCATATTCAGCCCACCTTCTATTCACAGAGCCTGGAATGGTCACTAGAAGGTATTGCCTTCCACATCTCTGTATTCCTGCACTGTCAATAAGCATCTTTAAAGAGATTTGTGTGGAGGCCTTCCTGCACAGCAGAAAGATCCCAGTTATGTAGAGCAATGAGTAGTTTATAAAATACTCCATTAATTAGTTGCTTCACCTATAAAGATATTGATATTTAACCTACTTCTGTTGTTTCTTGGTTTTGTCTGACTTCCAGACTAATTGTATCCAGTTACAAATATTACCATTCACTCTTACAAGTTATCAATCAGTTTTAACAGTACTTTCCCTCCCTTTATTGAGTGCCGTGAGACTGTGTCAGTGACCATGTCCTCTCTAAACTTCATTTTGCTAATCCATCCAAGCCAACTTCCCTTTGTCATAATAGGAACAGTTATTTGCCTCTGCTCTAGCCTGACTTAAGCATCTTGTACTCAGCCCAGGGTGTATCTCATTCAGTATTCCAAATTAGGTCTTACTGATGCTTTGTACACAAAAAAACCACTTCCTAAAAATATCTCACTGCTTGTGCCAGATCCCATTTGCCTCTTTCATGTCTGTATCATATTCTTGGCTATTGGCTATCGCCTTTCCCTTTCTGTTATTTTCACCAATGAGACCTCCATTTACAGCAGAAACTATCATTTTTGGTGCCTAAATATATGGCCTGGTACTTTGCACTTTTGAATTTTATCCCACTTTTGCCGTGACAGCCATCTAGCACATTATTCACTTCTTCATGTGTAATATGCCCACCTTTGTTCTGAGAATAATCTTTAGTAAAACTGATATTTCTATCTTTGATAGATCTATTGTGCATTTAAACCCTGCTTCTGGCTACTTACATGTCTCCAGATGGCCTGTGATTCAGAATTTATCCCTATACTTGTTAAAATGTACAGGTCACATTAGGCTTTAGCTGTCAGCTTTATTCTCCAGTATTCACCAGGCATTTGCCACTGTAAAAATAATTGTTTGCCAATTACTATGACTTTAATTTCACTAGAATCCATTATTTGTCCTAAAATAGAATCTTCATTTGGCAGTAGAATGCAAAGTAGTGTTACCAGAACAAGCACAGTATCCAAAATCCATGTTCAAGAAGTATTTGTAATTTGTCAGCTGTTACCATGATGCAAGATTTATTACTTCATTTTGTCATATTTGTGTCAAAAGCTAAAGACAGTAGCTAGAGACAGTTCTTATGACCAGTTCAGTGAATAGCTGCACAATTCTTACACAGTTCTCACTGGTTTGTTGAGATAAAAATGCATCACGCTGTCATTGCTATCAGCCAGTGCTTTTAAACCTCTCAGTTGCAGCACAACTCAAATCAGACTATCTCCTGTAGGGTGAACGTGGTCCTCCAGGTGAAAGCGGTGCTGTTGGTCCTGCTGGTGCCATTGGAAGCCGTGGTCCCTCTGGCCCACCAGGCCCTGATGGTAACAAGGTATGCCTTTCCCAGCTGCCATTGCCTTGTTGAATTCCTGATAAACACAATCCAAAACCTGCCTTCCTGAGAGCATAAGTGCTGACTGGTAATAGGTAGTTACCAATACATGATAGCCCCTGGGTCATCTCCTTAAGATAAAGCTCCATCCCAACTAGTCCACACTAATATGCAGTGGGTTTATGTCTAATACTGTAGATGATGAGAGGGGAACTCAGTTTGAATACAGCTTGTCAGCTGGATATGCTATTACTCCTTTTTGAGGTAGGATCTGAGATTTTGACCAAAATTCATGCTGACTTCTATTTGTCCCCACATCTACTTGTACACAGGAAGTCCTTGTGTCTAGTAAGCAATATTTTCCCCCAAACATTAGGGCAATAATAAGTGGTCATCTAACAAATGATGATGTTGGCTTGATGCTAACTGAATCTGGGTCTTAATTTTCAGGATTTTCATGGGTAGTCTTTCTACAGAAGTTTAATCTGGAACATGGGACACCCTAAAACCTCAGGAGCCCACAGAATCAGTGTTCACATGTACTATCTTCACTAGCTGAAAAAGTAAAATATGTACAACAACATAAGACAAAATGCTACTACTCACACTGTTTACAACCAAGCAGAATGATGAGCAAAATAGTAATGATGATTTTGTTCTAAATTGTGTCAGTGATTTGGCCCTGACTTATATGACATGCTATTGCTGCTAGGGTGAGCCTGGCAACGTTGGTGCTGCTGGTGGTCCTGGTCCTGCTGGCCCTGGTGGAATCCCAGGAGAGAGAGGTGTTGCTGGTGTTCCAGGAGGCAAGGGTGAAAAGGTGAGGTGAACAACTGCTTTGTTACTGCATGCACAGGTTTTGGAGATGTCTGAATTGCTTTAATTTGAAAAAATCTGCGGGTTAACCCAATGCGACTTATTTACTGTGAAACTGTATCACTTATTAGTGAGCTAGTAGAGGTTTTGCTGGTCTAACAGACTAAGTCTTTTCTATGGTTCTATTCTGATCTTTGATCAGCATTTGGAATTGACTTAAGTAGCAATTGATTCTTCACAGAATTGGGTAACAATAAGCTTATCTTCACCAAAGAAATACCAAAGCCGTCTTCGAGCAAAGGCTTTATAGTAGGAATGGGTTTACCAGTCACAAAGCACTGAGTCTCTGGATCAAATCCATGACTGCTCTAGGTGCAGTGACTATGATATAAGTAAGTCACTTACAGAAAACTAGTAAGATCTGAAAATATTTGTGAAATCAGAAAATATTTTAGCCAATTTAAACCCATATATAAATCTGGTTACAAGTTCTGTTGCTATTTCTGTTTTGCCGCATAATTATCTATAGAATTGATTTTTATCTTATGTACACTTCATTCCTTATTCTCTCTTGTTTGTTATTTAAAATCTAAACTGAGATTTTTAGGACTGCTTTATTTGACTAAAAATCTATAGTCATTTATCATAAATAGAGTTGTAAGGAAATTTAAAAAAATTACTTGCAAACTTTTTAAGAAACCCTATGTATTGACATGTAAACGAATGCAGAAGACTAGGCTGTATTTAGAAAAAAATATGTAGAACAGAGAACTGGTCTGATTCTTCACTGTAGTGATGGCCTGAATATTATTTTTTTTTTAATATAAAACATATGGCATTTTATGTGGCCACCCATATGACATCATTGTTTTTAACAACTATTTCACTGCTTCAAATGGAAAGTATAACATGAATACCCAGGAGAATTTTTACAGACGGCTATTTCTTGACCAAAAGAAAAGGGATTTTGACAGTGGATTTATATTCATCATTTGTAATATATATCAGCTTGGTTTTGAATTTTTGATTTAATTCAAAATTGTTGATATCTTGGATAATCTAAGCAGGTTTCCCATGAAAGAAACAGGCTTATAATTCTGAAAAGGATGTCAAACCTCTTTGCAAATTTTGGGTTTGCAAGTTAGTCAGCAATAGGAACAAAATAATAATCAAACTCCATTCCCCCAAAAGCCTAGTATTACAAGCATCTTGTATGATGTGTAAGTAATACACAGATACTCAGCAAACAGTTCAAAACTTCGTTCATACAAACTGTTTGTTACCAATATATTGCTTTATTCCTCTCTGTATTCTAGGGTGCCCCAGGTCTGAGAGGTGATACAGGTGCGACAGGAAGAGATGGTGCTCGTGTAAGTATCTTTTGGTTCTACTTGAGTTTACCTTGCTACACCTCAGAACTCAGGTGACTATAAAGGATGTTCAGGACTTAGCATTTCCCACCGTTTTGCTTTCCTGCTTATATCTGTTTATTTTAATACAAATCAATGTGATTTTCCTGCCCCTTGTCCAGAGATGTTTGAATATAGGGGGAGAGAGAGAGAGAGAGAACTGGTCACTTCTTATGCATCCAAGCAGAGAAATTACATGAGAACCTTTTATTGCACAGACAGCTGTTCAGTGTGACATGATCCTCTTTAATTTCATGGGCTCAGCCTAGATGGCTACTTCTAAAGGCAGCCTGCAAAGCTACACAAAAGTGATTAATTTGAGATTTCAGGTGCCTGTCCTAGAATTCATACTTTTGGTAAGAAAATAACAGAATTATTTTATAGAATCATGTATCCTTTATATTGAAAACTGCTGGAAGAAAGTTCCTCCAGGATGAAAGAGCAAAATTGTTTAAAGTAGTTGCTCGTAATTACATTTTGTTAAGAAACAGTGTCCTGTTTCTTGTAGGGTCTCCCTGGTGCTATTGGTGCTCCTGGCCCTGCTGGTGGTGCTGGTGATCGGGTAAGTCTGCACTTGGAATGAAAAGTATCTTGTTTGTTGATACAATTTACCCACACATGAATATTGAAGACCAGTTTCATAAAAACCAATTTACTCTTTCTAGTATTCACTAGTTCTGTACGTTTTTCAGATTCAGGAGACAAGACTTATTGGGACTATTCAGTGAAGTTTGCCATAGGACCCTATACCTTTTCCTAAAAAGACAGGGAAGTGATGCACATCTACATCACTTATACATGGAAAACATTCTGATTCAGGCTTTGGCTGAATTCTTCTCAGTTAAGGTTGCACTCTACAACTCTCCTCGCATAGTGTGAGGAGGTTCTGATACAGTGATGAATAACCATACATTAGCTCAGAATGATTCTTTATCCTGTCTGAGAATTATTAGAAAGTATTAATATGGGCTGGGTCAAAACCAAGCTTTTTCAGTAACATCCTCTCCATTGGAGACATGGGAAGAGTCACTATATGCACCAGTACCACAAGATTACCCCTGTTCTGACTACAATAATGCCTTAATGCCTTTCCCCAGTGTCATAATGTTTTCTTCTATCTGTTTTAGGGTGAAGGAGGTCCTGCTGGTCCTGCTGGTCCCGCTGGTGCCCGTGGTATCCCTGTAAGTAGTAATTTCTACAACTGTTCCTGTGTCAAAGGCATGATGTTCAGAAAACTACCTTTTTAAAGGCCATTCCAACCAGTCCTCTGTTCTTTGTCTTCTTTTTAGGGTGAACGTGGTGAGCCTGGTCCCGTAGGTCCAAGTGGATTTGCTGGACCTCCTGTGAGTTCTGCTTGTGCTTTCCTCATATTGATGCCATGCCATTCCTCTATATCCTTTGCAATATTTCCAGTTCCTCATTCTGTCTTTCTGCCTGTAGGGTGCAGCTGGTCAGCCTGGTGCTAAAGGAGAGCGTGGGCCCAAAGGACCTAAGGGTGAAAGTGGACCAACAGGTGCTATTGGCCCAATTGGTGCTTCTGGACCACCAGTAAGTGAATCGTCTTTTTAAAATGCATAGTTCCTAACTGTGCTATGCAAGGCAATACATTAGCCTGAAGGCCTTGAATTCTGAAAAGGTGATTAAAAAAAGAAACAAAACTTCAAAACAAAGTAGGCTGTGAGAAAAGTCACCATACTGATTTTTCACACACATATACATATATATATATATAACTTTGTCAATCCATTTATGTGGGCTCAGATCGTGAGTCTGGAACTGAAATGAAGAATTAAAAAAAACTGATTTTCAGCTTGCCTGAAGATCAGCAAAATCACTCTATCTTGGACCATTCAGGGAGTGATTATGGGTAAGTTCTGAGCAAAGGATGTTGATACCTTTCTCTTAAAGTCAGGATGTGCTGTCACAGTCTAATTTTCAGACTCTCATCCAGAAGCATATGTGTAAATTTGTCCATGCACCCACTTGGACACAGGCTTTTCATGTGCTAACAGCTTTATAGCCCAAAGATGTTTACATACTGTATCACATGCATGTAGCCCATTATTGGGGAACTGGTTGAAACAATGCAGAAAGTCAGACCCAGGTACTTCAAATACCATAAAGTGTTGCAGGATAACGTGGCTTGGGGTATTTATTGTATGATTTTGACAGACCAATACCAGGCTCTTGCACTGTGTGGCTGTATTAGTCACAGTGTGCAAACAGGGGACTTATTAGTTTAACCTTACTTTCACATTTTGACTTCCAAATGTATTTAGATGCACGTAACATTTGCAAGGAAATTAATTGCAATTATAAATGCCTTACGCAACTCTTCTCAGGCCTTATGATGGTGATTTAAAATGTCTGTGAGGACTTAGTACCCTAGTACTAGGATAGGCCATGTGATTTTAGGCCCAGTAATCCTCCTTCTGGAGTAAAAATCACCCTTAGCTATCACGAGAGACTGAGCCCTTATTCTAAACAGGGAACACTGTCTTTGCTTAATCCATCTTTTTCAATCCTTCATACTTAGGGTCCCGCTGGTGCTGCGGGTCCTGCTGGCCCTCGTGGTGATGCTGGTCCTCCTGTAAGTCTTCAGGCTTTTGATACTGACCTTGTTGCTTTTCATGAAGTTGTTGTTTTCTTTAAAATCAATCTTCTTTTTCACTTTTATTTCTAGGGTATGACTGGTTTCCCTGGTGCTGCTGGAAGAGTTGGTCCTCCTGGACCTGCTGTAAGTAACTGATGAAGAAGTTCTGATGGGAGATAAATCAGAAGTTGCTTTGGTTAGGGATAATCCTAACTTTTGTTTCATTGACACAAATTCTAATTGCATTGGAATCATATCAAATCCCTATAAGACTGGATAAGAAAAAATCTGCCTGTTCAATCTCCCAGAGTAGAAGCTATGCATTTAATTCGTGGGGTTTTTTACAATCCATCAAACATGCCTATGCATCTTGAAGTACGCAACCATTTGCAAAAATCTGTGTTTATTTGCTTTTGTTCAAATCAGTGGCTATGCAGTTACTCATGATGGAGTGGAATAAGAACATCATGTCCAATCTGCAAAAGAGTGTTAAGGTTATCTTATGTCCAGACTTTCTAAAGTAACTGCAGTTCCAGCTCCTATCTTGAGCAGGGCAACTTCTAATTGTGTTTTAGAAAGTGAATCCCTGTTTCTTTATTTTTCAGCCAGAAATTCATGCTAGATTGACACTTGTAATTTTCAAAGGTGATTCCAACCTTTACCAAAAGGCACTTCTTTCCTTAGATACTCTAGATATAAATAAATTTTAAATCCCAGTATCCAAAGCAAATAATCCTGTTGGATTGGAAGAAGTTGGGTTTTCTCTCATAGATTTTTATAGTTACAATTAATGTCTCCAGAGAGAGCTAAACCTGTATTTTCCCACCAAATTTTGCCACTTTCACCTACCCCGAGTGCAAAAAACCCCTCAGTACAATAATTCTACTGCTTCCATTTATCCACTGCTAACAAAGGAAGAAAAGTTGCTGCTTCTCAGTAGCTGCTAACCTGTTTATTGTAAGACACTTTTTTTTTTACATGGACTTAAAATTAAATTTATGTCTGATATCTCCAGTTAACAGGCTATGGTATCATATTCATACTCAATCCTAGGGCATTACTGGTCCCCCTGGTCCTCCTGGCCCAGCTGGCAAAGATGGTCCTAGAGGTCTCCGTGGTGATGTTGGACCAGTTGGTCGTACTGGTGAACAAGGTATTGCTGGCCCACCTGGTTTCGCTGGTGAGAAAGGTCCATCTGGAGAGGCTGGTGCTGCTGTAAGTTACTGAATATCACAGCTCATTAAAGATATTGCTCTTATATAAATGTTATGGCTTCTAAGATTCTTTTGGTGTTTGTGTAGGCCTTTTCTCTTTTACGCACATATTTAGCAAAGCTTTTAAGTAGAAGTTCCACTGAGACAAAAGAAATTGTTTATAGGCATGTTTGACAAACATGCCATAAAAAGTGAACCTGATCCCTGGGTCAGGGGTTTTTTCACTCTGTTTTTTCCCCATGGTGAGTTGTATCTTTCTCTGCAAGTACAGCAAATGAAAGCAAGAAGGCTAACTATAGAGGAAATTGATACTTAGTTCTGAAAAAGAGGAGAAGAGTCTCCTACTCTGATCATAATGGATGGAAAAAGAAACGTGTGAACATCCATTTAGAACCATCTAATATCTGCATCAGAAACTGATTTGTGAGGATCATGAGGTTAAAGTTGTCTGCCCTCAAGTTGACTTGGAACTCTGCTAATTAATTAATTTGGAGTATCTTTAAGCTTGCTTATCCAGAATTACTGGCTTTTTTAAGGTCATACACATTTCTGTAATTTCTGTCTTATTGAAGTGAGCATTTGTGTGTAATACCACCATTGTTTCTCAACAAAAAATTATAGAAATTTCTTCTGTGAGGTGCAGAAGTTTCAGTTGAGAATGAGGTCTTCAGTATCATTACCAGATGTGTATGTTAAGGTTATTTTTGTCTATTAATACAAATATTATTCTATTCACATCATAGGGTCCTCCTGGTACACCAGGTCCGCAGGGTATTCTTGGTGCTCCTGGTATCCTTGGTCTGCCTGGCTCTCGGGGAGAACGTGGTCTTCCAGGCATCTCTGGAGCAACAGTGAGTATATGATTAGTTAACTGCTTTAAACAGATAATGTGTAAAAAAAACCAAAACAAAAAGCCCCATGTGAGATTCCCCTCTTATGGGAAGCCAGGGAGAAGGACATGTAGATTCTGCTTTTTCCATTGCTGCTGGAAACAGAGGATATGGACCTAACAGACTTAGAGTAATGGAAGAAATTATGGCTGTTGCAGACAAACAAGACTTGTGTCTGCAAGTGGGAATATTTCTGAATGTCATCAAGGGTTTCTGATAATAAAACTTAGAAAGAAGGTAATACTTAATATAGTTAGATAGCTTTTTTGTGTCCTGATTATTTTTCACTTCCCAAACTGGTTTCAGAGAAATGTTTCTCTTAGATAAAGGCCAAAAGTTCTGTAAGACTGGTTTGTGTTGTATTATAATGTCAGATTTTGTTACCACTGTTCCTGTATTAGGGTGAACCTGGTCCCCTGGGTGTTTCTGGTCCTCCTGGTGCTCGTGGCCCCTCTGGTCCTGTGGGTTCTCCTGGTCCAAATGGTGCTCCTGGTGAAGCTGGTCGTGATGTAAGCTGTCTTATTTCCTCTTCAGGTTGCTTTTCTTTTATTCTGAGCCAAAGACAAATACACAGAAAAAGTGGGTGGAACTGGAGGCTGTTCTGCTAGCAAACTTTTACCTTCCAATGTCTTCAGGGAAAATTTTACCAGGATTTTTATAGACATGGATTCCCATCCCCAGCTAGGTGACAAATTCTTAAGGCACAAGTTGTGTCAAATACATTCTGGAGTCACTGTCACAATCTTTTCACTTATTACTGAATTGCCAAGAAAGATGGAGTAGGGAAAAGATGACTTCATTGTTGGAGCTGAGAAAAAATAGTACATTCCAGGGAATAAGGTCTTGGCTATAGAAAAGAATGTCACAAAAACCTTGTTTATCAATAAGTTTTCTTAAACGTCATGTAAGATACATTATACATATCTTTCAGGGAAGTATAAAAATTGCAGTCACTTTTACTTGAGGTATCTAGAGATTCATGGTATTAAAGACGAAGCATTTTTTTAATTAAGACCTACCCAGAAGGCCTATGAAGCACATTATACAAAATGTAATTCAGTTACAGGAGCTGTACAACACTCAGCACTATTTGGAGCCCTAACAAAATGGATACACTTTAACATTGTGGCTGAGCTCCTTAGTGTTTCCCAAAGTGCATTCCCCCTCCACCAAATGTAAAGTGTGTTTGCAGGGTAAAAACACAACAGAGCCAACTCTGGCCTGTGTGGCAGGTACTGCTGAACTGCAGGTTAAGGCACAATAGAGGATGTGAGCCCTGTGCAGAAGGGGGAATGTGGGAACACTAGAGTGGAACGAATTTCTACCTCTAATCTCCTGCCTCCAGGTGATTACTTGGAGGACAAAGCCCTGCTCCAACATTTTCATAGAGCAGCAAATAAACTTCTCCATTTAATTTGACATCCAAGTTGGTATGTCACCTTAAAGAAGGGTGTCCATACACTGGCTCTGCATGACTTACACTTTGAGAACAGTTCAAGTAAAATATAACACATTGTCTTGTTTCCTATTAGGAGAACCATTAAAGCTTTCCTTGAGCTTTATCAGGAAAGTCTATTTGATAACCCAAAGCATTGTTAATACAGGGCACCCGCAAGTCCTGAGACTTGAAGGATTTCAAAGGGAACAGGGTATATTAATTAAAAAGAAACAAACTTTCTGTTCTGTGGGAACTTTATGAAGGAAAAAGTTTGCTTTTGTACACAGTGAAACAGGTGAAGTGAAATTAACATTCACAAAGGAAGCCATTTAACCTTCTGACGTACTACAACAAAGTAATTCAGTTTTCTGAGAGCATTAATATATTTAAGAGTTTGGAGAATGGCATACACACCTATAAGGAAGAGTTTTTTGTCTTCAAGATTTATGCTATCCCATATCAATGTCAAATTTACTCTCATTGGAAGAAATTAGACTGAAAGGTGATGGAATTTAGTATTTTTTTCATGGTATTTTAACAGGGCAATCCTGGAAATGATGGTCCTCCAGGCCGTGATGGTGCTCCTGGTTTCAAGGTAACTTGTTTTTTTCCTTTTATTTCATTATCATGGAAGAAATGTTCCAATATGTGTAAGTCAGTAGTCACACTGTCTCATTCTGCATTCCTTTGTTCCCAGGGTGAGCGTGGTGCTCCAGGTAGTCCTGGTCCCAGTGGTGCTCTGGGTGCTCCTGGTCCTCATGGCCAAGTTGGTCCTTCTGGAAAGCCTGGAAATCGTGGTGAACCTGTAAGTTGATGAGACCTTAATTTTCTTGATTAAGGTCTGAGAGGACTAAGACTTGGCCATCGTATTTATATATATATAAAAAATACTTCACACCTCTACAATATGTGGATTATTACTTCACTTTCTGCAGAGATGTGTTGAGCATGGAACCTTCATTGGAATAATATACAGAAATGACAGGCATTTTGTATTTTTTTTTCAGGGTCCTGCTGGTGTTGTTGGTCCTGCTGGTGCTTTTGGTCCAAGAGGTCTTGCTGTAAGTCTGATTTTTAAACACATTACCACATTGATGCAAGAAGAGAAAACATGTTTTATTAATAAGGACTCATAACTGTGCTCAAGATATGGGCCCAAAAAGTAGCACTTAAGGACCTGTAAATATTTATGAACCTAGAATCTCAATCAGCATTCTCTTTTATGGGACTGGTCCTAAAGCTTTTGGGATTGGCACTCTTAGGATGTCCATTATACATATCAGGGCAACCTATGGCATAATTTAGAGTACTCATGCTTATTCCTCTGACAACTCTGTTCCTTCCTAGGGCCCACAAGGTCCACGTGGTGAGAAAGGTCTACCTGGTGATAAGGGGCCTAGAGGTCTACCTGGTCTGAAAGGACACAATGGATTGCAGGGTCTTCCTGGTCTTGCTGTAAGTAAATAATTTAAAGAATTTTGAATACACAGAGGAAAAAAAAAGAAATAAGGTCATCCTAGTGTGGAATTACATATGCACGTACCAGCAAGTTAATACCACTTACTTCACTCTGCATAATCTTTCAAAGACCATAACAAACCTCTTTAACACTCAATGCTCTTTGTATACAAAGGCAAATTTTTATATTGGCTTTAAAACCGTGAGTACTATTAGTTGCATTGAAATTCAACAGCATTTAGCTAGCACAGAATTAAAAAAATTCTGTGTTATTATTTCTTATTTTGACCAGAAATTGTAAAGCCTGTATATCACAGAGAAGTAATTTGTGGATTTTCTTCCCTTTTAAGTTGAAGTATTGGCTTTAGGAATTCTGACTTTTATTTTAAAGCCTTCTCTGAAAACCTATAAAATTCTCTATATTGTTTTATCAAGTTATCTCATTAAATATTTCTTTATGCCCTATCTCCTTCCTCCCCAAAACAGGCATTTTATATCCTAACTCCACTAATAAATGTCTTTAGCCCTAGATTACCATTCTCTGATTATAGCTTCTTCTTGAATCATCTTGAATCATGCAAACACAAATGTGTGCCACTGCATTTTTTAATGACTATGCATGTATCTTTCCCAATAGGGACAACATGGTGATCAAGGTCCTCCTGGTAACAATGGCCCTGCTGGCCCAAGGGTATGTGAATTTCAGAGCATATTCAGATAATTCTCCTATTCCTTTTGTGCATTATATATGTACACTCCCATTTGTATCAATCTCAACTTCTAGTGTTTTTACTTTCATTAAATTGTTCAAATTTCTGTTTAGGGTCCACCTGGTCCCTCTGGTCCTCCTGGTAAAGATGGTCGCAATGGTCTCCCTGGACCTATTGGCCCTGCTGGTGTGCGTGGCTCTCACGGTAGCCAAGGTCCTGCTGTGAGTATAACTTTTTTTTGTTGATTTAACACATCTATGTCACACTAGAAGCCTAGCAGTGTAGGAATATGTGGTTTTATTTATTAAAAAAAAATTGACATTAAATATTTCCCTAATAAGCCTAAACTTAAAGCCCTTGTTCATTTCTTAGAGCCAGCCAGACAGCAAATACACAAAGGAGATGTGGTTCTCCTATACTGTGCATCTTCCAGTGCTTCAACCTGTAGTAGTCACCACAGCACAAGTCCATATGAGCTGCCTCTAATTAGAGCTAAGGGTGCCAGGAGTGAAGCAGGACTATACATGTGTGGAAGCATTTAACTGAGAGAACCACATGTCTAACAGAGTGCTCTTGTCTTTTGCTTTTGAAAAACTTCAGGGTCCCCCCGGTCCTCCTGGTCCTCCTGGTCCCCCTGGTCCCAATGGTGGTGGATATGAAGTTGGCTTTGATGCAGAGTACTACCGGGCTGATCAGCCTTCTCTCAGACCCAAGGATTATGAAGTTGATGCCACTCTGAAAACACTGAACAACCAAATTGAGACCCTGTTGACCCCAGAAGGCTCCAAAAAGAACCCAGCTCGCACCTGTCGTGACCTAAGACTTAGCCATCCAGAATGGAGCAGCGGTATGTTAGTGCCAGATGTTTGCCCTTTCTGGCTCTAAGAGTATTTACAGCTCAGTAACTTTTTTTCAATGAATGGTATCGTTTGGCCACCTGGCGAAAGTACTAAATGGCCAATGAAGAAGTTATTGCTGCCTCCACTGAAAACAAATACAAGGACATTCTGAAAATCTCTTTATAGCTATTGTTGCACATTATTACAATAATTTTTCAAAATAATGCAAAAATATTTAACTCTAGCTTTCAAATAATTTCTTATACATTAACAATCCAAAATATCTATGTATCTCACTTATTACCTTAATATTGTACCTAGCTGTTATATTTATAGCCTCTCTCCAAGTTTGTATATCAGACAAGTGAATATGAACTGAATGCAAAGGTTAAGCTAAGTGAACTGTTTTCCACATTTCTTTCCTCAATGGCAGGCTACTACTGGATTGATCCCAACCAAGGTTGCTCTGCCGATGCCATTAGAGCGTACTGTGACTTTGCCACTGGTGAGACTTGTATCCATGCCAGCCCTGACCATATTCCTGCTAAGAACTGGTATATCAACAAGAATGCCAAGGACAAGAAACACATATGGTTTGGTGAAACTATCAATGGTGGCAGCCAGGTAAGTGATGTATGGGAGGATGATTGTTTTCTGCAGTGGTGTTTGGAGAGTGCCCAATTCACTGACTCTCAGCAAGAAAGCAAGCAAGCAGATAAATTAAACTCTCTTCAGGGAAAAATATGGAAAAGGGAAATACCTTTTATCTCAAGGGCATAGAGCTCTGGTTCTGGTTTGGATCACAGTTGGCTAAAAGTATTTCTTAGTATTGTTCAAATTTTTCTTGATGTCTGCTAATGATCAATTCAGCATGACTAATGGCTATTGCTAAGCAAAGCCTGGACTGGAATATGGTACATTAGTATAAAGACAGTCCCGAAACTGTCTAAAAAAGTAAGAAAAACATCTTTGCTTATTTTCTTAATGGAGATTTTTTACATATGACACTGTTCCTGGAAAGATATTTATAATACACATCACAGATCCTGAGGGTATGCCACCATAACATTCAGAATTGTCAGTGTAAGTAAAAACAAGAAATATGTCATCTTGCGCATTAGACACTGTCCCAGGCAATTGCAAATAAATCATTTTTGTACAGCTAAGGAAGTCTAATTACCTAATTCTAAATAAAATTGAATTGACCTTGTGATGAAATTGAAGTGCCCAAGATCTTTAATATTAGAAGTTAAGATTGATCTCAGTGGGTCAAAACAGTTTAGGGTCCTGTTTCTTACAGTGGCTAAAAGTAGATGCTGTAAAAAATTTTGGAATTAACTAAACATTTGTTATATCCACAGACACTGTATTAGACTACAAAAAAAAACCCCATCAGAGTTTTCTTGAGACAGGCAATGTTTCTGTGTATCTGTGGAAACAACAAATTGTCTTCCTTGAACTTACCTGATCTTGTTTCTGAACCAACATAAACTGTTAACACCGTATCTTGGAACAGAGGTCTACAATTTAACTGCATCCACTCATATCCAGTTGTCAGTCTGCCCTCCTACTAGTTTTACTTTATGCTCTTTAGCTCTGGAGTTGCAATAGACAAGTGATTGCAGACTTATGATTCTTTTTTTTTAATGTCCCTAGAGAAACTATCACACACTGCCATGACAAATATCCTCCTTTGCCCAGCAATACAATTGACTGAGTTCTTCTCTGTTTTTCAGTTTGAATACAATAGTGAAGGAGTGACCTCAAAGGACATGGCCACCCAACTCGCCTTCATGCGTCTGCTGGCCAACTATGCCTCCCAGAACATCACCTACCACTGCAAGAACAGCATTGCCTATATGGATGCAGAAACTGGCAACCTTAAAAAGGCTGTTATACTGCAGGGATCCAACGATGTTGAACTACGAGCTGAAGGCAACAGCAGATTCACTTTCAGTGTTCTTGAGGATGGATGCTCTGTAAGTAAAGAAACCATGGGGACAGTGACTGCCCACGCTTAAGCACGTGATTAGGGACAGTCATTTGATTCAGAATTAGATTATCGGTCAGACCAGTGAAATTTTACCTAGTGAAAATAGCCTACAAATCCAACCAGTCCAGATCCTTTATAAGTGGGAAGGACTAGGGTACAAACAAATCCTACCCTGTACTGTGCATTATGGCCAAAAAACAAAAAAAAGATAAAAGAGAAGAAGACTGAGAAAACAGTGCACAAGGTGTAGGAGGGGCGGGATCTTTAAGTCCTGAAACACTCAGGCAGGGCTCTCTGAGGATTTAATATCAGTGTAAATAATATGATAGTTTATGTAGAGCTCACACATACAGCTTCAGAAGATTCAATTTTATCTGTAGAACAGATCTAAATAGTTGGGTATGGGTATCTGATTTGCAAGCAATGGAAACAAAATTAGTACAAAATTCTTTCAGAAATTATCTATTCAGGTGAAGCAATTCTTAATACTATGAACAATGCAATAACAACTGGAATTAATCTTCTCTTGCAGAGAAAGAACAACGAATGGGGCAAAACGATCATTGAATACAGAACAAATAAACCATCCCGTTTGCCCATCCTTGACATTGCACCTTTGGATATTGGCAGTGCTGACCAAGAAATCGGTTTGGACATTGGCCCAGTCTGTTTTAAATGAATGAACTAAAATTAACTTAAAGCCTCTCCCAAATTATTCTCTTGTCATTTCTTTTTATAATGAAAACTGACTCCTTCCATTTCTTCTGTTCATCTACTTGCTTAAACTCTGGGCGAAAGAGAAGGAGAAGAATTGATTGGAGCGTTGTGCAATGAAATTTAATACAGCCCCAAATGGACTTGGAAGTCTTTCAAGATTTAACACCTTGTTTTGGGAAATGTCAACCTTTGTAAAGAGAAAAAAAAAAAACAAATAAAAAGTCATGAAAGTTTGCACCACTTGTGGCCTTTGAATATCTTCCACAGAGGAAGTTTAAATCCACAACTTCCAAAGGTTTAAACTACCTCATACACTAAATCAATTATGATCCACATCTTTTGTAGGAACTTCTCCATATAATCTGAGGTACTTTCTGTTCCACTCCAAATACAGTGGTGCTAATTACATAATTACAGAGTATCTTTCCAATACTTGAACTTCAATGGTGCTAATAGCAGTTAAAGCATTGCCTCTTGTTTCTTTGAAGTCTTTCTTAAAATGTCCTGTCTCACCCACAGCTTAAGCATGTGGATCATTTTTCCTCATCTTTGTCCTCTTCCTCCAAAATCAGGTGCTCCTGCTTTCAAATCTCATCTCCATCTTCTACAGTGGGTAAAAAAAAAAAAACCATCATTTCTCAAAAGAAGAAAGAAAATGTATTTTGTATATGTGAGATGTTTAAATAAATTGTGAAAAAAAATGAAATAAAGCATGTTCAGTGTTCCAAAAGAAACTATTTAAAGAGTAAAGTTACTTGCTTAGATGCATTGGCAGATGCTCAGACCCAGATTTTACAGTATGTTTGCATTGCTGCCACTCTGTTAGCCCACTGCTGTAAAAACATTTGCTTACAGCCTTGGGAGGCTGCCTACAACTTCCTTAAGGGTGTAATTGTCTACATGGCTCTTCATTTCAGTATCAGGAAACTCACTCAATAACTCCATGCCTCATACTATGAAAAGTTCAGAGGCAGAAATAATTCCTTTCTTTTTTCCAAACGATAAGCAGGATTAATGGCCAAAAGAAGGATCATCATATCACATAAAGGTAGAAGGAAAATGAAGCTTCTGTCTTACACTTGAAGATAGAAAGCTCCTGGCTGTTGAGAGAGCTGTGCTGGCTGGTGCTGTGCTGTAATTACTGGAACTGTGCCTGTGTGCTTTAGAAAGGATATGCAGAAGTCCATGCTAAGAATCTCACATTTAGTTGTCTTGTCAGAAAGCTCAGGGTTTGTTAGGCCTTTACAGTTTGTTCAATTCTGCGAGACATGGAACTTACCTGCTGTTGCTAGCCTTAATAATTTACCATCACAATAAAAACACTACAAGAAGTGAAGACTATTCTTCTCTGAGATGTTTTAAGAGAGTGCTAAAAACCCTAAATGAACTGCAATTCCAACTGGTTTTGGAATTGTGAAGGTGCAGGAAGAACACACAGGAAGAACGTCTTTTCTAAAGACCTTTTTTGTTCTTGCTTGCAATTAACTGATTAAGGAAAATAGGACAAATATCAAAACATGACCTTAAGTGCACCTGCTATGTGCCTGCAGCCCTGTGTAGAATTAGTAAAAAGGGGAACTTCTGTGATAAAATATAGCCCACTTTTTCTTCACTGAGTAAAACATACTGCAGGTACATACCTGCAATTTACTCATTGGAACATGGTGATTCTTAAAGCATTAGTATTTCAAACATTGTTTTACTAATTCAAAATAAATTTGTTGTAGTCGTAAAAAGAAAATAATTCAACACTTTAAAATTATACAAGTTTATTTCCTTATATAGATTAACTACAAGCCAGGAAGTTCCTACAAGGACTGAAAAGATAAAGTTTAATCTTTCAGTCTGTGTAATCCCCTAGGATGTAAGCAAAGGTTATTGCTAAGACTAGGAGGTGGACCTTTGCTGCCTGAGGAGGAAAAAAAAACCAAACCACAGTTAAAGGAACACTTGAGGCTTAGAAAGAAGACTACAAAGGGCAAATGCTGTCTCTTTTGTCATCTGATTTCTCCTTTGCTCTTTGTCATCTATTCCATGGCGTGTCTTGCTAGGCAGAGAACACTTCCTTTCTATCATTGATAACATCCAAATGTTACCATTGATAACAGCCAAATTCTTCTGTGCTTTCAGACCTTTGCCAAAAAAGCAGACTCGTTTAGAAATTAAATAAATACATAGTGCCTACCTCACAATTCTGGGCTTATTAGCACCGAGAAGATACTCAGTTTGGCCTGCAGGTTTTGAGCCCATCAGAATTTACTGCATTGTCAAGTATTTTGCTTATGCTATACACGATATTAAAGAAACTGTCTTTCAAGGATCATAGCTGAAAATAAGTGAGGTAAATGGCAGACAAGGCAGGGAGCCTTCATATTGTCTAATTTTGGGAACACAGGATGTTGAATAAACTTAGGTAAAGTCATCCAAATTATCTTTGGGAATGGTCTGCCTCCCTATAAGGATTATCTCTGGAGAATTTAATTAGCAGCAGCAATACATTTAGACCATTAGAACAAATTAGCTAAATAGGGTTAAAATAGACTAAAGTTTACATTTGTAACAAAAGAAGCCTAGAAAGAAAGGAGAACAGCTGGAGTAATTGAGTGGAAGACAAAGTTTGCAGGAAGCCCTGGCTGTACTGCATCAGAACAGAATTGCTGGGGAAGCTGAGTAAAGCTGGGTAGAGGGACAACTGACATGCATGGTGCTTGGTTGTGACACAATTGTGCAAACAGAAGTGCTGCAGCATCCAGACCATTCTTCTCCCAGGGATCCGTGGGATCAATCACCCCCACTCATGTGATCACTAAATGTGTTCTGTCTGTGAGCTCCTCTTTCTCCATCTCCCTGGGAGATGAACAGAGATTAAAAGACTCCTATTAGTAGGTGCTTCGAATTGTAGCTAAGCTGAAGTCTGATGTCTTTATTGCAAATATTCCTTATTGTGTACATAAATCTTACCAGAAGGTCTTCAAAAGTGTTTAAAGTGCCTCTGCATGAATGAACTGGGCTTGCTAAATCATCCTCTTGACACCTGAATTTTACAAGTTGTAATGGGCAACAGATCTTGGGGCTGGTTTACACTTCTATAAGCATATGTTTCCATAAGCACAACTCCCTCTCAGTCAGTCAGCTGTGATCCTAATATGCAGGGCAATCATTTGGATAAAGGGGAATCACTCAGATGAACATGAATCAAATAAAACAGCAATTGCCAGGGGCTGATGAATTTGGTCTCCCTTTTCCTTGCTCCTCCCTAGCATAACTTGCTCTCCTGAGCCCAGTGTCAAGCTGATGCACACTGTTTCCTGCTGGCCTCTCTGTTACAGGTGCTTTTGCATCAATATGGCCTAAGTAGGCAAAAAAAAACAGAGGCAATGAGAACACCATAGATCTCACCATCACAGAGTGAAAAGACACTCAAAACTCAGAAAGCCATTGTAGAAGGGACGGTTGTAACCATGCAGCCTACTTCACTGGGAAAAGAATCATGAGCCAGTGACAATTATCTTAAGGATCTGTTTGTCAGTTTAAAATATGAATATTGTGCTAAAAACTATAAACAGACTAATTTCCTGTAATAAAAGTGAGTGGCAAAATAGCATTAACAGATTAAGGGATCTCCACTTCCACCATGCAGGTTTAAGTTACAGCTTTTGACATGGCTTTTGATTAGTTTTCTTGTAGTGGTTTCAGACAGGATCTCCTGGAACCTGCTTTCCTACTGCCCACTTGATGCAGTGTTTGACAGTATTAGAATCGTATACAATTCCAAACAATGAGATAATAGTTAGCTGAAATAAAGCAATTCTTAGACATGCAAACAGAAGTAACCCCTAATTCGTCTAGCTTTACTGACAGCTCATTCTGGGTTCAAAAATCCAGTAAATTTCTATAGTGCTCTCCCATGAATCTCAGATGTGTACTGAATGCAATCTACAGTGTATATACACAGAAAAGACTGTATATCTGTATTCTAAGGATGGAAAAAATTTGTCCTTTCGTAGAAAACAGGTGGTTGAATAGAGGTATTACACGAGCAAAATTTCCTAAACATGATCCCATGCTTATGTATACTCTCCAACTACTCATGAAACATTAGTTCCCAATAAGGCAAATACAACTATCAAAGAAATACAACTATCAAAACAAATGCATTTGAATGCTATTTTGAACACAAGCATTTGAAATATATATAACCGATTCCAATAATTATTATCAATATCTTACTGCGCTCAAGCTACCAAAATTTGTTCTTCAAGTGAAATGAAACTTTTCCTAAATGCCAGTTCTGAAGACCCTTAGTGAAACAGCAGAGCAGTTCTTCAGTATTTCCGCAAGCATTGTGCACCACCTAGTGACTCAAACACTAATTACTGGCCTCTGAAGAATATTTTTATAGGTTTTTTGAGTGTTTTTTCCCCCCGAATTTACTGTCATTGTTACTGTCCAAAACTTCTGAGCTGCCTGTAGCTATTTCTCCAAAACATCAGCATCAGAACTCATCTTAAGTACATATTAACATATCAGGAAAGCTCCTGGTAGCAAACTGCAGGCTCACTCAGGGTAGAAAAAAGACAATAATAATTTAGTCTTTCAGTTGTCAGGTTCTATGAATCTGAAATTTTGTTGTCTATGTAGTGGTCTAAAGGACATGTTTTTGTCTTCATGCAATCACAGAATCTTCTGAGTTTGAAGGATTATTGAGCCCAACTCTTCAGTGAATGGCTCATACAGGGATCAAACTCATGACTTCGGTGTTACTTGCACCATCCTCTAACCAATTGAGCTAACCTCAGGGTTGAAATCCTTCCTCTATAATGACTATATGTTTTTTCTGGGCGATTTTATCCAAAGGGGTTTACCACTACCTTTTGGTGAAGGTATTAACATTTTCAGGTCTTCGTGTCTGTTCCCAGTTCCCAGGAAATTCTCTACAACAGTGCTAGAATGAATGTCAAGAAGAGTCACACAACCACAGCCTGCCTTAACTTGGGAAAAATGCTTTTCGTAATTGTTTCTAGTTAATAGCCTTTTTAACCTTCTCATTTATTTTTATCTTTCAGCATCTAACAGGGAATAAGACTAATTCCTTAGTTCAAAAGAACATCCATTGCTATTATGGCTGTACCTGCCTCTATAGCATGTTTGGTTTACCACAGTCATCTGAAATGTCACTTCTTACAGAAACTGCACACACCCAAAATTACTGGTTCCCCAGATTCTGCAGTGAGATCCGAAGGATCTCTGCTTATTCTTCTGAGGAGGAGCAAAACGGGCAAACCACATCCACGCAGAGCAGCTGCCTCATAGCACACAAAGAGTAGGACTAGAGCTCTACTTCATTTCTCACCACTACTTTAATTCACAATAGATGTAACAGAAACAAGATAGATATAATAGTTACAAATAGATACAATATGTCCTTTGAACTTTTTCTGTTCCAGTGTGGTCTAGGGCAGACTTCAAATACTTTATCTCATACAGTTCCTGTAGTTTCTGAAACTATTGTTTTAGCTGGTAGTATCCAATTTGCCAAATAACTGAAGAGTCGATGTTAAGAATTTCTTCCCTTGCAAAACAACTGGTGATTTGTGCCTCCAGACAACAATGTCCTTGGCTGTCCCCAGGTGAGAGGAACTAGCATTTCATGTCCCTCCTCCTGAGCTGGGATGCCTTCAGCTGCTTTAAGAGTATGAGCTCTTTGTCTCTCCTGGAGATTCAGGAACTACATTCCTGCTCTCCACTCACATACCAATTTTAAACTCATTATCTAATATAATCTGGATCTAGTGTGTTGAAAATCAATTCGTATTCCATTTCCAAATTGCTTTGCACTCTTCTGCCACCTGGAGGGCACAGAGCCACCCTTGGAAAACTAGAAGTTGTTATCAAGACTGGTGCCTTATTTGTAGAGTAGAAGCATTCTGTCAAAGCCGGTAGACAAGACCAAGATCTCATCTGGTTTTATTAGCAGCTCTATTGCACATAGATCAAAGCCAGAATTTTTTCTTGGCTATTGGCACATCTCTTCACCAGGTAATTGTCAGCTTCCTGCTCCCAAGTCAATAGTACGCCAGAGGTTCTGCCTTCAGCTTTGAAACCAGCATTTTGATTGCCTTTTTCCTAGAATTTAGATTTTTATGCTCCAGCACTATAGAAAGGAAGACATCTCAAAAAGATTAAATTCTTGAATGTACCATAAAAACAGGTCTGTGAAAAGACAGCTCTTTGAGAGAAGGGCTGCCACATAAAACAGACCCACAGAATCATAGAATGTTAAGGAGTTGGAATGGACCTTAAAGGTCATCTAGTCCCACCCTCTGCCATGGGCAGGGACATCTTCCACTAGGGTTGCTCAAGGCTTTATCCATCCTGGCTTTGGAAACTGCCAGGATTGGGGCATCCACAAGTTCCATGGGCAACCTGTTCCGGTGTCTAACCACCCTCACAGTAAAATATTTCTTCTTAAATTTCTCCTTTCAATTCGTACCTGTTACTCCTTGTCCTATCACTACAGTTCCTGACAAAGAGTCCACAAGAGAGGTGCTGAAGGATAATGGGCCTCCAGTGGTCTCACTCCATACAGATTTGTTCTAGGTTTAGACTTCAGGGGAAATCATATACTGTTAGTTAAGCTTCTTGATACAAGTGTTTTTAAAGCATAAGCAAAAACAACACATCAAAGAATTAGATCTACATGCCTGTTATCTGAGTAATTATTAAAGCATGCTAGATTTAAAGCTAGAAGCAAACAATAACAGCTGTCCTGTAGATTCCAATTCACCAGGCTTTTACATAAAATTGCTCGAAATGGCACAACTACTCAGTTATCTGTTAATTCCTAAATAACAAATCTTTGCTAAGCCCGAGGTACACTTTGCTAAGCCCAAATTGATATTTTGTATACATATGTTTACATTGCAACGTAATAAAATAACACAGATCCTTTAGGCTCACAGCAACACAACAGAGCACCATACAGACAAACAAATACGACAGAACAAGGAACACTGCAATATTCTACTTAAATTAAACAATTTCTATGCAACTTCACCTTTAAATAATGACACATGGAAATATTTTAGTCTGTTAATCAATCCATTGCTGATACTTCAGCAAACTAGGGTTTCGATGAATCTGGGGCTAACAGAGAATTCCACATTTCCAAAATTTCATACGCTTGGAAGGGATCTTAAAGGTCATTTGTTTCCACCCCCCTGCCATGGCAGAGGAAAGAGGAGAACACGTCCCTGGGTGGGCTTGAACCACCAACCTTTCGGTTAACAGCCGAACGCGCTTACCAATTGCGCCACAGAGACTCCCTTGCCATTGCTGTCTTCGTAATGAAAAATAATTTTCATTCCCAAACTAAATTCACCTTCCTAAAAGCATTGATTTCAAGTAGTAGGCATTTTGTGCAGAGGTGGTAAGAAAGAACATGGTAATCACATGGCATCTGTATTGCTGGCAGCCAGAAGAAGAGGCTTCTAATGCTCCAGAAATGCAACACAGCTTGGACAGTTGCTGTGTAGGCTTCCAAATGCTGCTCCTTAAAGGTAAAGAACTTTAAAGAAGCACATCTGGGAGCATGACAGGGAACTAGGAAGAGGAACAGTATGAAAACAAAGTGTTGATGAAGAAAGAATAACTCAATTTTACAAGGAACAGTGACTGCCATTTTCCCCCAACCAGGAGTCAAGAAAAGAGAGAAGGAAAATAGAAAGAAATTGTATCTGAATATCAAAAAACTCATCCAAATGGAAAATTCTTAACCCATTACCTTGATGAATACAAAGCTTTGAGATAAGAATCTAAGCAGCTGAAAGGAAAAGAGATTTGCATTACTGAGGTGAGCAGAGTTCCAGCCCAGACTGAGGACTGTGTAACTGCACCCCATGATGCAGAAAGGTGCAGCCCCTTGACTGTCCTTAATGAAAGGGGACAGATGACTTAAACATTTACAATCTGCTTATTTCCTTTTCCTGTCTTCATCCCTCTGATCCACATCTGTTTCAGACCAACAGAAACTTGAAATGAAAACACTATTAAGTCTCATGTTATAGAAATGTAAATGTTTTTATCTCTTAGTGATACAGGTAAATATGGTTTTTGTACATGTGATTTCACAACTACTTCACTTAATACCAGCTTGATTTTAGTACAGACTATTGAGGAACCATATTTATAACTGTTACAAAATTAGAAATCTGTAAAAGCAGTAATTTGTGATAGAATTTCCAAGATCTTACAGATTTGGGGGCATATTTTTATTAGCATTGATTTGGAAATAGAGGGTTTAAGTTTTAATTTTTAATATGGGTTTTAAGGTTTTAAGCTAAGTTAGAGCTTCATGTAGTTTTTTTCTCTTTATTTCTCTCCTCTTGCCTAGGTAATGATAATGTTGGAATTAAAAGCATAGTCACAACACAAAAGACAGTGGAACAGGGAGAGGGAGATAGAAGGTGGCACCCTAGACATGTTGGCGTCTCATAAAATTAAACAAGTTTGTGGTTAAGCAGTGTTTATAACAGAGTGTTCTTAGGTCTAAGGTGATAATAAGATCCCAAAAATACTATGAGAAGACCCCACGTGGGGTGGGGATCTGGGTGGAGATGGGTGTTGATTGTGCTAATTAGTTAACGATGTAATGTAGATGTTTATTCATACAGTGGTTATGCATATGTATAAGCTATGTCCACTTAAGTGTGCTTCACTTCACGTGGTGAGGGGTGACTGGGAACGGGAGAGGTGAAAATCCTTTCTATTTCCCTGTGGGAATAAATTTTTAAAATTGTACAGCTTGCAAGCTTTGAAGTTTCTTTAGATCGTCCGCTCATCAAATACAAATTGGCACCCCATCAAATCAGCATTTGGCTGTGATAGCACTCAAACTCATTGTTTGATTGAACAAGTCCACTGAGAAAAAAACCTTACTCTTTATTCCTCTTTATTAGTGCAATCAAATATTTGCAATATGTGGCTACTGTGCATGTGCTTGCATGTGGTGAGTACACCAAAGCTGCCTAAAGCAGAAGCTGCACTACTGAAAATACTATACTGCCCAGTTGGAAAGTTGGAGTCTGTCGGAAATGCCACTTTATTTCTGGAACTACAATATGACCAACAGCAATCTGGCAGTGCTGCACCATTTAAACTGAGAAGTAATATGGATTGGCAGATCCTACTAATTAATTATTCAACCCTTAATCTCCAAGTTAATGTAGGGAATATTCCATACAGTATATAACAAACAGTATGTTCCTTATGAACATATGAGTATTTGCCTCATGAAACTTAGAGATTAAAGGTAAGTAATTTTTCTTCCAGCTCTGGTGTTTCTATTCTGTGCTATACATACTTGTGAAAAATTAATTACACTCTTATAGATACATAAAATCTCCAAAGAGAAAATATCACATGAGAATGCCTACTATTCCTCTGACTGACAATGTTTAAGTATCAGGTCTCTGTAATAGCTGATTTTTATCTTCTTACATGCTTCCAGTCTTTGTGATTGCCTTGTGCCTTTGACTGAGGACAGCAGCTCCAACTCCAGAAAGTGGAGTAATGCTGTAATGCTGAAAACAGGAGAAAGGAGATCTACCATGAATTAAGCTTATCAGCAAACTTGTATGTGCATGACAGATCTGACCCATGGCACAAAATTCTCCTTCTGTTTACCCTGAGCCTGCCAAGCAAATCCAGGAAGCATTAAAGGAAGCATTATCTCATCTAAATTATAGCTGTGTAAATGACATCTGTCCAATTTAAATTTATTTTATAAACAGAAAGTCGCCATTCCTCCTCATTCACCTTATTCTGACTTACAAGTAAATTACCAAAACCTTACTTGCACCGGCTCTACAAAGGGAGGGCAATTTATTAGTTTAAAATTTATTATGGATGTGTGGAATTATGAGTGTGAGTCATTCCCAACTGTTTTATTACATTGACTCATAGGGGAAGTAGTGCAGCCCAAAACCACAGTGATGACAGTGTCAATCAACAGTGACCATACAAAACACTGCAGTTTCTTATGAAAATACTGAATTTAGTTAAGCCAAGGCTGTATCTGTAGAAAATAGAAATGTGAGCTCCTTCCAAAGGCATTTTACTCTTAATAATCATAGACATTATCCCATGGCACAGCATTGTCACAGCTCCTCTCCCTCGCAAAGGAAATGCTTCTCTGTTCTCTGGATCTTCCCTCTGTGTGGCTGCTCCCCTTCCACGGACAGGCCTTGGTGCTTTCAGAAGAGGAAGAAGAAAGTCAACGTGAAGCTGTAGCATTTGCAAACCAAAAGCTGAGGTTTGGCTGATCAGAAGAGACTTCTGGTTTACTTACAGCACACTAAGTTCATCAGCAGACACGAAAACAAAATAAGTATACAATTTACAAAGATGCTTCTAGGTAATAATAGCTCTTGCCTGGAGTAGGTTTTATAGCATACTTAGCAACCTCTAAATAGCCTTTTATATCAGTCCTTTTATATATCTAGTGGTTTTGTTGTGAATTACTTAGGTATATGTAATGACGCCAAATTCAATTAGCTTGCGAAAAACAAGGAGGTACCTGTGAGAAGTGAGACCACACTTATGCAAACCACTTTCTAACTCATGGCACTTCAGCCAAAGCTTCTGATTGAATGAGGGAGATCTGTCTTATCAAACACCTAAGCAATGTCTCCAAAGAACAAAGGAAGCAAAAGCAGATGTCTTGCTCTCATCTATATAAACATTTAATATGCATAGGGGTAATATCTTAGTTAAGATACTCAACCTGAAACAGTATCAGTATGCTTTTGTACAGTCCTAAAACAATGGAGATGAAATCCACACATGGAGTTTTCAGGCATCACTGAAGGCCAGTGTTAGGGCTGCACAGCAGATGAGGACTGCCCAGGGACTTCCAGCAGCAGGCAGCAGATCTGAAAGAGCCCTCCAAAAGCTGCAGAACAGAGTTACTTTTTCTGGGGTTTGTAATTTTCTGAGATATCTAAAAACAGAGATATGGCTGTTTTGAATAGCATTTTAGTTTCTGCTACTTTTTCAAAGGAAGAAGCTCACTTAGCTGAAGATTCATGAAGTTCTCCAAAGAGACTATTTGGCAGTGGGGAGTTGAATTCATTTTTTGATTCTGAGGAAAAATATTAAATTTCTCTGCTTAAGCATTGCAGCCACCCTAATTGAGAAGCTGAGCCAATACCCTGGGAGCTCCAGCTGAACTTCATGTTTTTGGCATCTACGCTGCTTATAGCAATAGTTCTAATCAGGGTAAGTTTTGAGGAACTGCACTGATGGTCATAAATGCACCTTGCAGAGTTGCCATGTAGCCCTCAAAGTTAACACAGCTAATTTGCAGAATGAGAGGCTGAAGTAAATGTTTTGGTCGTATGAAAAATCTCACTTGTCCACAAGCAAATGTTATAAAAACAGATGAAGGAGAGTATCTGTGGTCCTCAATGACTGCAGGAAAGACACATTTCATAAGACTATCAAGAATCCTCAAGGAGCAACAATGCAAAAAACTACAAAAGTATTCTAGTGAATGCCTTCAGTTAGAGAAGGTGTTAAAAAATATGTAAGTTGCTTCTTAAAGTGTAAAATGCATGTTAAATGAGGACAAAGAAAGCTAAGCACTGAGAGTGCTTATTTTAACAAAATATTTTAACAAAAAATGAAGTTTGTTTGCAGTAAGGTTTTGAAAATTCTTGGCTTTTTGAATGACGCATGAGCAAAAAATAATACAACAATGGGAATATTTCATTTATGGAGTAAAAGAATCCATACTACCAGAATTGGGGCAGTTGGTTTGTTTGGATTTTTGGTGTTGTTGTTTTAGTTTGGTTTTGTTGGGGTTTTCTTGGAAAACCATAACCGAGTAACCACCTATCTGTATACTTGGGAGTTTAACTGGTCCCTTTTTTCTCTCTCTTGCGAGAGAATGAATCTGAGCACTTTAATATGGTGAAGTGTTTTTATTATTTAAAAAAAATACTGAGAAAAGTAATGAATTATCAGGCAGACTTGGACAAACGTAGATTATAAAATGTAGATTATACGTTGGCAGATAGTAAAGACATTGGTTGAATGGCAATGGGATATACATTGGATATATAGTAACAGTGCACATCATAAGCATACTTCGAACAAAAATTTTGTAATTTTGCATTGGTTTTGCATAATGCATTAAGTTCTTCTGTTTTTCAGGTAATATTTCAAAGTAAAACTTTGCTTGCAGTGTGTAGACTTTATGGGTTTTGTTTCAAATGTTTCACTTTTTTTTTCCCACATAGTTATTTTTTCACATATTAATAAATGAACAATCAAATTCAATGACTTTCAGAACTTCCAGATTAATGTTTTTTGGATGACAGGGAAGTGGAAGGCTGGTGAAATGAAAGCTGGATTTTTTGCGTGTTCAAAATTCAGACATTTCATTATTATTATTATCTAGCCATTCGGTAAAAACAAACCAACCAACCAACACAAATGAAACCCAACACAACACTTTTTCTGTTCATTGTTTTTGGCCAGTCCTAATGAAAAAAGTTCTGCTGTGTCTGAGGGAATCTGTCAGGCACAGCATGTACTTCATCATGCACCCAAGGCTTGATGACTGCTTGCTGTTTATTTCATTTCCCATATTTATGTGACTACATACTGCACACTTTTCCTAAGTTTAATATTTGTTTATACGGTTTACGTTGTTTTATATTTTTACTTTATTTTGTGGTCCAATTGACATGGTGCTGTTCGGTCACAGGTTGGACTCGATGATCTCGGGGGTCTTTTCCAGCCTGATTCTGTGATTCTATGAACGTGTCAGCTCCCTTGTACAGCTACCCGCGTTCAGACGGAGTGAGCGTCTCCTCTCCCTGGAATGACCACTTTCTTGTCTATAGAAGAGTGACAAGTGTTTAGAGATCGCATTATTGGGCAAGAAGCCCCCACCATTCAGTGCCGGCCGTCACGCACAAGGTGCGGCACAGCCGCTCACGCAGGTTCTCCTTCACTCCTCCAGGGAACACCGTCCCAACGAGGTCCCCGCCGCCTGCTCAGCCGCGGGGCTCGGACCCAGCACGGCGGGATCCATCGGGACCCACCGCAGCTCCCCGCCGGCCGCGGGGCGGGGACCCGAGC
>WEIV01029940.1:121977-144121 GCA_013390005.1 Calyptomena viridis | reverse complement strand
TTCATGGAATCACAGAATCATTGGAAGAGACCTCTAAAATCATCAAGTCCAACCTTTGACCCATCACCACCCACTAGTGCTGTCACCTAGACCACAGCATTAAGTCCCACATGTAGTTGTTACCCTTTCTCAAACATCCTTCATCCCTAGTTTATGTCATGGAAAGGACAAGCCTATGCTTATTTTGAAAAGGAACAGAAATTACTTATGAAGTTGTTGAGAAGTAAAGGAAACCGAAAAAATTAATAAAAAAATAATGAAAGAAGTGTTAGTAATATTTCTGAAAAATTCAGAAAAGTAGAGTCTAAGAGTTTAACACAGAACCGGAGAGCTGCAGGGCATTGCTCGCTTGGTTTTTCTGGAGACAACAGAGTAAGGCCCCTGTTGGATGGAGAGACTAGTCAGACCTTTGGCTTAACCTGGAAAAGTCATCCTTCTGGCTTTCTGCTTTCAAATGATGATACACTTGGTACTCGGCCTTTTTATCGAGGTTTACAATTATGAGGTTTACTGTCAATCAGTATTTCAGAAGTGGTCAATAGGGTTTTGCAGTCCCCGCAGTTATTCCTGGTGAGTCTGAAAGTGTTATCAATACAGCGTCTTGCCTCTGAAATAAAAATAATACCTTATGCTTCTATGCAGCGTTCACTTTCTGGAGACAGAAGGTAAGTGCATCACTAAACAAAGAATAGACACTTTACAATTTCAGAACTCCAGAGAAAAGACATCTCTAGACAGCAAATATTCAAAACCCCAAATGACATCTCAGGAATTTGGACCAAAACTTTAGGTGTTTGTAGTAATATTTTAATAAGGGACTCACATAAAATGGGCACCTAGGTAGATGAAAACAATAAATCCTGTGTACTTGAGGTACGTGTGCCATTTGTACAGTCCTGCTAAATGTCAAGGTTTAAAGCTGCAGAGATAAGTCACCCCTATCTTGGATGATTTAGCATCATCTATCTGTTGTGCATGTAAATATCTATCAGAAAGCTCTATCAGACTACCTGTCACTTTGTTTATGGAATTTAATAAAGCAGACTCCAAGGCTACTGTGAGGTCCTTCTTGCATATCAAGGATCTGGTGCAGAAGTAAGGAGTACCAAAAAACAACTGGTAATAGCTTTTTCTGCTGGCCAGGATCTTTTCGTTTGGAAAACTTTGGCTGCATATAAGCAATGGTGTTTTATGCTGGCAAGTTGGTTTTGTAGGCAACGAAAGTGTGTTTGCTCTTTCACTATGGTGAAAGTCCTTCAGAGCAGTCAGGCTTCTCTTTCCAGCTGTACTGCAGGCATGTCTTTTTTTTTCCTCTTATGTAGTATTTAAAGTATTGCTAAAGCCATAATGTATGTGCCACTGCATCCTGAGGCACGGAATGACAAGACTCCTGACAATTACATTTGTTTGTCATATTAAGGTAATGGAACTTTAAGGATTAGGGCTTCACATTTCAGATAAAGATGTTCATAAAACTTTCTGCATTGTTCAATCTTTTTATGGTCAGACACTTCATATAATCATTGCACAACCACAATTTCTGCTGATCGTAAATAATTTTGTAGGAAAAAAGTTACTGATCTAAGATTCAACATAATTTTCCAGTATTTAGATGGCATAATAAAGAATCAGCTATTTCCTGGCAACTAATTTCAACTCCATAGAAAATGACACTTTACAGAAAATGATATGAACATTTTTATAGATATAACTTTTAGAGCTCAAGGCTGTCTTGACATTTTTCCAGGTTCATATAGTATCAAACACAAAGAAACTCACATCCATACTGATAGTAAAGCAGACTTATGCCTAAAACATCAATTTAATTTTCAACCTGAATTCCCCGCATACTGTGGCTACACTGAAATGTGGAAGCCATTGGGGTTTTTTCACATAAATAAGACTCTCTTATATTTTCATTCTGATTGTATGTGACAAACCAAAACACACATGCAGAAGGTATTAGCAGCAGCAGCAACTTCCATGCAGTATTAGGGACAGCCTGTTTGTTTTCCACCTTCAAGCCTGAAAGTAGATTAGGGAAAGGGAAAAAAGAAAAAAAAAAAAAAAGAAAAAAAAAGAAAAAAAAAGAAAAAGGAAAAAAACCCCAAACTAGGAAATAAAATGTCAGTGTGCAGCTGTCAGTACTGTGTCATGGCTCACTTAGCAGAAAAAAGAGAAGGGATCCAAAGGAGGGTGCACTTCTCCCTTACCATGTGCTCTGAAATGTCATAATGTGGGGACAAATATTCTCGGCATACAGTGCCTCAAAATCAGCATATGAAAGTGTCATTCATTCAGAGGAAGGGAGCAGGAAAGAATCACAGGACCCTTCGCTTCCTTTCTTCTCACATCTTCCTTGATTTCTTCAAAGCTTCTTTGCTTAAGTCAGGATATGTCATGTTATGAATGTTAGAAATAGTTTTTCCTGTGCAATGTTTTTACACCAGTGTCATTTCATCTGCTAACGTTGATTCTGACTTGTGGATAAATGGGTCCATTATCTGATCTGTAATGGGAAGTGTGTTTCCACTGCTTGTATCACTTAAAGATTTATGGGAAATGACTGAAGTGATGACACAGACCAGGTCAGAGTGGCAGCCTTGCTACTGTCTTCAGTTCAAAAACACTCAGCACTCTTCCATCAGCGTGAGTCTCCCTAAGAAGGATCAGAAGAAGCATGGCAATTACAGCAAATCATCTGCTTTCAAGAAAGGAGGGCTTTTTTATATGTACTGTGTCAAATAATATTCTTACAGTTACGGTCAAGTCTTTATAGTTGAATAAAATTATTATCATTACTGCACAACAGAAACACTTTGCCATAAGAAGTACAGTAGCCAATATAGAGTGTGACATGGGTATAATTCTTGCAAGAATGAAGAAAGTGTAACTAGCCCACTCTGGTTCTTTTTGGTATTTAGAGAGCCAAAGCAAAATAATATTTCAGAGAAATGGAGACATCTGGTAAATAGCAGAATATAATAGCCATATCATCATTTATTGCATTTCACCTAAGGACAGCCAAGGGATTGCAGAGAAAAATAGTTCAATATAAAATAATTTCTATTGACATGTTCAAATATCCTCTTTCCTCAGTTTAAGACCCAAACAAATGAGCTTAATAGATGATGTTATGAAGGGTCTGATGAGATTATTCCTTTACAATGTAGAGCTACCGCAATTTTCTCCTAAAGACTATCTTGGAATCCGAAGAAAAAATCTGAAACATTTGGATTAGTCAGATGTTGGTGAAAACCTAAAGCCATAAAATCTCTTGGATCTTAAAAGCTACATGTTGATGCATTGATTTGTTTGAGAGGGGGGAGTTAAACTTAAGCTCTGTCATAAAATGTTCATCAAGTTCATACATGAATTATAGGTCCATCATACAAGGTATTGAGGTCCTTTTTTATGATTAGATCTCCCTTTTCTTTTCTACACTACTTTACTTTGTTTTCCACCATTTACCTTGATTATTTTAATTAATGTGATTTCTCAGATGCATTTATTAATTTGTGTGATACCTTCATCAAGTGTAACAGGATAATTCAAGAAAAAATCCATGAGGGAATTTCTGAAGTATATTGGCCTTCGACTATCAAAATGCAGTGTTTTCATAAGCAAAAAAAAGATACATTTAAAAACCAAGAAATGTTTTGTTAAGGCAAGGACAATTATGTATTTCATAGAAAGGATGACATTTGCAACAAAAATTTTAAAGTATGAGACTAGGTGTTGCTACACGTGTATACACACAACAGTGTGGACTGTGTGATGTGAGGAGGAGAGGATAACTGTAGGAGTATAAGCTCTTTAGTTTAAGGATTGCCTGGTTTTGGTTTTCTGAGTGTACTTAGAGGTACTTCAGAAGGGTAATTCTTAACATGCTGCCAATAATAATTTTCTCTATCTTCATGTTTTATATTTATCCTGTCTGCCAAGTATTGAATGTATTTATTCCACAGATGATGTTGAACAGTGCAAGAAATAGTTCAATGTGTACATTGTAGACAATTTTTTTTAAACTGCCAGCATTAACCAATCTTGATGACATATGCACACTTTCTGTTCAAGCAGTGTGGGAAGCCTCCACCCATCCTCAGTTTTGGTCCTATAAGTTTTTGGTAGCCTGAATTATTCAATTGGTGGCAGAGATGCAATCTTCCATCACTTTATAAAAAAAAAGTTATTATTAGTTACAGAAAATAAAATATACAAGTGGCTTGCCATGTTTTTGAAATCTATACGCACACATGCACACACACCCCTGCTCAGTGTATTATAGCTGCAATAAACATGTTTTCAAGATCTAGTCAGTGCATTTTCATTAAAAGGAAGAGGTCCCATAATAACATCATTCCTGTGACCCAGGTAAAATGAACATCTTACGGTGATGTCCCTGAATTTGAATGCCAAGTGGTGCTTGTTCATAAGGAATTGTGCAAAAAGTCATGACAGCTATTGGTACCAGTGCTAATGATAATCAGATCCTATGAATTTCTAGATATAATAAAAATGGCAAATGTTTTGCAGTCACTCCTTACTACAATGTTTTTTTTAACTTTCACTATGTCAATGAAACTAGGGAAAACTTTACTGGGTTTTTGATGCAATGCTGGTGTGACATGGTATTTCTTACATGTGTAAGTAATTATTAAGCTTTTATATTATAACCCTTTCCATTTACATTTCTGATGGTTCAAAATATCTCTTTATTTTGGTAATTTCAGTTGCAGACTCGGTACACTTTAAGAACTAAAGGAAAAAAAAAAGTATTATTTTCCAGGTTCTGCTCACATCCTAAGCTTGCTTGATTCTAGAAACCATTAAACTCCTACTTCAGCATGAGAGAAGAGCTCTTTCAGACAGATTTGTAAAGATGTGAATTCTTATTTTGTTTAGAAAGCATAACTGTAATGGTTAACCTTGGCTAAGGGTCAAACTCAAATCCAGATTCCCACTCACTCCTCCTCAACAGGATGAGGAAAAAATTGGTAAGATAAGACAAAGACAGGGACATCACTTACCAGTTATCATCATGGCAAAACAGACTAGTCTTGGGGGAAATGAATTTGTCACCAATTAAAATTAATTTTGTTAGGAAGAAACAGAGGAAAAAGTAAAACAGCGTATTTCCCTCACCACCTCCCTTCCAGGCTCAACTTTCCTCCTTCACTCCAGTGGTGACGGTGATGGGGATGTGTGCTGTGGTCAGGTCATAACCACTCCTCTCAGCTGCTCTTTCCCCTGCTCCAGTGTGGCCTCTTCCATGGGCAATGTCACAGGGGAAGGTTTGCAGCTCTGACCTCTCTGCACAGAGGCCATTCCTGTAGCCTTCTGCTATCAACATCCCTATCACAGCCTTTCTCAAAATCATGATGTAATTTTCTTTTCATTCTTGGTAATTGAATCCATGATCTTAGTTTGTGTGCAAATGTGATGCTCTGTACCATCCCTCTTAATCCTGGGGACACCGTCTTGATGTGTCAGAAACAGCAGCACTCTTGCTCGTACCCAGACTTTGGTTTACTTCACACACTGTAGTCTGCTGCTGCCATTTTGACTTTTTCAGCAGCAGTTCTCTCCTTCATGACAGCTCTCCACACTGTTGGGTACATTAAAGATCCCCTTTTTCTCTGTCATCCTTTCCAAAACACCTTCTGTGTGTTCCATGCTTATTTGATAAGACCAGAGGTTCTCCACTGCATTCTTCACGTTAGTGACTTAGTTTGCAGAGGGAAGAAGAGAAATGGCATTCCTATGCAGCAAATCATGAAAACAACTTGAAAGTAACTGCAGCAAGTGTAGGACCAGCTTTATGGCTCACACAGACACGCAGCCATTGGAAAAGGAACTTACTACCAATTCCATCTAATAATTAACTTTGATCGAATTCTGACTTAATCCAAACAAAGATCTCTCTGCAGCTGTAAGACTGAGTCAACATAAGACTGACTCAACTACTTTATTCCAGTTGTTAATCATCCTCACTATTAAAATTATACTCCTAGTTCCTGCTTTGACTTTATCTAGTTCTCTTCTAATTTATAGGAATTGTTTCCTGCTATTCTTTGTCTTACATTCTGTAGAGCACTTTAGTGTGATTGAGTTTGTAAGTCCCAGGATTGTGTTTACCCATTTTACCACTTCATTATACTGCTCATAATAACTCCTAGTTTTAAAACTGTTTTTTCCTTTAACTGCTGAGGAGGAAAAGGGAGAAGGTTCCTTTTTTCCCTCTCTACCTCTGCTTCATGGAGGAATGTGGCCCTGGCTGGCTGTGACTTCTGTCCATGTTGCGGTGTCACAGCTGCCACTGCAGCACATGTGCCAACTGGCTACGGGGGGCTGCTGCCGCCACCCGCTATTTCTCGCCACCCACCGCTTCCTGGTGGTGTGGTGCATGATTGATATGGCCACCGCCTGTTTCTTCCTGGCGGTCCGGGTGGGGACAGCGTCCGGGACCTCAGTCGCCACCCAGGACAGTCCCTGCACATGCGTGCCAGATCACGGTGTGTCACAGCAGAAAGGGTCTGTGTGGACTCATGCTCCCAGTGCTCCATCTGGACTATGCCTGAACTTCAAGTGAAGCAACTCCTGCCGTGGTGCCAGGGGAAGAGGAACTGTGGAGACTCCTTGTTTTGCAGAGAACACTGGGGAAGCCTTTGTAAGGGGAGTGCCCACACCATTTTGAGTCTCTCTAGGGGTACGTCTGTGGTCACAGTGGATGTGTCTTTGTCACAACTTCCAAAGCCAGTGAGGAGCCCGCAGTGGGAGCCATCTTGCTGCCTTTGTTCCTGCTGCTGGAAAGCTTCAGCACATCACGGTTTTCTCCATCATGCTGCTGGTACTACCCATGTTTGCGGCTTCTGACAGCAGCAAAGTCTTCCATGAGTGTCCCAGTGTTTGCAAAGCTTTGGAAACAGCGGCAAGAGCTCCACATGCATCTGGAAGACAGTGGAGCCCCTCACACAGTGTGGGTCTTCCCCACCAGCAGTACTGGTTTGTTTTAACTACCCTGAAACCTCCATGCTGGTGCCCCATGGTTTCTTGGTCCCACATTTGGGTGTGGGTGGCCACCATACCATTCTGAGCAGCTCGTGTTGCTTCCCCCAACCTGCTGAGGAAGACAGGTGCCCTTGGTGATCACCAAAGAGCTTTGTAGATCCTGATACCCCGTGCCCTGTGTTGATCAAAAAAGAGCATTGCAGCCCTTGCTACTCCAGCAGTCCCTGCCGTTCAAAAGCTGTCAATATACCCAGAACACCCAGGGGCAGGGACAGTTATCATTTAAACTGTGTTGGTTCATAATTTTGTGAGTTTTTGTTCTGTTTCACTGGTTTTCAATTCTGAAGACACAATTGCACAATCACCTATTCAGTCACATACACACCTATATATAAATACATATTCAATAAAATTCTTGCCTCTTTATACGTCTTTTGTCTTGCATTTCTAAATTTAGAGTGATAAACTGCCCAAACCCAGGCCACTCTTTTTTAGAGTCATTATTTTCCCTAAGACAGTTCTTTTAGCTGATAGGACCTGTATTCTGTGCTGCAACATGCCCAATGAGCCAAATGAGACAGACTGTGCTCAGAGATTGCTCCTTCCTAGCTTATGGCTCTGCCAGAATTTTTGTCATTCACCGTTTTTGTATTTAGGTTCACTACACTGATGGCACGCTGCATGTACAAAAAACACATGCTTCTGTGTCCCAGCGGCCGCTGCTTTTGACATTTGTGAAATAGTTGTTAGCCTCAAATTGAAGGGATGGCCTGAAGCTGCACCAGGGGAAGTTTAGATTGGATATTAAGAAAAATTCCTTCACTGTAGAGGAATTGCAATAGGCATTGGAATAGGCAGCTCATAGAAATGGTAGAATCACCATATCCCTGAAAGTGTTCAAAAGGTTTGCAGATGTAGCACTTAAGAATGTGTTTTAGTGCTAAATACAGTGCTGCTGGGTTAACTGTAGGCCTCAATGATCTCGGAGGTCTGCTCCAAACTTAGTGAGTCTATGATTCTGACTAATCCTTTAGTATGTGATCCATTGGTATTAGTTGGTGGGAGTTGACTTCTTCAAACTCTCCCTTTTTCTTGAAAAAAAGTAAAGCTTATCTAATTACTCTGTCTCAACAATTGTGTAATCCTTTTGAAAAACCTAACAAGTTTCAACAAATTAAGGATCATGTTCTTCCAAGTTTTATCAGAATAGACAATTAAATATGAAAGAAACATCCTCTATGTTCTGTAATGAGAGCAAAGTTAAGAAGGGCACTTGCACGCACAAGGTAAGAATAGAAATGAAAACTTCGACAGCACCAGCGCTCATGGACTTCCCTGCTGGGGAAAGAAGGTCCTCTCCTGACAGATGAATTCACTGGGGGCTTGGATTTGCCAAAAACTGTGGACTTCTTCAGCTTCTTATTTGCATGACTGGTTTCTTTCCAGTCTCCTACCTTCATTTTCCTGTGGGTGCCTCTCTAATACATAACAGTTGTGGTTGTGACACAAGGCACAATGTGATTAACTTCACGCACCAGAACTCCTCAAGAATGCATGCAAATTTGTGACAGTAGGATGGATTTCCCCTACAAGCCATGATGTCCAGAATTCAATTTCCTTCATTCTTTTTGTGCATCACTTTTTGGTTCATGAATCACTTTTCCTTTTTTATTTTTATTTTTATTTTTATTTCTGACACACTATTAGCACACATCCAGGCTTTTGCACTTTCTCTCATGATTAAAAAATTGTAGAAATAATTAAATTGCTGGAGAAAAACCTCCTTGGTCAAGACTTCCAGGAATCTCTTGACATTAGTTATACACGATCTGATTTCAAAATACATCTAATGTATGTCACCCAGCATCCTCCTTGGTCACTAATGGACTGGAATTTCTTGAGCCTTATGTGACACAAGAGACAATTTTTGTCCTAGTTAATGCGTAATTATTTAGTGAAGAAGTCTACCTCCCTCTTTGAAAGCATCACAGAAGCATGTCTTGTTTTCCCTTTTGAAAATAAGAATGCATAGCACTCAGGGAAAATAACAAATTGGCTCTACATATGATGGAAGTTTTCAGTTAAAGTCATTGTCACTGTATGGCAAGCAAATAGAGGCATCTGTATTATGTCAATATCAACAATCTCTTCAGTGAATTATAGCTACAGTTACATTGACAATGCAAAGTGCCCTGGACTAAGAATCAAAGAATGTCTTTTGTCTTATGCTAGTGGAAATATTCTTTTGTCTTGAAAGTGCACTGCATCTAGAAAGCGAGACCCTTAAATATAAAATCTTTCTGTTACTTTATATGTTGGCATGTGTTAAGATTTTCTTCTAAGTGTGATTCATATAAGAGGTTTTGAAGATGTACCACGAAAAGATTTAGACAGAAAGTCTCTTTTCCATAAACTGATCCTTTGTCTATCCTTGTAAAGGCAAATCACCTTAATTTTACAATGTATTTTGAAGGTTATGAGTATGTGTTTTTAAACAAGAGAAATATGTATGTCTCTAACTTTCTATCTCTCTATTATCTATACGTCTGTATCTCTCTATGCATTATAGGTAAAGTACTTATATTATTTAAATATAAAATTACATATTGGTATATATCTCTTTACATAATCTTTACAATTTTTTCTATATATAAAGTTATATCTATCTATCTATCTATCTATCTATCTATCTATCTATCTATCTATCTATCTATCTAAATATTTATGCGGCTAAAAAGTTTAAACATTTTCCAAGTCTGCAACAGCCTTATGTATATGGGTATAATACAAGGTATAAAATTTCTGAGCAAATTTCTTAGGCTACAGAAAAATTGTCTCCTTTCTATCTCTCCATCCACCAAAATTCCCCCCTTCTCTTAAGGAAAATAATTAAAATACCGGAAGATAATATTACTGCTGGTATAATATATAATGCGTATCATACATAAAATATACTAGTATAATATAAATAGTACTCAATGCATGTGACAGAATTGATTTTTGCCCATACCTCCTGGGCCAAATTCACTCCATAAGCCTTTTGCCTGCACACCAGGACTTCTTTTTCCCTATTTCTTGCCTTTATTTACTATTACCTTCTTTGTTGTGTCAGATCTGTCAGGTTTCCTGCTCTTCGAGGTTGATGAATAAGAGGCCAGTGGCTCAGTAAGGCTCATTTCATTAGATGTAGCAACACTGGGGTGCAACAGTAGTCTTCAAGTCAGCTGCAGGGAAGAATTGTCACAACATACATTCTTTAACTGCTGAGCTATCTCAGGTCCCATTCTCAACCTGAGAAGAGGTGAGACCTTCCCATGCAAGAGTGTGTTGGTCAGAGAAGTATAAGCTTAAAAATAATAAAGATATGGGACAAATACCATTGAAATATTTAATCCAATCCTCCACACAGAAACATGATGCAACAATGACTTGTGTGATGTTACACAGTGATGATCAATTTTCAGAGTTGACATCTGCTGTTCTCTATGAAGCCTGAGTGAGTATCTTCTTTACAAGATCTCTGGTATCTGATTTCATGACACCAGTCCTCTTGAGGACATAAATATATTTTTTCATATTTTTATGTATATATACATATATATATATATGTATATACACACACACACACACATATATATATATATATTCACTGTGTAGAATAACTGTGTTCTGCACAGAAGAAGTACTGTAACAAGTGATTTACTTTAATAAAAGCAATACTACATAGCTGCAGAGAACATTCGTTTTGAGGCTTTATTTTAGTGAAGTCTTTTTCCTACACTGTGGCAGCACTAATTATTTTATGAATCACAGTGACAAAATTTTTCTCTTGTCAATGATTGACAGCTTTGTTCTGCTGAAATGTCTCTGAGGCTTTACCAGTCCCAGTGGACTCTATCTCCAATTCTTCATTCTCAGTGTTTTCTCCTTTGGCAAGTCAAGTTCTAAATTTGCCTTCCAGTATTCTGGTTGTTTCTATACCATATGTACCCTAACTTACTCGTAGGGATCCAAGTTACCCTCAAGAAATCTAGTTCAAGTAGGAGAAGCATTTTAACCTCAAAATAAATAATGCCATTGAGGCTACTTTGAAGTGCTAAACACTTCGATTACCCTATTGCATGTCAAGTGAAAGCATATTACACACACCAAGGACAGGCTTTGATATGTACATTGTACCCAAAGTATTGCAAGGATCTGTGTGGCTAAAGGGTAAATTATTGGAAATCTGTGGGGTTTTCTTTTTTGGGGTTTGCCTAAGGGTGCCTTGATAGATGGGCAGCCTGGGGAAAAGGCAGACAGGAACAAGCCACATACCAGCTTTTTGGCAGTGGGAACTGCCATGTCAACAAAATCTGAACAGCTGAATTTTCACAAGGACTATGTTATAACACAGAACATTGGTATGTTTATAGTTTCATGGAAACCACAGTGGCGAGTCATGTGCCTGATTAATCATCTTTAATTACCAGCTCTTATTAGGCTCACATCCATTTGGACACCATGCTGCAATACAGCAGAGCCATCACCACCCACTGTGTGAGCAGAAGTGGCATGCAGGCGTGTGCAGCTCCTATGATTCCTTTTTGTCTGGAAACTGTAGTTGAAAACCGTGTACTGTCATCCAGAAAACATAAAACACTTGATGTGCTTTCATCTTGGTTTATATAAACCCCATTTCAACAGGCTACCTGACATAGTACTTCATATGGAACATAGTCCTGTATTTCAAGAAGAATTTTTAGACAACCGTTTTTGCAGGGGGGGTTCAGCTTATAACTATAGATACATTGATAACAATGTTTTGAGTAAATTAGTCTTTAAAATTACATAAATAAAAATCATGTGTCAGGACACATACTGTTACCTTACATACAAGTTCATTTGGTAGTAAGAATTTGCCTACCCGAATAAGCTTATGTGCTTGGAAATTTGAAAACCTTTACAGGTATTTTCCTTATGGTTCTCAATATGCACATATTCCTAATAATATGTTCCTAATAACGTTAGACTTAAAGTCTGCCACAAGCAGTACAAAGGTACCTATGATATTAATATACACAATATGTAATCCAGTTTGTCTATCGTTCCTTCTACTTGCAACATCCTATTCTGTTTTTACAGTACAGACTATCAGAAAAATAGTTCCACTGACACTAAACACATCATAGGAGAGAATCTCACCCTCATACACTTCATAGAATCATAAAATCATAGAATAGTTTGACTTGAAAGGGAACTTTAAGGACCACCTAGTCCAACTTCCCTGCAAGGAATAGGGACATATTCTACTAGATCAGATTGCTCAGGGCCCCACCCAACCTGACCCTGAATGTCACCAGGGATGGGGCATCTACTATCTCTCTGGGCAGCCTGTTCCAGTGTTTCATCCCTTTTGCAATTATTGTATTTAAATATGCTTAGCAAACTTTCATAAAAATGATCTACTCATAAATGCTGATGCTACTAAAGAAAATAACTGTAAATCATAGAGAAAAAAAAGATCAGAACTGAGAATCTGCTGTTTGTGCCTCTAAAAATCTTTATTTGGCATATTCATCTGCAAACTTTTATTTCCAGGATTTGTTTAGGCAGATGCTGGAAACATGCTGGTACCTTTCATGCCATAAAAATGATACAGATGAGAAAAATGAATGAATTATTAAATGATGTCTTACCTTTCCAGTAAATGTGGAGCATTTAGAAGCTCCTGTCTCGGAATAGAGAGCAGTGAGGCACTTTTTTTTTTAATGCAGCCTCACTATCCACGTTACAGAATTGTCCTCTTTCTGGTGCTAAATGCAATTAAGGATCTTTTACAAAAAAATTATGTAATAATCTTCCTTTTTTTTTTGTGCCGAAGCAAACAGAGCAATTGACTCACTCACAAAAGGCTCAGACTGTTATTTTATATGGACACATCATTGCAGCTGACAGTGCTTCACCTGGATGATACATCTAAAGGTAATAAAATAAATTAAGTATTAATCCATTAAAAGTTGGTTGTTTGGTTTTTTCCCTCTGGTTGACATTATATAAAATCTCGCAAAAATGGCTTGAAGAAAGGAGAGTTTTTGCAAGACAGTTCTGTCTACTCCAAGCTGAATCCTGATGCTGAATTGTGAACAGGCAAACATTATGAACCCTTTATAGAGGGTCACATAACTTAATGCTTCCATTTTGTCTTGGAAAGCCTTATAAATTTACTGTTGCACTTACAACCTTCCATCCAGTCTTTGGTCATCTGGAGTCTTTGCCCTCAAATAAGAATGGTTGTGGCTAAGTTCTTAGCTCTGCTTTGGTCTCTTTACCATCTTCTGTTTAACAAACAAGTTTGAAAACAGTTGAAATACCTTGTGCCTAACTATCTTTGACTGAGCATAGGTGTCTTCTCCCAAATAGCAAGATACGAAAGGAATGACCTCATGTGGTCTCAGGGAAGGATAAATTGGATATTAGGAAAAATTTCTTCACTGAAACAGTAATCAAGCACTGGAGGAAGTGATAAAGTCATCATCCCTGGAGATGCTTAAAATACATGTTGTCATGGTTCGGTCAAACATTTAAAAAATTTTTGTCTGGTAGGTGGACTGCCCTTGCCGCGGAGCCCAGCCCTGCTCTGTGCCGGGCTGGTGTCTGCCCAGTACAGGAGCCAGGGCTGGTGGGTGCTCGATCTGGGCGGGGGGGAGACGCCACATCCCCTGCCTCTGTGTGTGTGTTCAGGGTGGCTGGGATGCGTCCCGTTCACCGGCTGCTGTGCCGCAGACCTGCCACCCTGGTTGCGGGCATGGCTGCTGCCAGGGCCAGGGGCCCTGCACCTTGGTTCCAGTTTCCCCACACCCTCATCACCGGCGTGGCTGCCGCCAGGGCTGGGGGCCCTGCAGCTTGGTTCCGGCTTTCCCCCGAGCTACTGTGCTGCAGCCCCCGTGCCCCCACGGGCTGCTTCCACCACAGAGCAGACACATCCCCCAGGCTGCCACCCGCTGCCACTACTGTGGCTCCTGCGCTGCCAGTGGCAACCACCCTGGCTCTCCTCTGGCTTCCTGCCATGGTGTGCACACAGCAGGGCTCTCCGTAGCCCTTCTGCCACTTCTGCTGCAGTGTGAGTGCTGCCGGTGGTTAGAGGACAGTGGCATNAGGGCTGGGGGCCCTGCAGCTTGGTTCCGGCTTTCCCCCGAGCTACTGTGCTGCAGCCCCCGTGCCCCCACGGGCTGCTTCCACCACAGAGCAGACACATCCCCCAGGCTGCCACCCGCTGCCACTACTGTGGCTCCTGCGCTGCCAGTGGCAACCACCCTGGCTCTCCTCTGGCTTCCTGCCATGGTGTGCACACAGCAGGGCTCTCCGTAGCCCTTCTGCCACTTCTGCTGCAGTGTGAGTGCTGCCGGTGGTTAGAGGACAGTGGCATTGGGTGCCACCACTGTCTTCTGCAGTGGTGTCCACTCCCGATGCCCATGCAAGCTGCTGGCCACAGTGCCCGTGCTGCCATGAGCTGTCTCGCCACGGTGGAGTCACCACAGCAGTACTCACCTCCCAGCGTGGGAGGAAATGCACTGCCTGCCCACCTCTGCCGCATCCCGACTCAATTTCCCCTGAGTTGCTGGGCCCCTCTTGCCAGCCCAGCCTGAGGGTGGCTGCCATGTTTGCCGCATGGACATAAAGACAAAAAAACTTCCCACCAGCCGGAATGGGGAAGGGGCAGAGCAGAAACTCAAAACCACCAATGGACATGCGGCCCATGAGTCAGGAGGTGGGTAAGAGGTGGAGCAGAGTAATTACACATGTGCAGAAATGGGGGACTCTGGGACAGGACTGAGATTGTATAAAAACATTGCTGGCAGTTTTTTCTGGACTCTTGGGGCCATGCAGAGCTAGAAAGGGGACTTGTGCTGCACTGCTCACAGCCTCCATCTTTGGCACAAGCAGCCTCTGCCAGCCTGCAACCCCCTGGACACCTTTGTGACTGCTGGAACCATCTCAGCAGCAGGTGATGCCTTGGTAGCAGCAACCCAACCACTTCTCTTCAGATCTCTGGGTTTGCCAGCAACAACCTCATCTCCTCCTATTCCCCCTGTCCCATTCCCCCGGGGCTCCACTTCCCCTGAGTTCCCAAGCTTCTGGGATTTCCTTGGTAACCCTTCCTTCTCACCCCGTGAAACATCAACCCAGATATATATATGTATATATATATATATGTATATTTTCCCAAATTAAAGTTTTCTATCTTTTTACTCAGTTCTTGTAGTCTTATAAGCCTCATAGTTGTTTAAACCGTGACACATGTAGATGTGGCAGTTAAGGACATGTATTAGTGGTAGACTTGACAGTACTGGCTTAATGGTTGGACTTGATCTTAAAAGAGTTTTCCAATCTAAATGATTGTNGTGGCTGCCATGTTTGCCGCATGGACATAAAGACAAAAAAACTTCCCACCAGCCGGAATGGGGAAGGGGCAGAGCAGAAACTCAAAACCACCAATGGACATGCGGCCCATGAGTCAGGAGGTGGGTAAGAGGTGGAGCAGAGTAATTACACATGTGCAGAAATGGGGGACTCTGGGACAGGACTGAGATTGTATAAAAACATTGCTGGCAGTTTTTTCTGGACTCTTGGGGCCATGCAGAGCTAGAAAGGGGACTTGTACTGCACTGCTCACAGCCTCCATCTTTGCCACAAGCAGCCTCTGCCAGCCTGCAACCCCCTGGACACCTTTGTGACTGCTGGAACCATCTCAGCAGCAGGTGATGCCTTGGTAGCAGCAACCCAACCACTTCTCTTCAGATCTCTGGGTTTGCCAGCAACAACCTCATCTCCTCCTATTCCCCCTGTCCCATTCCCCTGGGGCTCCACTTCCCCTGAGTTCCCAAGCTTCTGGGATTTCCTTGGTAACCCTTCCTTCTCACCCCGTGAAACATCAACCCAGATATATATATGTATATATATATATATGTATATTTTCCCAAATTAAAGTTTTCTATCTTTTTACTCAGTTCTTGTAGTCTTATAAGCCTCATAGTTGTTTAAACCGTGACACATGTAGATGTGGCAGTTAAGGACATGTATTAGTGGTAGACTTGACAGTACTGGCTTAATGGTTGGACTTGATCTTAAAAGAGTTTTCCAATCTAAATGATTGTAGGATTCTATGGGTCTGAAAGAACTCCAGCTCAGGACTGCAGTTCTGTACCAAAGTATGTGATTTCCTTGGTAGAAAAATTGGTTAAGGGTTCTATACAGGTCTGTATGTTGGACTGTTGTGCCTGCGGTATCATTTTAGAAAGTCTGAGTTCAAACCCAGATTTGCTCATGGCCCCACTCTGATGCCTGTCAGGAAAGCACATGGGCTGTCTTAGGGGGGTAAAAACTCCAGCCATATATTGTACTTCTCTGATATGCATGTGTGCAGCACTGACAGGTCCCCTTAAAACAGGTTTCAGCTGACTGCCTTCAATTTGCTCTTACAATGGTGATCTGAGACCAAAGCTTTTACTTGGACTGTGGGATCAGGGACCGGATGGGGTCATGTGGTTTTTGGATGCTTCAAGACATATAGGTGAATATGGTGCTAGCTAATGAGAGGAGAGATTGTTCTTGAGAGAAGCAAAATCATTTTCTAAATAAGTAGAGGCGGAGGCAAAATGTCTATACAACATATATTTTCTTTGCCCACCAGTAAAGGACTTCGACTTTCTTGCTATAGTAAAATGGATTTAACTGCTCACAGTGAACAGATAGGACTGATTTATGTTTTCAGAATTTCATGAAAGCTGCCAGTTAATTTTTCAACACCTTCTCACTGTAAAACTGATGGAGTTGTGCTGACTTCTAACTGATGATGCTAAGTTGTTCCCAAAAACCAGTCAGGATTTCTTCACTCTTCTTTCAGAGAGGGATCATCTTGGAAGGGATTAGGCCATCTTAGAAACGCTTTATGGCAAGGTGTGCAAAAACGGGAGGAGAAAGGGGTAGTGTTCACATGCTTCTTGGCTTTCTACTGAGGAGATTAATTATCAAGACCAGGAGTAGAACAGGGAGAATATGCCCCACATTCCAGATTCATCTCAGCAGTTTCTTTCTTTCTGTATATTGATTTGGCCACAGCTCCTGGCTCCTCAGCTGCTCCTCAGCCTGCTTTCTGTTTCTTTAAAGCAATTTCTGTATCTGGAGCATCAACTTCCCAGCAGCTGCTGTCTGAGAAGCACAATAGGAAGAACTTACTTGTTTGGTCAGAAAACTTTGTGAGAATAATTTTTTCTGGCACAGACTCTTCCTTCATGCCTCCATAGACATCACTGTTCCTTTTGTACATTTCCCTGCTGCTGCTTTTGCCTGGTCTGTATTTCACAGATAGATTTTAAAGCCTGACCAAAATGCAAGATTGACAACACTACAGTGACTTACACGAACACAGCTGAAACACAAAGAGAAAGGTTGCTTACCTGGGGAATGTGGCACATCGAAGAAGACTGGAGAATCATATTCTTGTAATAATGTCAAGGTGTGCTAACAATCCTGCAGGGGGCAAGCTAAAAAGGCTTTAATAGAGACAGTAGTGAAATAGAAGTGTCATGACCCAAGGATCCAGGGGAACAGAAGAACTGGAACATTGTACCCTTTATGCCTTCTCTAAAGAAAAGAATATATTGGGGGGGGGAACTTTTACAACTGGCACAATCTACAACTTTTATAAGAAATATAGAAAACAAAGGTTTTCTGACTTCCTAAGGCTGGATGATCTGGGAACTAGTGTCATGCACTACTAGCTGATTTCAGTTATGTGAGTTGCACAATCAGTATAATTGTACATATAGGCTTTAAACAAGCTGTCCATAGATTAGATTTTTTTGAATGACTCTTGAAGTTCCTAATTATACCAAAAAGTTGCCTGATTCATTACCATTAAATAAATACACATCCGAAATGCAAAGCCATCAAATACTGGATAAAAATTTACTCAATTTCATTTACCTTGCAGCTGAAGTGCCAGACTTAAATCATTAGTTTCATTCTCGCCAGTGAGTTTTCAAAGAGAAATTATGGTCTTTTTTCAATCCTGCGTGTCACAATGCTTTAGAAGAAAAAGTCAGCATCATTAAAATTAATGAACATGTTTAGAAGTGAGTGACTAAGGCAACACAACATTCAGAAACGATTGCAAAATTTGTTGCTGTGTGCCTGCATCCAGACAGAGCACTAAAACTAAGATTCAAAACTAGTGCTTGTTTTCCAAAACACATGGAGATGTGGTGGGTGAATGCAAAAGAACATAATTTCCAAAAAATACCTCTGCTGCTTGTTTTCTTGGCCCACTGTTGATTTTTACAAGAGCTACTTGTTTAGCATCTCTGCAGTTACTTTCTCATTTTCTCTGAATGATGCTGCCTGTCCTCTCTTTAAGTAGCTAAGTAGCCACTAGGAAAAAAAAAGGAGAGAAGAAAAATAAAAAGAGGATTACTCTAATATCTTTAAGTATACAAAAATCCAAAAAACAACCAACCAAACAAGTAAAACACCAGGAAAACAATATTCTTTGTTTCTCCTTTGCTCAACTGTCAATCCTCTGTATGTGTGCAGCAGAGGCAGTGAATCATAGCAAGTCTAATAAAACTGGCTTTCTCTGAGACATTTGACACTTTTTTTGGCCAACATCTTAAAAATTGGAGAACACAAGAACACATCTTCATGAACACATATTCCCACACACGTATGCTATCCTTGCTCTTAATATTTGCAAAGGCTGGAAATGTGGGAAGGCATCCACTGTGTAGATAATGCATTATTGCTCCTTCAAGCTTCTGAGGCACATTTGGGTTAATTTCACAGCATTCAAATGGTTATATTTCTTACATGAACCATTTTTTTTCTTTACATTATGACTTTTCTTGGTTAGAAAAGGTGGAATACTGTGCTAGATTTATGGCAAAGGAAAGTAAAAAGTACAATATTTCCTATGGCTAATTAATTTTTACAGATATAAAATTAATAGACGCAGCTGTTATTCTCCACGTCGATTAACTACAGCTTCAAATTCAATCAGCCAGTCCCTACTGTAAGCAAGAGGCATGTCAGTGGTTCATTTTTGCTTGAATTCCTTTTGAATAAAGTGCATTATTGAAGTTTATAATACCTTGTGCTTGAGAAAGAAAGGAAGGATAAAAGGAGTGGTAAATTCTTATGGTGAAAATTATCTTACTTTTTAAACAAAAATTTTGCCACATTGATCAATGTCATTGAAGTTCAGCATGATTTAAGACATTAAATGCTTGAAAGGTGCTTTAAAGATACAAAGGAAGAGTAACCTAAAGAACAAAGGAAAAATAAGGCAGGCAATTATAAAGAGACCTGTCAGACTATTAATAGTTTTAATAGAAACAAATTTTATATGAATAGTCAAAAAAATCTTTGGGTATCTTTGAAAGTAGTATTGGTGATCAGTTACTTTCCTTACATTCTCACCTCCTCATAATGAAATAACAGAAGTTGTGATAGATTCTCTTAATCAGACACTTTCTAACAATTCTCCCTTGCTAATTATGAAAAATATGAATATAATCCCAGACAATCAATCTCTAGTTTGCTTTGAGGTTCATATCAAAAATCTTTTTAGTGACTATACTTTAAACATTCAAAATGCTCTCTGTCAGCTGAGGGGTACTTGGCTAGAAACGCACATAGCTTTCACATGATTGGAAATCTGGTGACTCAAACACCTGTGTAAGATTTACCAGTGCACATTTTCATAAGACTGGATGTTTAACCTTATTTCTGCTGTTCATGTTAGTGAATGATCCAGGCATACAAATTAAATTAAATTAGTTAAAATTTACCTTTTTATACTATAGATGCAGTCTCTTGAGACACCAATCATAAACACTTAAATGAGGTAATATCATCAAAACCCATGCCTGTCAATGCACTTTTTACAAATGTTCCAAAATACCAACTCAACATTGCAATAACAACATTTCTGCCTTTTCTTCCCTCCCTCTCTCCCCTCAAAAAGCTCAAACCAAGCCAAAATCCTCTAGCAACCTTTGACTGTGATATTTTTTGTTCGAGTTTTGTCCTTATATTTTCTGTATGTACGAGTCTAAACAAGATGCAGTCCCACTTAATTCCATTACAGTGGCTAATTATGACAAAAGCAATCAATAAAAACCCAGAATCCTCTTACTGGACTGCCCTTGAAATAAGAGGAAGCTAAACAGGAATTATAGTAATGTAGTTACTGATGGAGAATCACTCCTGGGTTTCAATCCCTCTTGTATTAAAGAAAATAACTGGTGTACTTTTACTGACTTCACTTTCTTCAGAGTATACAATTACAGATTGCACACAGGAAAAGGAAGGAAATAAACACCTTGCTGTGATTACCTGGGTGATTGTACTGTTCTCAGATAAGTATAATTCTCAAATAAGTGTAATCAGATACAGGTATACAGATTTATAGCTGATCCCTCTACCACTAGACTGACAAATCTTATTGCCATGTTAATTATGAACACATATTATTTGGTTCAAGTGGAAAGGTGAGCATGTGCCTGCCTGTGAAAAATGGTGCAGACCCACTGCCTTAAGGTGGTGTGGAACAGGACCAATCAGTGTCATTACTTCATAGATGAAGTGTGAAGACACATGACTCACCTTGTCCTCCTGCCTCCTGAGCCAAGGGCATATACCTCAGGAAGAAAACATCAAGCAAAATAAAGCGAGTGACTGCCTTCAGAATGATGAAGAACTGAAAATCTCTGTTCCAGCAGGTATGCCCAAGGTATGACCACTGTGGATTTTTGTGATAAGGTCTTTTTGTCAATGACTTAGCTGCTGGTTTGCACAGAATTAGAATGGAGGGATTTTAAAGGCCAATGCATATATCTGCTATAACACCCAAGTCAATTATAGCTTTAACTCATTTCAGGGAGCTGATGGCAGATGGTGTTTGCTCAGGTACCTCTGACAAAATACTACTGCTTTTGGCATCATAACGGCTAGATGTGAAATAAACTAAACCCTAATCACATTAAGCCAAGTTGATGATAAGTAATGGAGAGCACAGAGCAAGACAATCTGGCCATCATCTGTAATGTCAATCTCTTAAACTCAGCCTCTGTAATCATGCTCAGATACAATAAAATATCCCAAGATATTCTAGTGAGGGGCAGACCCAAAGGCTACCTATAAAATGTAAATATTTCAAAGAACAAAATCATACAGTTGCTAAGTCTGCTGAAAAATGAACAGCTTCCAGTCTGTACCCTTCCATTGACTGTATGATGCACAATGGAGGCTGACAAGGCATGATATGCTTGAATCTCACTCTCATGTCTTCACCCCTTCCTATTCTTAAAGAACTTCTTGTATATATTCACCGAGCATTTTTAGGCTTCATAGATGTTTTCCTTACCTCTAATATTGTAAAAAATTTAATTCCTCTTCCATACTGTGTTGTTGATACCATTGACATAGGATCACTCTTCCTTAAAGAAGACAAGTGCTTTGAGTAAAAGACAAGTGTTTTGAGTCCAGAAAAGGACAAGGTATGTAAAATAAGGTAGAATTTGGTTTCTCTGTTTGACATATTCAAGATTTTCTATTGCTTGCATGGGTTTGTTCAGCATCTTCAATTTGAGGAAAATTAAGATCCCCACTTTATTCTCTGTCTCTCTTTGTTTCTTATACAGACAAATGAAGAGATATAAACTATTCAGGTACATACAATACATATATTTAAAAATCTTCTGAGATGCAATTATTGCTATCTGGAACAGATGTAATATTTTAAAGTATATTTATTCTTAGTTATTTTTTTTGTGAATTGATAGAGTTCTAGTGTCATGTAAGTTGAAATAAGAAGTGTTAGCATTTTCCTAGACCAAAACATGTATATTTTAGTTTTAATGGCTCTATTTCTATTTCACCTATACTCTAATTTTAATTTCTGACTTACATGGCTATAGCTATGGGAAAAGCTTTTTCAAGATAGATAAGGGACCCAAATTAAGGAAAAAAATCTTTAACACAGTTAAAATTTTCAAATTTTGCATTTAGTGAAAAATCAATACAGAAGATGAGTATTGGATTGCTTTCTGGAAGCACTGATTTTCAGGCATTGCAGAAACTGTACAGTAATTTT
>WEIV01029940.1:64941-115257 GCA_013390005.1 Calyptomena viridis | reverse complement strand
GGGTGTATGTTTCGGTGGTTTTTTTTTTTATTTGTTTCCCATTTACCCTAACATAACAGAGACAAGCACATCGGTCAAATTTAACAAGGTTTTCTGTGATTGGTCAAAGTAATGTTTGCTGACAAGCCTAACAGGATGGCAAAGGTGGGTCATCAACTGTGTGTGGACCTTTAGAAGTTCAAGTCATATGGCAGATTGTGCCATCTGACTAATGAGGAAGCTGAGCTGGCATGGGACCTTCTGTGTAATCTGAATATCTGAGTTTGAGGAAGCAGATCAGTAGGTTATCTGATTTGGCAATCTCCAGGTCTGTGAAGCAGTGGGATGCCTTGGGAGCTGTTGTGATCTTTTGTGAGCTCTCTTCTTCCCTCAGGTCTCCAGAATATGCAATATGTATCCTGTGGTTCTTTGACATTTGAAGATTTGATGAGGGATCAGAAAGGTTGGATATATCTATATTATAAGAATACCAGCCATTGTCGAACAACAGCTTACCAGTGATTTTAAGAACTGAACACAATGCAATTCAATGCAATATTCAGGAGGACTCACTTAAGCCTTGTTTTTACACTATCATACTTCTTAAGTTGATGCTGTGGCTTGAGTTGATAGGTACTACATGAAAAGCTATCTTCATGTTTTCCTGGTACAGATTACTAGAAAGATGTTGAGAAACCTCGTTTAAGAGAACCATAGTGAAGAGATTTGTTTGATTAACTTATGATTTGACTTTCCTGTGGAAGGAGGTTGTGGTTTCTTTTTCTACTGACCCTTTCTTTTAGTTATCTGGTGGAATGTGGAAGACAGGGTCGCCAAGAGAAACTGGGACTGTTTAGGACCTGTAGATGGCATTATGACATTACTGCATTTCTATTGACTAGCTCTGAACATATTAAAAATTACAAAGTACCAAAGGGTCATAAAGGTGCATAGCAGCTCTGTTGCAGCTGAGGAAGTTGCAGGACTGCCAACCAGTATAATTTAAATCCTTTAAAAATATCAGGTGTAATGTTTAGCTGCAGTTCAGTGTAGTAAGTGAATGTCATATAACCTATGAGTAATGTACTGAGTAATTCAATCTAACTGTTTCTCAGGAGAATTTGGCTGTGGTTTTAGTCAACTAAGATTAGCAACTGGCAAATCAAAACTGGAAGTCTTTATGCAGTCAACAGTTGAAAAGGCCAAGACGTGCCTTAGGGCCTTCATTGTACTGGCATATAGAAAGCAATATGACCTGACTACATTACACCACTGATATTATGTCTTGGAATTGCTGAAGATATGCCACTTGAAAGGAATATTATTGTAATTTTTTTCTTCTCAGAATCCAAGACCAAAAATGAAGATGCAGCTAAAAGTGAAAATGTATACTTAAGGAAGTGTAGGATTCAGTTAGCGTGCTCTCTTTCCTTTTGTGATTTAAGTTTCAGGTCAGTAGTCTGTAACAAATCCGCTGTTCCACGGGGAGACAAGCTAGTGCATTACAACACCAAAACCACACTACCCTTAAAAATGCTTGTGAAAATAAGATTATATCTACCAGGATACATAGAATTATGTAACACATTAAATCATTAATATTTTTCTAAGATTAATCTATCCTTTTCTTATTTAAAGGACATACTGTTTCAGCAGACATCAGCTACACTAAAATTACCCTGAATAAGCACAGTAAACTCTGCGATAATCATTATGATCTGAGATGAAAATCGTACTGTAGTGCTTATTTAAAACATAAAGCTTTCTTTCATGTTTATATTTTGCTAGTATTCTTTACCACAGCGTTCATAGTTGAAATTGTAAGCAGCATTATGTTATGTATGTCAAGTATGGCTGGGGAGTAATGGAATTGCTTACCATAGGGAATTTAAAACAGGTTATCAAACTGACTGTTCTTCAACTGTAATTTGGTGGTTGCACACATTGAATGGGCATTGTTTTGCATCAACCACAGATATTTTTGTATAATGCAGAGCAGGTGCCATGATCTAGTTTTCTACCAGAAGAAAAATCCTATTCCTATGCTTTTCTGACACAGTATCACTGACTTCATCAAAGAATTAAATGGTTCTGTTGATTCAGAAACTGAGCTAAATAGAACTCTTAATAATAGCAATATCATTAGTGTCCAGCTGTCGAAGGAAAAAAAAAACATCTCACATAGGTTAAGTGACCATTAATCAGAAGATATACCCATATTGCATATAAAAATTTGTCTACATGAAATAAGTGTATTTTCAGTGTTTTCACACAAGATTCTGACAAGGTTAGGTTTACCTCAGATGAAGTTTTTCCTAGTGTCTTTTGAGCTGTGTCTTCCAGTTGATAAGAGGCTCTTGAAAGCTAAAGCTTTCTGCCTTTGAAACACGAACTTGCACTGGTTAACCCACAGAGAACTGGAACAATGAATTCTGTAGGGGCATGAATCAGTAAGAATGGAGCAAATAAAGAGAGACTACAGAAATGCATGTCCGTACAACAGTAAGCACAATCCATCCTTCATTCACTACTGTAGCTCCCTATGGAGTGCTGAATAGGTAGAGCAGAACTTGCATCTGTCTGTCTTAGCAGCTCTGTTGACTTTCTCAAACTTAGCTGTCTGTCTTGTGTATATGTGATGAAACATTGCTTCTATGAACCAAGTCATGAGTCTTAGACAAAATTATCTTGGTTAAATTCAAGGCAGATTCTTTTGTGGCTAATAGGTTAGCCATATATTTATTCATTAAAAGTATGGGATATAACTGGGGTGAGGGGGAGTGAATACTCAAAAGAATTTTGAGGTTTTGATTTTGCTGGTATTGATGCTACATTTGACACTTTATCCTCTAAAAGATTGTTTTGGATATTACTCATTTCATGCATTTTAGGAAAACTGTTTTGAAATGTACAGTGCAATTTTCTTCTTAGACAGAAGGTTAGTAAATGTTTTCCTGTGAGAAATGGAGTTTGCCTGCATGATAGATAGTGACTTTGTGCCTGAGCATAGTGGTTGTGTCTTAATGTTGCGTTTCTTGTCGTTCTACTTAACTGAAATACAGCTGAGGTTTTTGAGATCCAGATCTGGCACTGAGCAGGACTGCTTACCTGCTGTTTATGAATTTGTGCAATTTAATCAGTGGAAGACAAGCCTTTCAGGTTCAAATCTGGTTAGATCAAGAAGTCCTTACCTGCATCAAATACAAGTGTAACTATTAAGTGGTATATATGGAACAGTATATAACAGTTCTTATATACTCATACATGCTTTAGCTGACTTCAGTGTTGACTGTTTTGAGCATCCACTGTTCAATTTGTTTCAAATAGATTGTGATGCTAATTTTATTACCTCTCTAAGAGGGTGTTTTCATTTAGAACAATGAAGCAGGCATTCATGAATGAGTCATAATTAGACTGAGATATTTAGGCTCTGCTTCTAATAAGAGACCTAGCAAATAAGTTGTTTACTAATAATTTATAGGGAAATAATCTAAACAGTTCCTCTATCATATTGAAAACCATTGAGAAATTGAGGAGAACAAGGTCCATCTTAAATTACTAGTGCTACTTTTAGGGCTAAATTGCTTTATTTACTAGCAATATCTTAGAGGTTCTGTCATTCTTCAGATTTTATCAGTGTCTTCTTCCCCTAGGGGTCAACATGGTAGGAGAAACCTTCAGCTCCTGCCACTCAGTGATGGCAGTTCAAATGAATGGCAGTGTCTCCACCACCTGGAATGAATGCCATTTGTCTTTGGAAGTAGGTGGTTGCAACCATACAACTCAATTCTTAAAAGTTTTTTTTCAGGCTTCCCCAGTCCTGAAACTGTTTTGATATCTTCTGGTACTTTCTGATGCCACTTCCATCATTTGAGCCCAGTCTGACTTGCTGTCGTATTTATTGTGTTTCTCCTGCAAAGCACTTCTCCATAATCATAGCCAGGCAATATTGTAAAGAGGCAGGGAACTGGAGTCCTTGAAATTAAATATGCTCTACTGTACAGTCTCTAAAAGCAGCAAACATCATTAACTGCCTATTTCTCTCCCCCTCCACACCTCATGTATGGTGTAGGGGCCTTGACTTCACAAAGCAACCCTCAGATCTGCAAATGCACCAAGCAGTAAAAAACGTGAGTCAAAGCAACAGTATCTAAGGAGGAGAAGGTTGTGATTCTCTGTGCCTAGGAAAAAAAAAAAACAGAAATATATCAGCTTCCCTCAGCCAGCACGTGTTTACAGGCACCTGAGGTAAGACACAAGTTCTGGGAACTGCTGGTGACACGGGCACAACACACGGTCTAGTCCACCCCTTGGCCATGGTGGTCCCCTTCAATGTTATGATCCCATTAAAACCATGGGCTGTTGAACACAGCAAAGAAAAGCCTGCAGGCTTCCAACAAAATATTCATTTTCAAGACATGAATTGAGACTTTTTCTTTCAAAGTGTTGGCTGCAAACTCCAGACTTGCCTGTAACTCATTCCTAAGTAAGGTGTGGAACTTTGAAAAAGGGTCAATGCAACACCTTCATATTCTTCTCTAGAATTATGAGTATTTTCATAAAAATTAGAATGACAATATGGTTGAGATTAGAAGTAACCTCTGGAGGTCATCTGGTTCACCTTTCCTGTTCAAACAGAGCAAATTGTTCAGGACCATATTCAAACAGCTTTTAAATATCTCTGAGGATAAAGTATCCACCTGCTCTGTGGGAAACCTGTGTCAGTGCTTGGTCACCCTCACAGCAAAAAATTTTCCTGATTTTCTCCCATATCTCCTATATTTTTTCAGACATTTGCTTTTTTTAATAAGAGAGGCATATTTTCTTTGCAAATATAGACAGAGGCAAATACAGACCATGAAATGATAGATGCTACAGAAATGGTGAGGTGTGAGAGCCCACTACAGACTTTGCCATCACCTGCTGAAGTATGTACACCTATAATTCAAAGATGTGTTCTCTTCTCTGGATCTCTACTCAAGACCTGTCCTCAAAAAATTCAGACAAATAGACTCCTGGAAATAGTGGAGTACATTTAGCTCCACTTCCTCATCTACTACCAAGATATGCAAAGCTGATTTCTTCTTGTCTTTCTTACAGATTTCATGGTCCTTGCAATCACTTGCTTTCCTCTCAGGAATGGTTAGAGAAGGGAAGGAGATCCATCTAAGGTACAGACATAGCATCCACTTGTCAGCTTTCAACTGAAGTCACAAAGGACAATCTCTCTCAGTGACTATTATTTAGCTGCACAGGTCTTTTAAATGCAACGTCATGACAGTACCATCCTCCTTTTGGTGTTTTTGTAAATTCAGTGAATTGCCTAGCAACAAAATTTCACTTCCTTCCCCCACCAAGTTAGAAAAAGGAATGAAGTTGCTATAGCAGATTTGTAGACTGCTTTTCAGGCACAAGTTAAAGATATGCTATCTGAATGTAAGAAAAACCTTTTTAACTGTGAGGGTGGTCAAACACTAGAGGCAGGTAGAGAATATCTTTAGAGATACTGAAAGTGTGACTGGACATGTTCTTGCTGGTGATCCTGCTTACTGCAGGGGTTGGACTGATGGTCTTCAGAAGTGCCTTCCCAGCTCAGCTGCTCTGTATTCCTGAGATTCTCCCACACTCTGGCTGCATGTCACATTTTTCACTTCTACACAAGAATCTGGGCTCTCAGCTTTGGTTGGAAACTCTTCCAACTACTGACTTTCCCCTACAATTTTGTGCAGCAGCTAATACAGTACAATCTTGATTTTTTTCTGAACTCTGGACTCTACCATAATACCTGTGTTATTGATGACTTAGTTTCTTAAATGCCATGTTCAGTTTTAAGTGATCAGTTGTATTTTTTTTTTTTAGGGAGAAGGTAGCACAAATCACAGTGACTAGAAATGACTATCTACCACTTGTTTGTGGTAGATAGTTGCATTGGCTATATAGAATGCCAAATTATATTTATTCTTAATGTAGTTAGTACCCTGCTTTCTAAAAAAACTATTAAAATGTTTATTAACACCACGATCATTTTACCTTTAAGCCTGAAATGTGGCACTTTTTTTCACAAGCCAGGAGTATTTTGTCATTGCTGGGGGATTTTTGGTGCTTTTTTTTTTTTTGAGGGGGAGGAGTGTGGGTGTGTTTGTGAGATTTTTTGGGGAGGGAGGTGTTTTGGATTTTTTTTAGAACAACATATAGAAATAGAAAAAAGCAAAGATAATACCTTTGTAATGATTTTAAAAAGTCAAATTTGTCTAACAGTCCTCAAATTCCTGTTTCAAGGGGCATGTTAAGTACTAGTTTGGCAAGGTCATATATGTCTGTGTCACAGAAATATCTATTTCTGTTGTATAGAGGAGACTCTAGGAAGAAAGCTACCAGGGTTAAGACTTGAGAGATATTTTTCTTTGCTTCTTTTTTTTCAGGTTGAGTTATAAATTACATTTAAAATTACATCTTCCTGTCTAATTTTCTATTGAAATATTTTGTGGGATGACAAAATATCAATAAAATATCAAAATATTATATAAAAAATAATGTGTCCGGCAGGCACAGCAGACAATCCAAGAAGTGATTGTCCCCCTGTACTGGACACTGGTGAGGCTGCACCTCGAGTCCTGTGTTCAGTTTTGGGCATTTCACTACAATAAAGACATTAAGATGCTGGAGTGCGTTCAGAGGAGGGCAATTAAGCAGGAGAAGGATCTAGAGGTTAAGTCCTATGACGAGCAGTGGAGGGAGCTGGAGTTGTTTAATCTGGATAAAAGAAGGCTCAGGGAGGGACCTTATCATTCTTTACAACTGCTTGAAGGGAAGATGGAGTAAGATGAGGGTCAATCTCTTCTCCCAGGCAACTAGCGACAGAACAAGAGGACGCAGCCTCAGGCTGTGCTGTGGGAGGTTCAGGTTGGACGTCAGGAAGAATTTCTTCACAGAAAGGGTTGTTAACTGCCCAGGGAGGTGGTAGAGTCACCATCCCTGGAGGTGTTCAAGAAATGAGTGGACATAGCACTTAGTGCCGTGGTCTAACTGATGAGGTGGTGATGAATCAAAGGTTGGACTCGATGATCTCAGAGGTCTTTTCCAACCTAGATGATTCTATGATTCAGTGATTCTGTAAAAATGAACATCCAAAAAGACTGGACTTGAAGTCTAAGAAGCATAAAAGCTACACCGGATACGATCACTGATTGGGGAAGCAGGAAACATAATAGAATTGAGAAAAATTGTTTCTACCACATTCTGCTCATAATGCTTCTTCCTGTCCTTCTCTTGGTGGTATCACATTGGGAAAAAGCATTTCTATATCCCAATCACCTGATGAGAGAATAGGCAGGAGACAGGAAGGCAAGACGCAATTCATCTATGTTAGCCTGTACAAGCTGTCTTTACAGATTGAGGAGAGAAACTGACACTTATGAATTAATTTGGTTTAACTTTAAGTTAAAAAATTTAAATAGTTTGCATACCGCTGTATTGGGTTTCTGTGGCCAGGTTTTTGGTAGCAAGGGGGCCTATGGGGGAGGCTTCTTCGAGAAGCTGCTGGAAGCTTCCCCCATTTCCAGCAGAGCCAATGCCAGCTGGCTCCACGCTGGACCCACCACTGGCCAAGGCTGAGCCAGTCAGGAGTCATAGTAATGACTCTGTGATAACATGGAAGAAAAAAAAAACGTAGGGGGCAGATGAAGATGGCTGCTAGAGAAGAGCAGGGTGAGAAGTTGTGAACAACAACAATGCAGACACCAAGGTCAGTACAGGAGGAGGGGCAGGAGGTGCTCCATGCACTGGAGCTGAGCAGCAGCCCATGGTGCAGCCCATGGTGGAGCAGCTGTGCCCCTGCAGTCCATGGGGGACCACAGGGGTGCAAAGATCCATCTGCAGCCCAAGGAGGAGCCCACACCAGAGCAGGTGGATGCTGGAAGGAGGCTGTGACCCCGTGGGAGGTCCATGTTGGAGCAGGGGCCTGGCAGAGGCCTGCAGCCTGTGGGGAGAGGAGCCCACGCTGGAGCAGGATTCCTCCTGGTAGGACTTGTGGCCTGTGGGGGACCCACACTGGAGCAGCTTATACCAGAAGGACTGCACCCTGTGGAAAAGTGACCCATGTGGCAGCAGTGTCTGAAGAACTGTTGCCTATGGGATGGACTTACGCTGGAGCAGTTTGTGAAGAACTGTCTCCCATGAGAGAGACTTCACAGGAAGCAGGGGAAGGACTCCTCTCTCTGACCCATGGCAGAAACAACATCTGACTGCAACCCCCACTCATGTTTCCCTGGGCCACTGGGGGGAGGAGGTAGATCTTAGAAAGGGAGAGAGGGGTGGGAGAAAAGGTGTCTAAGATTTATCAAACTTCTTACTCTTAAGCTCTGATCTTGATAATAATAAATTCTTAATATCCCCACTTGGAGTCTGTTTCGCCCGTGGTGATGGTAGGTAAGGGCTTTCTTATGATCCTTATCTCAAAGTCATGAAACCCTCTAGGTTTTTTTTTTCTCTCTCCCCTGTCCGTTTGCAGGAGGGGGAGTGACAGAGGGGCTTTAGTGGTTCCTTGGAGCTCAGCCAGGGTCAAACCACTACAACTGTTTAGGACATTTCCCAAGGATTTCAAGAACATAGAAGCCCTTCTGTCATTCACTGGCAAAATTTTGGCTGCTCTTGCTCTTGCAGCCAGAAGAGTCTTGCAAATCAAACAACAAAAGCAAATGCTAGAGATTTACTGTTGCAACATAGATAACATGGAGAAGAAGGGACGTGTCCTAGTTTATTCAGGTTTATTTTTTAAACGAGAAAAGCTAACATACATAGGCTAAAAAGGATTAAATATTCTTAATTAATTTTCTTTCCTTTATTTAACCTGAGAGGTTAAAGATATTCGAATAGTGATGGATATACTAGGAACCAAAGAGAGGGTAGCATGGGCAGTTTTTAATTAGCTTAAATCACTTTCTCCTTTTTTCGTCATGTATTGTATTTCATGTATCTATATGTATTTTATTTTGCACAGTTTATAAAAAGTATACATATAAATGGTATGCAATTTCTAAATTATAATTGGTTGTATATGTATCTTTACTGACATTGGGTCACTAGTGGTAGCCTTTTGTCAGTATTTGACAAGAACTCAAAAGGCAAATTGTTACATAACACCTTACTATTCTCCAGTAGTAAGGTAAAAGTTTTTCTGCCTTTACTGTCTGTAAAGGAGAAGTTAAAATGAAAATAAATTCCTTTGTCCAAAAATGGGGTTCTGGGAAGTATATGATGGCAGTAGAGTTAGCATTAGATTGCTCTAATCTCCTTCAATTTAGGACAGTGAGTAACAGTGTCACTGTCGTACAAAATCTCTCAGACTTTATTTGCAGTTTAACAGAAGATAAAGGCAATTCCACCCAAGCAGTAAGTCCAAAAAGAGCAACAGAGAACTGAACTTTTTTAGACTATGGAAGCAGTACTTTCCAGCCCTCTAGAGAAATTTGTTTCCCCTACTTGGTCAACTTTGTTCACTTCTATCCCTGTTCTCTCTCATGCCACACTCCCTAACCCCTGCCCTTCTTCAGGGTTGGAAATCTATTTAAAGCCACAAGGTGACCTGATTCTCAGCACCTTAAATGTTGTTTCCCTTCACAGTGACAGCCGTTCTTCCAGATTGTGAAGGGATCTGCAGGTTTTGGGTGTAATAAAAACACTTCTGACATCCAGTAATTCAGTATTCTTTTCTGTTTCTGCCACTGAAATGTTGCTCTACTGGATGGACATTCCCATTACTCTTCCCAAGTCTCACCTGTCTTGCCTGGTTGGACTGCATGGTCTTGGAGGAGGAACTGTCCTGCTCAGGATGTACAATATCTATCATAACATGCCTGTTATCTCAGATGGAACTGTTATGTGGAGATAAAACATATGTATTTTGTCTAGATTGAAAAACATTCTACAGATACATTATAGGATTACTCAATCCCTGGTTATTCATCAGGATCAATTCTATATAAATTATCTTCAATTAGCACAGCTGTTTCAAGAACTTCTAATTCTACAAATTTAACTACTTAATACTTTTGTGAAAACATATTTCAGAGTCATGATTAATCCACACATACATTCATAGCATAAGAATTTGCTGTTGGTTTTGCAAAGCATACTCAACATATGAGCATACTCAAACATATGTTTGAGTGTATAGCGTACAGTGAACGTAAGAATGCACATAATCTTTTGAAGTGCCTATGGATTATTTTGTCTATTCATTTCACTGCTAGCTTAACTGTTGCTTTAGCAACAGAAAATCCAGTGTAGACAGCTCTCAGATCAGATAGAAAGATTTGACTTAATTCAAGTCTGACAGCTGTGACATCATCACCATTTCTTTCACTATTTGTAGGCTTATACAAATAGAACATTCATTTTGCTTTTGCTAATGATGTAAAAATGCACTATTCATTGTACAGTGGTATTGCTCTAATCCCTCATTCCCCTTCTCTGTGCGCTGAAAGTCATAGTTCATGCCTTTTGAGGCTGGTAATATCTGACTGCGTTACATTGCTGCTGAGCCTTTACAATGTATTATGTCCATCATATGTCTTGTTTAGAATAATGATTTGGCACTGAATCACCACTGGTCAGGTGGTCTGAAATGTAATAGTTTGTCACTTCTTCATCTCAGGCCAGTGATGTCATGTAACATGACTTTACTGCCTTATCATATTCTATTAAGTATCCTTGTGCTAATTATTACGGTTAACACCATCTGCATCACTGAAGATACACAACTATTTCCAATTGTTTTGTGTTGTGATGATTATTTTATTTAATCATATGAAAATAATAATTCTGAGGGGAAAAAATGTAACTCAAAAATACATCTATTATGTACCCGGGATTCAGTATTCCATTACTTAGGTACTGGCGAACAATCTAGAAAGTCAGTTTAGGATAAAGATGCACTACATACCTGCTTCTCTGAAGCTGGCTGTCTATGGTGTTTTGTTTAAAATGGATAAAAATGTACAGTAAATATTTAGGAAATATATAGATACTGAAATGTTGTTACAATGTCTAGCCCTTTGATTGGTAGTGGAGTAGGAGATGAATGAGGATATGCTTTCCAATATAATCTGAAAATATTTTGTTATGATGAAGAGGGGAAGAGGCAGTTGTTTTTGTGGAGGACAAGAGCTAGTGGAAGGTGTTTCTTAGAGACACGTCTGGAGATGATAATCCATTCTTGAAAAGGATATTTGAACAAACTCATATTCACTGGATGAGAAGTAGACGTGTATTTCTAAACGAGTCACCCTAAGTGCCTTCTTTAGTGAAGAAGAAAGGAGTTTATCTAATACTAAATATCATATCTAAATAGGTCAAATGACTCAGTTGAGAAGACAGGAAAATAGGAATAACCATAGAGCTAAAGGGCAAAGGTTCACCAAGCCAGAATTTTCTTTCTGGCTTTCTTGGTGGGTGAGACACAACCACCAGAAAGGTGATATCCCCAGAGTGAGGCTCAGCTCCTGCACTATGAGTGTGCTGGCTCAGCTACATAAACTGTGTTCTCCTAAAAAATAAATTAACAAATGCCGTCCAAAGGCTGATGGGAATAAAAATAGCATATATTCCTCATGTTGTGGTTTAACCCCAGCCAACAATCATGTAGCTGCTTCTCACTCCCCTACCAGTAGGATCTGGGAGAGAACAGGAAGAATAAAAGCTAGAAAACTCATGGGTTGAGACAAAGACAGTTTAATAGGGGATGCAAAGGTCATGCACGCAAGCAAACCAAACCAAGGACTTAATTCACTGCTTCCCGTGGGCACACAGGTGCTCAGCCATCCAGGAAAGCAAGATACCATCCCACATAATGCGTAACAGTTACTTCAGAAGACAAACACCATCCCTCTAAATGTTGCCTCCTTCCTCTTTATTTCTCCTAGCCCTATATGCTGAGCGTGATGTCACATGTTATGGAATATCCCTTTCGTCTCTTTGGGTCACCTGTCCCAGCTATGTCTCCTTCCAGCCTCCCATCCAACCCCAACTTTCTTGCCAGCATGGTAATACAAAAAGCAGAAGAAGCCTTGGATCTATTCAAGCCCTGCTCAACAATAACAAAAAACATTTCTGTATTATGGATACTGTGTTCAGTACAAATCCAAAACATAGCCCCATACCAGCCACTATGAATGAAATTAACTCTACCCCACCAAAAAGCAGCATATGCCCCCAGCTCTCACAGGAGACTTCCTAAACCTGTAGTGATTTATCTCTCTAGTGACTCATAAAAGATTTATACTTGACATGATTATCTAGTTGCCCCTTAAACCCCTGAAACTTGCTGCATTCACAGTGGAAAAAGAATCAGGAAAAGGAATCTGTTGCCTTCTGCATGAAGAACCACCTCTTTTAGTGTCTTTTGAACCTGGCTGCCCACAGTATCATTTGGTGGAAGAGACTGCAAACATTGGATCCTGTCTCTCCATACATACAATAGGGCTGTGTAACTGTCTATCTTCTGTTTTCCTGTTCTTCAGGATGTTCTTCTCTGACTCTCTGGACCTTGTCAGGCTGTACAACATCCTTGGCCTTACCCCAGGCTCTGCCTGCCTGTACAGCTAGCCAGCTGTTGACATGGTGAAGCTGTAACTTAGGATCAGGCTGCTGTGAAAATACCAGGGGGAGAAAGAGCCAGAAGAGGACTCATCAGAGAGTCCTTCCTTCACGTGAAAGCTGAACATAAGCTCGGATCCTTACCTTTAGGACTGGCACAGGCTGCATTATAGTGGTGTCTGTGCCCAGCCACTCTCTGTTGTGGTCCCAATTCTGCCTTGCTACGTTGATTTCCTGGCTTAACTTCTGACCTGCCTTGCCTGATGATCACTGGACTGTGACTGACCCTGGTTATTGTCACCGAACCTGCTTAGCTCTTCTAGGACCACACCTTGTTGGAGAGGACACTGTCCTGTTCTGTCCCATTCTGTTTTCTACTCACCTCTTGATGCTCCTCTGACACAGCCTGCTCAGCCACTGCTCTTACAGAAGCAACCTTTGCTGCCTCTCTATCTCTTCAGGTTCTTGTTACTGCCCATAGCAGGGGGTTTGGTAGGTGATCTTTAAGGTCCTTTGCAACCCAAGCTATTCTAATGATTTGATCTGATCTGGTCTGATCTGGTATCCTGCTTGAGATGAGAGAGCAGAGCCATGCAAAGGCTTTAATTTGAGGGTGAAAAATGGGTTTATATAATAACATAATTATTTTCGCTCTTCTTCTCATAACCTTTTCTGATAATTCCTTATGTTTGATTCCTTATTTTTTTGACAGATACTGAGCACTGAACTAGCATTTTCAAAGACCTATCTGCCACAATCAAAGATCTTACTCATGAGTGATAATTGTAAGCTTATAGACCTTTTCTTTTATGTGCATGTTTGTGTTTACCTACACTGAAAATCATCTGCTGTGTTATTACTCAGTCACTAAGTTGTGTAAATCCATTCTGCAGTTCTCTATAATTTAGCCTTTGTGCTTTCTATCTCCATGAGAGCTGAAACTTCATATGAGCTGCAAACTTTGAACATTGCTTACCCCTTTTCCCAAGCAATTAGGGAACAACACAGATTCAAGCATTTCTGTGAAACTCTCCAGTGACCATCCCACAGCAAGAAGTGACTGTGCACCCCCACTTCTCAGAATCATGGAATAACAGAATAGGTAAGGTTGAAAGGGACCACCGTGGGCCATCTGGTCTGATCTTCCTGTTCATAAAGGATCATCCTAGAGCACATTGCACAGGGTTACATCCAGATGGTTCTTGAATATTCCAGTGAGGGAGACTCCACAACCTCTCTTGGCAACCTGTTCCATGTGTGGCCACCCGCACTGTAAAGTAGTTCTCTCTTAAGTTCGGGTGGAACTTCCTGTGCATCAGTTTCTGCCCTTTGCTTCTCTTCCTATTGCTTTGCACCACCAAGAAGAGCCTGGATCCATTGTCCTGACACTCTCCCTTCAGATACTTGTATACATTGATGAAGTTCCCTCTCAGTCATCTCTTTTTGAGGCTGAACAGGCCCAACTCCCTCAGCCTATCCTTGTAAGAGAGATGCTCCAGTCTCTTAATCATCTTTGCTGCCCTCCACTGGACCCACTCCAAGAGCTCCATGTCTTTCTCGTACTGAGGAGCCCAGACCTAGACACAGCACTCCAGATACAACCTCACTAAGGCTACATAGAGGGGCAGGATACATCTCCCTCAACCTGCTGGCAATGCTCTTTCTAATACACTCAAGGATTCTGTTGGTCTTCTTGGCCACAAGATACCACTGATGATTCATGGAGAGTTTGCTGTCCACCACATCTCCCAGGTTCATCTCTGCAGAGCTACTTTCCAGCAGGTCAATGCCTAGCCTGTACTAGTGCATGGGGTTATTCTTCCCCAGGTGCAGGACCCTTCCTTGGCCTTTGTTGGACTTCAGGCGGTTCTTCTCTGCCCATCTTTCCAACCTGCTGAGGTTCTTTTGAAGGGCTGCCCAGACCTCTGGGATATCAGCTACTCATTCCAACTTTGTCTTGTCAGCAAACTTGCTGAGGAGACATCTACCCCTGCATCCAAGTAATTTGCCGTAAGTTAAAAAATACTTACGTATATGTACATACGTATGTATGTCCTTATGTACTTCCACTCTATGTCTGTTCCTTTCCCCTTATCTTATGGTGTTCAGCTTCTTTAGAAGATTTTGATTACTGTTTCCTTTTGGAAATCCCAGCAGGCTATAATGTCTGTGAAAAATCACCCATTAAAACATATATTTGGTGAATCTGGTGGAGGAGTCTGCCTGAGCCATGTATGGACTCATTTTGTAAAATTGCTATTTCTTATAAACCTGCAGAATGGTATATGTTTATATTTATGTTTATATTTATATATAAAGAATGCAGGGTTCTTATTCCAACCCTGACACAGAAATTTAGCCTGTGGTGACTTCTCTAGATGGCTAAAATTTGTCAGCCCCTGTACTCTCTTTTGATTTTGTCCTTCTTTTCTCAGAGGTACATTTCATCTGAACTGCACATTGTGCAAAGTTCTGTGACATTGTTTAGATGGCAAAAGCAGCTTTAAGTAGGAATTTAACTGAATTATTACAGCGATCGCACTTAGTTCTAGAAACTTTGATTGCATCAGAATTAATGAACATAAGTCAGGAATCTTCTCTTGCAATTTTATAAACAACATTCCACTAACAGTAGTTGCAGAGCACATAGAAATTATTCCCACTCACAACTTACTGAGCAATTTTGTTGACTTCTTCTGATTTTAAGTAAGTCTTCATAACATTGAACTGAGAACAAAATTATAGATGATGTGTGTGTTCTCCCATTCATTCTGTTGGTTTGTTTTTAGTTTTATTATCATTATCCAACTTTGCCCTTGCCACATCCATCTCAAAAATATCAGCCAATTTGGGCTAATAATTTTTTAAGGGCTACAGATCTAAAGCTTTAAATCTATGACAGCTGGTATAATGTGTACACTGCTATGGAAGTTTAAACAAAACTGACTTGTAGCTCCATAGAATAAAATTTTAGCTTGATGTAACACAGAAACAAATAAAAAAATTAGCTATAAAGCATAGAGTCATATCTCTAAAATATCTCTTACTCCTGCCTGAAGTGTGTATTTACTGGAAATAATTGCATAGAACTGTAGAAGAGAAAACCCGACTTATGTAGCTATATAGTTCTGTACAAAGGTATTTTTTTCTAATCATGTCATGAAGTGCTGTATTAGCTGGTATGCCCATCTCAATACATTTTACAGCATCGGAATTGTGTGCTCCACTCACTTTTGTTATTGCAAAGGAATGTTCACAGTAGACAAAGTTCTTACATATAGAAATTAGCATCACCTCATCAGTATACTATTGCCCTGGTTTGGGACAAATATGTCCAGAGGGATAAATATTCTCTGATAAAAAGGAAGCTGCAGCTCCCCCTCCCCCACGGTGGGAAGAGAGAACCTGGAAGATTCAGAGTCCTTTTGTTGGTATGATCTCCTGGGACCCCCCCAGGCCAGGAAGGTGAGAGGGTCTCCCAGTGAGGTTTCGATGTTCTAGTGTCCTGAACAAGTCCAGAAGGAAAGAAGAGAAACGAAAGTCTCAGGAAAACACAAAAGTTCCACTCTTCATCCTCTCTCCAGCACACCTCCAGAGGAGCCCTTTTAAGCCTTACATCCTGCAGCTGTGGGAAGGAGTGTTAATGAGCCCAAAGGCTCTGCAGCTGGGACTTGGGTATTCCAGGGGGCTTGCTGGAAATTTCCTCCTCAAGCTGCTGTCTCAGCTCTTGGGTCCAGTTTAAAGACACAGAAAGGCCCAAGATTCATTTTTCCTGGTATAGAGTTTGTGATATGATGATATGGGATACATTATAAAGTCACCCCAAGACAACTATTTGCATAGGTAAGTTGTGAAAAAAACAGAGAAGTCTTAATTTACAAAGGTTGGATATTACAGGCCCATGGATGACCCCATGTTAGACAAGATAGATACCTGAGTGAGGATGGGACCCTGTGGGAAGCCAGCACTCAAGCAGGCTTCTGCCAGGACTACTGGACTCACAGAAGGAGGAGCTCACACTGGAGCAGGTTTGCTGGCAGGTCTTGTGATCCTTTTGGGGTGTCCATGTTGAAGCAGCCTGTTCCTAAAAGACTGCGCCTCTGGAAGTGACTCATGCTGGAGCAGTTCATGAACTGTATACCATGGGAAAGACCCACACTGGATAAGTTCATGGAGGACTATCTCCTATGGTATGGACTCCATGCTGAAACAGTGGAGGAATGTGAAGAGTCCTCTTCCTGAGGAGAGAGGACTGGCAGAGATAATGTGTGACAAACTGACTGCAGCCCCTGTTCTCCATTCTTCTGCACTGCTGAGGGGGTACAGAATTTGGGTGTGAAGTTGACCCTGGGAAGAAGGGAGGAGTGGAGGAAGGGTGTTTTATGATTTACTTTTTATTTCTTATTATCCTCCTCTGGTATGATTGGCAGTAAATTGAACTGATTTCCCTAAATTGGGATTGTGTGGTGGTAACTGGTGAACGAGCTCTCTCTGTCCTTATCTAGAGCAATGAGCTTTTTGTTATATTTTCCCTCTCTCTGTCCAGCTGAAAAGTGTAGTGATGGAGCAGCTTTGGTGGGTGCCTGGTGTCTAACCAGAGTCAACCCACCACAGATGTTCATATGTAGATGCATGCACAGAAAGGTGCCATGAAACTTGTTTCTTCTACTCCAGAGACTGTCAGCTTCTTCTTCAGAGTCCTCAGTTTATCGACTCTCCCTCCTGGGATTTGGTTACTTGAGCTAAGGTACAGCTACAGAAAGCACAACAGGTGGTTCTGGGTGTGACATTGTTGTGTGAAGAAAGGTAGAAGCCTTAGTGTGGATGATCCTTTTTCCCACAGGAGCTGTCATTAAGCTAAGACTCTAGCCCTTGGCTCCTGCCTGTTCCTTGCCACACACTTGCTGATGCAGACCCTGACCCTGATCCACAGGCTGACTTCCTAGCTTCAAATGAGACCTGCCTAGTTTTTTTTTGCCTGGTTACCACTGAGCTGTGTCTGATCCTAGTTACAATCACCAGACCTGATCCTGACCTTCTGGTGACTTCATGGCTTGCCGTCAGATCTGTAACACCACTATGGACTTAGCTGATGATCTGGGCTTCTGACTGAGTCCAACTGTCAGTCCCCACTCTCTGTCTTGTCAGACATGGCATTGTGCCTGGCTCCTGGCTCCTTGTCTCATAAGGAGCAGCTGGCCCCCACTTCTCTCTTCTTCATACCCAATCTTCCTTTTGTTTCCCTGTCCCATAAATTGTCTTGGAAAGGTTTGGCTTATGAATAGTGGAATGGCTTATTGACAGGTTGAAATAAAGCCTCATTGCTGTTCTCCCAGGCTCATCAGTCAGATCCTTGTGGTTGAAAGACTGATAGCTCTCTGGTTGGCAGTGAGTTATTCAGCATCCATGAGGAGACATGTCATATACTATTACAGGCTCAGATATGAGCTCTTTGCAAAGGGGTTTCTGAAATCTGAGTTTTCAAGGCAAGAGTGCCTAAGAGTAATAAGCACAGGGCTTCCAGGCACATTTGCAAATCTGGTGGGCAATCCTGGCAACTATTATTTTCAGATCTACTGGATATATTAATGCTTGCATGTGCAATCCTTACAGAGAAGGAGAGTACTACAGAATTCCTACTTGGTCCATTTGGCAGTTCTTTTTGTTTGCTCTTGGTGATGTGACCTGGCCAGCATATACAAGGGTGGTGGAGCCTACCAAATGAAGAGGCTTACCGGTCCACAACCCTGTTTGTTAGACTGTCGCCTAGAAATACTGGTGAACTTGAAATTGTTTCAAGGGCAAGAAATTTGCATAACTTGTGGGAGCTTGCAGACTTAATCGGACCTTCACCTTCATCTTCTGGTTCCTGAGTGTGGCTCAGAGAAGAGCACTTAATCTTCATTTTCCTTGTGTTATTCCCCTCACCAATGAATTTGTTTTATATATTTAAAATATAATTTTACTAAAATTTTGGCAAATTAATAGAAACAGGAAGAACTTTTAAAAGCTGTGACAAACAACTCCCTGAATGGCAATGAGGAGAAGAAGCAGTGTTTGATCACATGCCAGCAGAATCTGCCTTTGACTTTTCTATTGATAGACATATCAAGATTATTTTAATTCAGAACTGGTCACTGAAGTGGAAAAAATGGAATAAAAATACACTTCCCCCTCCCCCCCTTTCATTTTACAGTCTAGAAGAGAAGACACAAAGATGTTCAGAAAGAGTACCTCAGACGTACATTATAAGAGGTCTTTTACCTCTATATATTTACGTATTTTGGGAGGAGAGGGAAAGATAGCAAGAAAGTCACTGAAATAGACAACATCTGTCATGGTATTAGTTTTCAAAAAAAACCAATCCCAACAGAGAAGGCATATAAAGACATATAAAGGCACATAAAGATTCTGGTTGTGTCTCATAATCATTGTGATTATTTGAATCCTTAAATAAATATTTTCAAGTTTCAGCCATTGTATTATTACTGGTTTTATTTTTTATAATGATTTTTTTATTTTAATTACAGATTGTACCATAAGGTTTATGAAATCTACAAGCATTTATCTTTATTTATTAGTTGCCATGTTCCTTTCTTTTATCACATTCCTTCGTCTTGCCGTAGATTCTCTCTCTCCTCCACCCAGCGTACAAGTTACTTTCTGTCCTCTCCTGCCTGGTCGGTGTTACATGTTTTTGCTTGATGTTACTCAAAATAAAGCTTCTGTTCAATTAAGAGTGTATGACAGTATATAGTTTTTATTTGCCATATTCAGCAGGGGACTTCCAGCATTACATTCACTGTAGTACAGTCAGATTTCATTTGTCAGTTATGGTACAGAAGTTATTCTGGGGAAGTCCACCACAGAAGCAGTGATAAGAAATAATAAACCATGTCAAACTCACACAGAAAGGAGTCTAATCAAATGTGGCTTAAAAGAGTTTATATAGAATCTATTTTCACCTGGAGTTTGATGGGCTGACAGTAATGATTACGTGTACTTGAGTGAAGAAAGGTTCCAAAGGGTATACCGTTATTCCATCTTGCCATTTAAAATACAGTTGGAAGGGAGAAAAGATCACATATTTATGGATTTGTAAATAAAGTGAATAGTTTCTTATTACCAGTTCAATCTTTTTCTCCAAATAACTCAGGACCTTCAGTGTAAAATTGAAATTTGAGGTAATTGCAAAACAGAAGGCTTTTGGCACACAACAACTGCCAAATTCTGGGCAGTGTTATGTACATTTTAACAGTACTGACTGTGGAAATAAAGTTACATGTGAAATTGAATGCATAACCTCACCTTTAAGTATTTTCCCCTTTTGGACTCTGGAGCAGGACTCTTGCCTCAATCTGCTTATGCTTGAGAGACTATAATTGCAGAGAAGGTTGTGGCTAAGATAGAAAAATGTGTCTCCATATCACAGCAGATGTTTGTTTGGGTTCCAGTCCTCCTAATGTGAGAGACAGAGAAGTCTGTCTCTGGGACAGTACTTAATTTTGCCAGCCTCCAGAAACAAGTTTTGTAGCGATGAATATAAAACTATTAAATGAAAACTGTAAGATCTAAGAATTAGTAAAACCTAACGTTCATATTTTACCATTTGCTTCCGACCCTTCTTTTATTGATTCCAGTGGAACTTCTTACACTGGAAATGCACTATAAATGTATCATCATGGACTAAGTTCTGCCTTAGGTGATGTATTTAAGGTAGGGCAGAAGAGTTCCTTCCCATAGTGAACAAAAGTGTTTCACTAGCTGGCCTGCCAAGTATCTGCTCTTAGTCTCCATGGTCAAATGAAGGGAAGGTTGGCCAGGGGAAATTTGAACGGTCTCCTTTCACGGGAAGTAAGGACTAGCAATGTTTCTGGGTTATGTGTACACAAGTTGTGTTGGGTAGGGGAGAAAAGCATTTCTGTGTCTGCCAAGATGATAGATTTAGGGAAATTGAAAAAGAGAGAGAGCCCAGAAAAGGAAACTCTGAAATCCATCCTTTGTAAATTATGTCAAAGGCTCCTGTAAATTATGTCAAAGACTCCTCTCTACAGAGCTGTCCTCTGATGTGGACAGCTGTATATATGTAATGGAAAAGTCTGAATAACTTGGACTAAGGAGGAGAAGATCAGCTTCAATCAGTCAGGGTAAGAAGGGATCACCTATGTTAGCAGTGGCAGTTGAAAGGTACAGCAGAAGCTGAAAATCCAATGTGTTGTGCTCTGGAGGAGATTTGCCTCCTTCCCTCCTACCCTTCCTTCAGTTGCATGTATCTTTATCATGGTTCCCATCTGATGTACAGATTCTCCCTGCCTCCTCCTTAAAAATCCTGACAAGCTGCTAGAACATCTGCATCATGCTGCATTACATTTTTGGAAATTTGTCATGTAGAGGGGAGCTGAAAATGGTCAGGTTGTTACTTTGGATTTTTATTTTTCATGGAAAGAAGAAGAATTTACTTTGGCTGAGAGCCAAGGCTGAAGCACGTTCCATCCCTGAGCAGGACTTTTTTAGAATAGTGAGAAAGAAGCAGTGACAAATTGAAACTACTCTTGCTTGCACATGCTCCTTATTACTCTCAATGGGCTCTCCAAATGAGCAGTCCTGCAGGAACAAATGAGGTTATGTGGTCATCAACTTCCTTCTTGGTTGAACATTTTTCTGTTATTTTTGAGCATTTCCTTTAGTCGGTTGAGGAAAAAAAAAGGTAGTTTCTCTTTCTTTTAAAAACATGTTTATTTTTGCAGGACAGGTAATATTGTTAAGGATTCACTAATACATTTGTATGGAATTATAGCTCTCATTTGATCCTTCATTTGCTATAAATCTCCGTGTCTTATACTAACTTGCATCTCTGAAACTAGCATGTCATTGTAGTGCTCTGATTTATCTACCGAACTTTACATTGGGCTAGCTTTAATTCCCCATAAATATCTGTTTGTTTCATGATGATATATGTTTTCCTGTCTGTGCTTTTGAGAGCCCATGGTAAAACCATGATGTCCTGGAATCACCTTTGCTGCTTCTTGTGAGTGGGGCTATTGTAAGGACTTAGAGTTGCCTGTCTCAAACACTGTCAAGGCCACAAAAGGAACTTGCTGTAAGATAAGCCTACACAGTAGGAACTTGAGATAAGCATAGAAAGGAGGAATTTGTGACAGGAAGGTGCTAATTCCAGGCCTGGCAGAGGTGAGATCTAGTTAGCACATCCTGGTTAATGCATAACAGACTGTAAAATAAAGACAAGAGTGTGGGAACAAGTTGGCTACACCAGCTGCCCAGCTGGTGAGGACAGAAAAAGATCTCTGGCCTTGAAGCCCGTGTTTTGAAAGTGAATGTGAGGAGGAATGGATGCTAGTATGCGTGGAAGTTGCCATGGAATGCATGAGAAAGTGTGCATGTGAAGTCAAAACATGGAGTTGCAAAGTTGTGAGAATTCTAATCAGCTATGTGGAAATAGGAGGGACTGTTTTACAGAGAGCATAATAAAAGAGGACATGCAACAGAAAAGAAAGGAGACAGAGTAGAGGAGTGCATGAAATCCCTGATTCTATTTGCGTGTGTGCAATCTCATTCATCTATTGCCAATAGATAATTAATTTTGCCGATAATTAATTACCCCGATAATTAGTGACCCCTATATACAGGATATCTTTGGGGGAATAGTGTCTCTACTGATGTTGGCAATTGTCTGTAGCTGTCTGTAACTGTATCTTCCAGGCTTTTCCTCTCACAGCTCAACCAGTTAAAAATAGGGTGACCAACTAGACTGGGAATGGATTAGTGGGGAGTGGGAATGTGTACAACCACAGCCATGGCCTTAAAAGGGCCCAGCACAATATTGTCTCTTATCTCTTTCCAATTTGTTCCAGACTTTTCTGTGATGAGGAACGTAGAGTAAAGTGCAGGGAAAAGCTCCTTAAATCAAACCTTAGTGACTAAAACACAACTTCAAATTCATGCTCATACCATCATTTGTTTCTGAGTTTTTATTTCTGTCTCCCATCTTCAGCCTGCAACACTTCTTTTAATCACCAGATCCTCCTCTCAAATTGAAGGAAGAAGAAGCTAGACTCATCCCTTTACTTTGCTAAGAATATCTTTTGGAACATACTTCAGATTTAGGGCAGATGCCATTTCCACTTTATTTAAAACCAGCAGGAAACTAAAGGCCACACTTTTCTTCCTGACCTTCTGCTGAAAAAGTCTGTTCTCCCAGGAATTTGGGAGAGGAAGGCAAACTTGTTCAAGATATCTCTCAGTATCAGAAGAGCTATAATATTAAGTATGATGCCTCACAATAAATTGATAATACCTGTTAATTTACACCGTTTAATGTTCACTTATATTTCTAGTTTGTCATTCTGTATCAGTAATGTTTAAAGAATGTAAGGTCTATTTTCAGTTGACATTTCATATTTCACATGTGTATGAACATCTGAAATACCTAAAGAAAGGAAAGAGATTAGAAAAACATTAATGAAATACCAATGGACATGAGCTAATATTTATTCAAACTCTGTGACCTTAACACTTTGTACAATGCCATCCACTATTATCTCTGCTCTGCACTTCACATTACAATTTCTAAGAGCTAGAGGATGAGCTTTGGTTTGCTTGTGGCAAATACTGGCATAGTGACAATGCATATGTGGTACCTGGCTTATCAACAGGCAGCAGGCAGGGCCAGAATTGACACCTACAAATATGTCCCACAGTATCAAGAAAAGTAATGCTTGATAAGGTTTTCAAGAATGGTTTCAAATGAGTACTGGCAATCTTTCTCTGAGACAATAAACCATAGATCTTAAATGTGTTTTCAACAAGTTGCATTTAATAAATTGAAAGATAGTAAACTCAAAGCACACAGACAGAATAACAATGCAGCTGACTAAATGTCCATGCACCAGTGGTATAAGAGAACCTATTGTAATCACTTACACTGGACATAAGTTACTAAAGTGGGCAAAAAGAATTGTCAAAAGATACTTCATGACGTAGCGAAAACTACCAAACTACATATTTGGTACTTTAGATTACTTTGCAGTGTATTATACATATATTACAGGGCTTAAAAATCCCTTCTTTTTCTGCCTGAAGTGATTCCCATTAAAAAATCAACATTTGTTCACAGATTAAGCAGGTTGCATTGACTCACTTCAATGAATTTTCTTTTTGGGCTGGAAAAGCAAAATGTTTTTGCATCTTGCAGCTTCCAGATTGGTACCTTTGATAATTGCTGATAGGGTCAAATTTGTGGATTTCATACTGGAAAAGAAATAGTGTATTTCCTGAACATCTGTCCCATTTTTTACTGAAGACTAGTTTATTTTCTCAGCATTAAGTATAAAACCTGAATTTTGCATATTAATATGGCTCACACATACCATGTTTCCCTTATTCCCTTGTTTGGTTCTCACAACTTATCTATGATCCTTCATTCTTTTTCTCATACAAAATACAAGTATCTTCTTTTCACATGTATCTGTATTTAAAATGTTGTCTGTACCACTGATCATCTTTACAACCGGAAATACTAGACAGTTTTCTTGCCTGGGCTAGTGCTACAGTCAGTAGCTAGATATATATTTTCTCTTTGAAGTAATGGGGTTTATGGGGTCCTAGATCAGGCTCCTGAACCATAAATGTTGATATTTGTAACCAGTTGCTGAAGTATGGTTGACAGATTAGACAACAGGACTGCTAATTTCATGCCTTAGATTTTCCTTTTTTTTTTTTTCGACTTTTTTTGAAGGGAAGTGCAATATGGATGAGCAGGACAATATAAATGGACATAAATGGATAGTCTTTCAAATAAAATATAATGTGGGTAGATCTGAATTTCTTCCCTGGATCACTCATAGACTTCCATAGAATCCCTGAGTATCTTTTGAAATATCTGCTTCTCATTGCTCTCAGAGATTAAGGGTGTTTATCTATAACACAAGGAACACTATGGCATTGAATTTTAAGGCGCTTTGTCCTTTAAGAGGAAAATCTATACAAGCATAAATGAACAAAAAACTTCTATTCTTCTCAAAAGAAAATTAGAGGAGTGATCAGTAAAACGTACTGCTCTGGTTTACCACATTTGTGTTGTGTAGGCTTTATTTGATATAATGATATTTTTGGAATATGTGAGGCTTGGCACAGCCCACATTTTTGAGGCCACCCGGTCCTAAAAGAGAGAAACCTTAAAAATATTTGATATTTAACATAAATTTGTATAACCAATTCTTATTATGCTACTAATTTCAACTACTTAAGGGTGTATGTGAGGCTGGAGAAAGAAGGTACTCTGATTAAAAAATCAGTTCCACTCTTCTTATTTTTTTACTATTATGCTTTAGCATTGTTTGACATCTCTCAATTTCTTTTGAATGCAATAGAACAGTGCAATCTAACTGGCATCTTTTTTTGTTCCTTATTTCCTGCATAGTGTTGAAGTAAAACATACAGAAAAGGGCAATTTTTTCTCCCTTAATAATATTACATCATTTGTGATTAACTGCTGATATTTATTTCAGTGATATTTTAGTAATGTTACTGTTGAATGTCAAAAAGCAGTTGAATCTGAGTCATACATTATATGGTAAGCTTGTCTATAACTGTTATCCACAATGAATTCATGCCATTAGCTTTCTGTCATTTCAGCAGCAGACTTTTTTCTCAGTAAATACAAGGTCGTCAAGTAGTCAGATATCTGAAATTTAGTAATTCTGATGAAATTAAAAATCCCACAGTTTCACTACACTAATAATAAATAACTTATTCAATTTTACAGTAGGATGGATGGATGCCTTTCAGTGAAGGACTTATAAAAATCTGGAATCAAAATATCTTTTGTATAGAGAAGGGTATATCTCATTCCTTTGAAATATTAAATGCTGGGTTTTGTACCAGATAATTTTTTTTCTTATATCTCTGAATAGAGACAGCCACAAAGACTAGCTGTTTGTTTCTATTTTGTCTCCGCTTACAAATTAAAACTGTTTATTAGGAGAAACTGCTGAGAGTACCCTGCTGAGAAAAAAGTGGCTGAATTTCATTCCTGAGTTCATAATTGGATTGTCCTGTAGTTGTTGACAAAGCAGTGAGGGGGATCCCCCTGTGATGCTGAGAGGAGGGGTTCTACTGACCTGAGCAGGAAAGCTGATACTCACAACTTCTCAGGCCCAACTGGAGGTCAAGTCTAAATACCATGTCACCATGGAGCAAGGAAGTAATTTTCTTCTTTAGAACAATGTGAACCTTAGACAAAGTCCAGGGCAAATGGAGTTGTGTGTTATGAGATATGGCCATTTGGACTCAAATTCACTACATAACAGTGACATGTTGCTCCCTTCAGTGTGAGTTACATTATGTTAGAACAACAGTTATGACTGGGTCTGCTGCCATCTAATCTGCATATAAGTGCTACTTAAAGAGAATTTAGAAATAGGATTCTCTGTTTTCCTCTCTTTCTTTCTTTGGCTCTGTTAATTACTTAGCAACGGAGATTGTGGCATTGCAGAAAATGAGGTCAGGAAGACAGCATCCTGTAGTTATTTCAATAGTTTATAAATGTTGCTTTTAAATATTCACCCCTTTAAACACTTCCCCCACACCCAATAAAAGTACATATTTAGGCCCTTTGTGTTTCTTTAAAAGTCCATTAGAATCAATGTCCCCTGGTTCCTCTTCCTCACCTTTTTATTCCTAAATCTGTTGCACTGTATTCCTACATACCTCTAGTCGTACTGTGGATCAAGGACACAGTAATGTAATGTAATGTAAACACTAACTTGAAACATTCTATAAGCAGATATTGTTGTCAAACAGTTCTGAGTTTGGTGACTTGTATTTTGATTTTCTGTACACTATCATGATTGAAGTCTTTGAGATACTAGTATTGAGAAAACATTTTACCTGTGACTCAAAGACTCAACTGTAAATGGTCCCACATGGAAAGAACAACTGTTATAGCCTCTTTTGCCCTCTTGTCAATGCTTGCTGCAGAGAAACAGTGCTAAATGGGTCTAGCAAGTTTGCTTCAAGGGAAGTAATTGTGGCCTTCCAGTACCTGAAGAGAGCCTACAAAAAAGATTAAGAGAAACTGTTTATAAGAGCGTGCAGTGACACAAAAAGGGATGATGGCTTCAAACTGAGAGTCAGTTTAGATTAGATCTTGCTTACTGGTGAAACACAGAAACAGAACCTATGGATGCCCCATCCCCGGAAATGTTTAAGACCTAGTTGGATGGTGCTCTGAGCAACCTGGTCTAGTGGAAGGTGTCCCTGCCAATTGCAGGGAAATTGGAACTGAATGGCCTCTGAGGTCTCCTCCAACCCGGAGCATTCTCTGAATCCATATTTCTATGATTCTGATATAATATTGAATCTGCCTGATATTAGGAGAGATCTTTGTAGAAAAGACTACTTCTACTTCAAAATTCACTCCTCTTGCCTCTGGCTGCTATCAAGTGTCACAGCCTGGCCTTATGGGTACATCCATACTATGTAACACAGGACACCATAGTGTTTGCAAAGCTGCTTCCTTTGCCCTTCCGAAAAAGAGTAACTGTGTCCAATTGCTCTGTGGGAATAGGGTCTGTCAGGTATTATCCATTGAGCATTATTTGTCAGTGTTAATTTCTATAAATCAAATGGGTGTGAGACAGCAGGCTAACAAAGAGCTTGTGCAGAATGACCAGTCAAATGTCTAGATTTTAATGTGAACCCTTTTAATTTCCCTGTATAAATGTATCCATCCTGTCTACCATGCCAGGTGCAGAAAAGAGTAACAAAGTATTCTACATAAAATGTATCTCATCATGAGCTTTAATTTAAATTGCACAGAAACCTTAGGTTCATTGATTCATGTTGGAAGTGTTATTTTAAATGTATATATATTTCCATGAACACATGTGGATGCATAACTACACGATCTCACTAGCATCCTTGCAAATTCAATTTTGTTCTAATAGACAACATGTGCTGTTTTCTTATCAATCTTCATTACTACTAATACGAAATGATAGGTTAGAAAAGTTTCATATCCTCTGCCTAACAGGAGCCAGGAGACGGCAGCTTCAGAGGGAGGCGTAAAAAAGTTTAAAAATAAAAAATATGATCCTATAAGCCAAATGATTTCCATAGTTACATCTCTGAGCAGTCAGTAAGATTTCACAGCTGTCATCAAGAACCAAAATTGGCCTGTATGATCTTTCTTGCTGGTCGTGATGGAAGAGAATGAAAGAAAATGCTCTTATTCTCAAGATTTGTGGATTTTACAATGGTAGACACTCTTAAAGTTTGTAGGAAAAGGAAAAATATGTCTTGGATACTGTCCCTAAACATGAAAATCTACCATGAATTAGAGTTATAACTTATAGTATCTCTATTATGACTAAGCGATAATTCAGTGTACTGGGAGGATTCTTCTGTGCAAATTTACCTTGACTCTGTACTTTGAGTCATTCCATATACATCCAATCAAGTCAGACTCTAGTCCTTCGAGGTTACACTACCTCAGTTGCTAATGTGGATACATGCGTTTAGTCATGATGTAGTAAAATATTGCATTTGCTTCAATCTCTTTCTGCTGTTACTTAAAGACAAGGATTTCAAACTGATATGGAAACATATAGACAATATATTAAAGTTCATCCCGCTCATGAATATGATGATGTGTTCTAAAAGGACTAGAAATTAACTGCATATTTTTATCTTATCTAAATTTACCCATATGTTTTCATCTATACTTTTATATGCCTGCATTGTGGTTTTAAGTAGCCAGAGTTTTTTTATTAGCTGGGGGGTCTATGAGAGAGGCTTCTTTAAGAAGCTGCTGGAGATTTTTTAGCTCCGAGCTAGTCAAGGTCAACTGGTAATGCCTCTGCGATAACATATTTAAGAAGGACAAGAAAAGAAATGGCTAGGCAGAACATCATGGCCACTTAAGAGAGAGGAGAGTAAGCAGTTTGATTAACACCAAGGTTGGAGAGAGGAGAAAGAGAAGATGCCTTAAACACTGGAATAGGGCCACAGCAACCTGTGGGGAACCTATAGGGAGCGACGATTCACCTGCAACCCGTGGAAAGACTGGGAGACTCCACACAGGAGCAGATAAGTGCTGGAGGAGAGAGGCTGTGATCCTGTGGGATGTTTGATGTCTGTGTCTGGAGCAGGGGCCTGATGGAAGGGCCGTGGGAGGAAGGGACCCACACTGGAGCAGCAGAGCAGCATTTCTTGGGAGGACTGGTGGCCCGTAAGAACCTATGCTGAAGTAGCCAAGCAGCACCTAAATGACTGCACCTATGGTAAAGTGACTTACGTGACAACAATCCCTGGAAAGCTGTTGTCAGTATAATAAAAGACCCCACGAGGAAAGCTGGGGTGGGACTCTCTCTCTCTCTTCTGAGCAGCAGCAAAGACAACGTCTGACTGTAACCCCCCCCACACACACTTGCCTTCCCATGCTGCTGGGGGAAGAAGAAAGATCTTAAAAGGGAGGGGTGGGGGGAGAAAGGTGTCTGTAACACCTATCAAACTTCTGACTCTTAAACTCTTAAGCTCTGATTTTAGTAGTGGTGAATACTTAATATTTTAAGTTAGAGCCTGTTTTGCTCGTGAAATAGTTAATAAACAGTTGCTTGTAATCCTTATCACAAAAGTCGAGGTTTTTTTTCCTTCTTTGAGAAATTTTGGATGTGTGTGTGTGCTCTCGGCATTTAGCCGGAGTCAAACCATAACAGCCTGTTGTAGGTAATGGAGAAAGACAGACAGTTAAAAGAACACACTGTACTATGGAAAAGTGTATATCCATATATGTGCACCTTCTAGATACGTGTTATTCTCTTCACTGAATTTGGAGGGAGCTTATAAACTGAATTCATCTTTCCTACTGCAAATCCTGCTGTTATATATACACGTCTACTTCACAGCTGGGATTTTTATATAGTCAAAAGGGATAAATGAATGTTTCTTCAGGTGATTAGTCAAACACTAAGATAGACACAAAAGTAAAGGGAATGAATTTTTCTTACTATGTAAGTACACTGGAAGGTTATGGTGTTCTACACGAGAAAACTACATTATAGACATGCAAAGTCAGGTGAAATAGGAATTTCAGTGAAGTGGAAACCAGATGACCTGTTTAGACGGAAGACCTTCCACAGGAGATCAGTTCTGTATGATCTCTTTAAATTCCAGTCTGCAGCCCATGTTCCATGCATAAGCAGGTGAATAATGTATAGTAGCAACCTTATTTCAACTCTTCTCATAGTGCTAGTGTCTCTCCAGAAATGTTGATTAGCAGCAGAACAAAGAGATCTGAAAATACTTTAGAGAACATGTATGGAAAGAAAATCCTACGTTTGAATATCTGTAGTGGAAAAATAATAAAATTAGAGAAGGACATTTGAAAATGAATCCCAAAAGAAAAGTGGAGAGTCTCACTTCCTGCTGCTGTGTGCAAGCATAAGACCATCAACACAGACCTCCTACCTTCTTTATTGAATGCAATCATAATAGACCATACAGTCTTTTATACAAGACGGGCACAGCAAATATTACAGGGTTGGGATTACCATTTGGATCATTTTTAAAATGATGAATAAATTCTAAATGCTATGGGGTTGTGGATGATTAGAATTGGAAATAATGCAGATATGGCTAAGTTTTATGTGTTTTACCTTCTTCTGAGCAGGAAAAGAAACTCTCAGTTATTAGAAATCATCTCCTTTCCTCATTGTCAAAACGGCCCCTAGACATAACAATGATGTGTTAGAGTCTAAGCAAACAGCAGCATCAGCAACAGTTATCAGGTCTAAAAGCTGAAGATAGACAGCAAGACTATGTGTGCAATTTAATAACTGGATTTACCTCTAATAAATTTCATGCAAATTCTCTTTCCAAAGAGCAGATTTCACAGAGTCAAGACTTTGTTCCCATAGTCTGCTTTTAAAGGAAAAAAAGCATCCCTCCAGTTTGTTCAAAATGCTGATCAGTGGCCTTCTTTTCAAGTAAAGAATGGGGTTTGATTTGTTGAGACATTTACAGAGCTTTTGGCAGATGTATTAGAGAACACGAGATTCCTGCCTTACATGTCTTTTGGACCATTTATTTCATGCACTATATGCTTCTCGCTCAACATAAAGAAGCAGCTTTTTTCTTAAATTTATTCTTCATAACATAACTTCCTCCAGATTTAGGAAATAACATTGTCCACTGCCTGAAACCTAACAAAATGGAAATGTCCCTGGACACTGGGATGTATTTTGTTGTTGTTATTCTGGGCTTTCATGTCAATGGCAATATTCTGAACAATTTTGTTTATGGAAAATGCATGACAAGGGACTTGTCTGACTTTGTTTCATTGACAAATATATCATTTATATGACTTTGGCAGAAGGAAATATTCCACTTAGATCAGATGATACCCCTCAGAATCTTGCTAAGAGCTACTACTGCTGTCAGCTATGTAGGTATGAATATTAACACAGTGAACTGGTTTCAGAGGAATCCACAGCAGAATTAAAACATCCTAGCTTGGACAATGAAGAAATATCTCAATACTTAATACAGTATATTAATATTTTTTCTAAGGGTTTCCATTACTTTAATGACTCGATATATAGTTTGGAAAATTTTTTAAATTAACAGAAACTTGCAACTTCCATGTGAAGCAATTAAATAAGCTGTTTCATGGGAAACAGGGTTAATGAACTGAAGATACCAGAGTAACTGTGGCCATTTTTTCCTTCTACAGTAAATCCTGCTGTGTCTCTAGCACCAAGGAAGATTGTGGAGGGCAGTATCTTGTCTGGGAGTTGTTGATCTCTATTTTCCACTAAGGTTAGCCAAAAGTCCATTTGTCAGATATATTTATTTCAAAACCCATGGTCATCCCCTTCAGGCAAAGATAGAGTGATACTGTATGCAGGTGGGTTGTTTGTTTCTTGGTCAGTGTAGGCATCATTCTGAGGCAAATGAAACAACAATGGAGGAAACTGAACCATTAGGGGCAAAACTTTAATCGATCAGATGAGCACGAGTGACCAGAGACGTGCTTTTAGGGGGACACTTCACAGTGAAAGAGGTAGGAACACCCGCCAAGAGGCTGAGCCCATGGGTGACTCACACTGTTAAATACACAAAGCGATAATACAGCAAATTCCATTACAAGCAGAGAAATAAGAAACCTGCTATATACAGGCAGCAGAAACCATCGCATGTACTCAAACTTCTGTGTTGTCCATCATCTCCTCAGAGTGCAACCCACGGCAAAAAAACAGGAAAGTAGGGATTGGGAGGAGGGAGGACAGTGCAAGTGCTTGTCTATTTGGTTGTGCTCTTTTATTTAATATGCAAATCAATTATGGGAGGTTTGTGCTGACTAGTAATGAAACGGACTAAATAATTTGCTCCTAGGACCTTTTGCCTTAAAAGGGTATTTAAGAGTAGCTCAACAATGATTTGAGTAAATATGCTTTTTCTTATAACAATAATCGAGATTAAAATATATCTATGAAATATTGATGATTTACTGAAACTTAACAAAAACATTGTGTTGGAATCTATTAGGGAATGGTATATTCTCTGGTACCTTTAGATTCTCTGGAATTACTGCTTTCACCTTACCTACCATAATGCCTAAAATCAAAACTCTGCTCTCACCAAGGGAAAAAGTAAAGACACAGAGTTTTTTAAAACATTAATAAGCCTGGTACAAGGCTCAAGGGTTAGCTGCAAGTGTGAGTTTAATGAATTCAAGTTCAGGCAGATATTAAATTTATGGATGTTAATAGAGATGGTCATGTGTGTCTCATGGATTGCCACAAGCCAGGAGTGCTTATGAAGTGTTTATGACATGCTGACTGAAGTTGGAGTAAACAGACATAATAAAATAAATATGGGCTCCAGTTTCAAAGTCCTAACTAACAAAACCATTGGAGTTCTGCCATCCTACGGCAAAGCTAAAATCAGATACAAGCTAAGTGCAGAAGGTGTTTACAAAAACATGCTGCCCCTGATTACTATTCTCATGGGTGCTGCCCTTATTAAAAGATGCTTCAGTCAAAGACTCTGCAACAGTGTCTGCATAAGAAGCAACTGCTTTAGCAAGTCCCTGTAAGTACAGAAAAAAATTATGGTTACACCAAAATTATGGTCTTCCCTAAAATGTTTGCTTTGTTTTGTTTTGCTCAAATTGATCACGTATTTTAGAATGTAAAGAACTTTGCCCAAGTACAGACCACTTATATGACACAATCAAGATGAAGATAGTGGAGTCGTACAGGTGAAAAAGAAGTTTTTACTGCAATTTGGTAAATTTTCATGTATAAAATCAGCCCTTATTCCTTTGCAGAAAAGTATTTAAGGACTAGAATTTATATATCTTTAAACTGTATAAAGTCAGACAATTGCAGTATGGTAGACCACAGCATAAAACATCCCACCATGTTGTTCTTTAAGGCAGAACCATTTTTAGAATCAAAACTGATTAATTTTTTGGAGGAAAATTATTAAAATGTTTTCTTTTTCAACTTTCCCACAAAAATTATGGAAAATTTCAGTTTAAGTATTATTATAATTCTTTTTGAAGTTCTCTACAATTTGTCAAAATCCTACTTGAAATGTGTATTCCTTATTCCATTGATGTCTCATTAGTAATGACATCTCTGCAGCTCTGCTCACATTTGGTAGTTCATGCTTCCAAGAGTCATTTTCCTGGCAATTCATAATTACATTATAATCTACCACATATGTAGCTATCATGGGTCCTTTCCAGAGAAACTGAATTCCAGAGCACAACCCTCCTTTACCTGAGTTACATTTCTTACTTCTAGATTCATGTTTTTTCATATCATTTATGATTCAACCTTGCCAAATGATCCAGTCAGTCTAACATAGTCGCATGAGTAGCTGTGACTCCACCATATTTTGAAGTTAGTGAAAACTTTTAAAATTACAATTATGTATTTATTGCTGATTTTCTTCCACTGATTTAACATGATTTTCCACTTGTAATTAATTTTGCATATGCTATATAAGTAATAAACCCTAACACATAAAAATGATAGTAATATTAAAAAGGAAATAAAAGAATCATAGACTTCTTTAGGTTGGAACGGACTTCTAATGGCTACTTGATTTTTCTCTTTTCCCAGATCAAGGCCATAAGTGACCAGGTTCCACAGAGAATGATATATAAGAAAATTCGTGGCTTCTCTGAGCAAGTTATTCCCATATTTGCCTACTTTCATTGTGAGAAAATATCTTCCAATATCTTCTAGAAATTTTCCTTTTTGCAACTTTTGTCTGCTACCTTTTGTCTACTTTATACATGTGAGAATAATCCAGTTCTTATTAGATAAAGGCAGCAGCAGTTATAAACAATATCAGACAATTGAAATATCAAATTTACACACTCCGTAAAGCTTTAAGTGGTTTAATATTTAAGCAAATGTACTTTCACAGAGTCTGATGTTTCCATTTTGAAACTGGATTTGTGTACAGGATAAAGTCAAAGGCTAGAGAACTCAATCATAGCCAAACTGAGAACTCACTAAAATATCATCTATCCCCTATAAGTTTAACTGCCAGAAAATCCTTTTCTTTTTTCTATTTTTTTCTGGTAGGGGTCAGTCTCTTCTCCCAGACAACTAGCAAAAGGACAAGAGGACACAGTCTTAAACTGTGCCATGGTTGGTTTACATTAGACATTAGGAAGTTCTTCACGGAAAGAGTGATTGGGCACTGGAATGGGCAGCCCAGGGAGGTGGTGGAATCACCATCCTGGGAGGTGTTTAAGAAAACACTGGATGTAGCACTTAGTGCCATGGTCTAGTTGACAAGGTGATGATAGGTCAAAGTTGGACTCCGAGGTCAGAGGTCTTTTCTAACCTAATTGATTCTGTGATTCTCCTGAATTTTAATTTCAAAGGCAAATCATTCTTCTATTAGCCCTACTTTGTTAATTTCATAACAGGGTTGCACAATATCCTCTAGATGAGAGACATTGAAATTATTTGGAATTTGGAGATTCTCATGTAGCAGGATATCTGTGGAAATCTGATGCATTAGATGACCTACTGAAATTTAAGGTGCTAACTATGGCCTATAAAACCTTACATGTCTTGGTACCAATCCACTTGAGAGACTATGGCACTCTCGCTGCCACTGATGGGTGTGGCAGCAATGCTCTAGCTGTTTTCCACTCCAAAGGAAAATTATGCACCCATCTGAACATTTTCTGCAGTGTTTCCTAGATGCTCAGATTTTCTTTGGAGTTCTTTCTGCAACAGCTACATTTTTACTCTGGGGAAAACTGAATGTGGTTAGGAGGTACACAGAGAGAGTAAGTGTTTGCCTGCTTTGGGAACTGATTTAAATGATGATGAGGTGTAATTTAATCATATTTATTGTATAATTAAATATTAGACCACCTAGAGCCTTGTATAATAGCTTTACTATATTAAACTGAAATTAATAACACCCCAAATCAACACCATTACTAATTTGCTGATTATTTATTGAGGTAACAGTGCTGCAATGCCACAGAAGCACACACACGACAGTGGGCTCTATATTCAGGTCTGGAAGACCTGATTAGTTTGGGAAATATGTTGTGCAATTGTAGCCATATTAAATATGTCCATGGTGTTAAAGAAAGACAGCTGGGGACTGATAATTGCCATGGCAAAGTGTGGTGCCTAGGTGGTGTCCATAAGAAACAAGGCACTTGTTCTGAAGCAGAAAAAGCTGGATCATCCAAACCCAGAGCATGAGCAAGTGGTTTTTCTGGCTGATGAGAGTCTATTATTTCAATTCAGTCACTGGCCCTTTTTTATTTAACAGTATAGGTATATTTCTCTACAGATATTAAAAACTTGACTAAACAAGTCCCCAAGGAACCTGATGCAACTGGAACTCCTAGCAAAACTGGATTAGGTGATCTATAGAAGTTCTTTATACTTTAAATCATTCTAAGATTCTATGAATGATTATTTCTAATGACAACCTGGTCCTATCTAAGATAGTTAGTCATATGCGGGTTTGGTCTTGAGTGTTAAGGTCAATTGGAACAGAACACTCTGTACCTACTTAAAGTCCTCTTAACCTCTTGCCTATTGAGAATGAACCCTGGGAATTTTCCCTAGTCCTGTTTTCTTGACTTGTACAGAAATAGCACTTGAGTCTGAAAGCAGTTTAACTGGTCCAGACAAGTCTTAGAGATCTGAGAAGGCTTCTTGCCAGATGTTATATGATTGGTCTTATCCCTTTTTCAGGATGCTGGCTGTATTTTCTTGGATTCAAGTGAACTCACAACCTGTACTTTGAAAACTAAATCAGACCAAACACTGTGATTAGCTACAGCTACGCTGTTGTTTTGTCAGTGCAGTTCTGGCCTGGGCCACCTCTCACTATACAAAGCCAAGGCACCAGTTTAGATAGCACTGGCCAAGGTCTACTCCTGATGGGCAGTAAGCACAAAGCCATTTTATTTGGAAGACAGAAAATAGTTTAATCATGTAGACTGGTGCTATTTTGTGCTACTTGCCTTCAGAGGGTTCCCAGCTCACCTTGTTTACTAAATTAGACATAGTATGGATATGATTTACTTATAAGTCAAGAATGCCCAACAAAATCCACACTCATCTGTGTCCCCTCATGGTGAATTTTGCAATGTAAATAGAAAGACTAAGTTTTCCTGAAGTCTGGTGTTTCTCGGGACGGTTAGGACAAGATATGAAGGATTCAAAAGATAAGTTTGGGTCTTGCACAAAGGTATCTTGGCTCTTGTATATCTCAAAATACAAGAGTATTTTGAGAGTATAGTAATAGAATATTATCTAAAAGATGACTGTGTAATTCTGGACTTGCAGTATTACAAAACAGTGTACACTTGCTGCTTCTGAGATGCCTTTTTCCAGAAAGCAGGCTTTTCCTAAATTTTCTTACAGAGTAAGCTTGATGTCTTGTAAAACAATTGATGGTAATTCTGTCACAAACCTTTAAATCTTCTAAATCTATAATGGGCTGTCTAAGTATTTTATTTTAGACTTCCTTAGTAAACCTCGTGTTTTCAGACTTGAAATAACTTTAAACAGTTCATAATTCAGTTCAGAAACAGGAATACTTAGCATTTTCAAACAATTTTTTAATACTCTTTTGACCAAGATGTGGGAAATTATTACAAGGTAAAGTGTTATGTGCCTTAAAATTTTCAAAAAAGTTCAGCTGCAGATTCTTGAATTATGTTATCTGTCCTCCTAAACATGCTGTTTGGAACCCCAGAATAGCAGCCGTACATTTTGTTCCACTTGGCAGCTGGGTGAACAACATGAACAGACAGTAGACACTGAAAGAGAACTCAGGACCAAAAATAGGTTTTTTAATTTTTTCTACTTATTTGCTGCCAGATGGTTTCCAATAGAATTCCTCAAGTGTTTCCTACTTTATTGCAGGGAAGTAAGAATTTGAAGTGCCCTTAGAGCAATCTTTGTGCAGTGTACTGATATGTTCAAATAGCAGGTATGAAATATTCAAATAACTGAAAATATATTTACAGGAACCAACATAATTCTTGGTTATTCATCATAATAATTCTGATCATTCTGATGTTTATTTCTTACCTTTTGTTTTGTTTTGTTCGTGTAAAGGAGCATATGAAAGTCAGTGAACAGGTTTTGATTTCTCTTGGTGTGTGGTTAGCTGGGAATGAATCTTCACGTACAAAGTATTTTACAGAGAAAATAGTGCAAGGAAAGATGTTTGCTTGCTTATATATTCATTTAATTGGACATGGTAACTCATTTGAAATAAAAGATGTACAAAAAACTGATTGCTGACCACAGCTGATTTCAAGTCTGCATTATTTATGGACAACCAAAATACAACTCAATCAATCAAGATCCAAACTTCAGACTATTCATCTGCCAAACATACCTCAATAATAGATATTTATAGAGCTCATTCCACCTTTCTAATGTTGATATGAGTTATGACAGTACCAAGAATCCTCATAACATTAAAACTGAATGGAGAGAGATATCTGTAGAAACATAACTCCTGAACTGTAATAACTTGGCATCAATGATAATGACATTTCAAGACTGGAATTATAATGCTGGTAGAAAAAAAGAAGAAATAATGTAATGTGGGATGGGATTTTCCTGAGCCCTTCTGTATAATGATATTTTAAGTTAATTGAAAATATTTTTTAATTTCTTTTTTTTTGGTTCGCTGCATTTATACTTAATAGATAATATGCTGTGAACTACAATGAAGGCCTTTTAAAAAAAATTTGATAGGGACTTGAAGTGCTGTCATATCTAAGAGCAGCAAGTTTTAAAATAAATAGTATGTCTCTAAGTACTAATAAAAACACCAATACTTTAAGTTTTTGAGTAAATCATAGAATAGCTTGTGTTGGAAGGGACCTTTAAAAATCATCCTGTCTGAAGCCCTTGTCATGGGCTGGAACATCCTCAATTGTATCAGGTTTCTCACGAAGCCCCATCCAATATTACCTCAAATGCGTCCAGGGATGGGGCATCCACAACTTCTCTGGGTAATCTGTTGCAGTGTCTCATCACTTCACTGTAAAAAATATCTTCCTGTGTCTAGTCTGCATCTACCCTCTTTTAGTTTAAAACCATTGCCCTTGATCCTGTTGCAATAGGCCCTGCTAGAAAGCCTGTCCCCATCTATCTTGTAGCCCCCTTTACGTACTGAGTGAGGGCTGCTGGAAAGTCTCGGAAGGGACCTTTAAAAATCATCCTGTCTGAAGCCCTTGTCATGGGCTGGAACATCCTCAATTGTATCAGGTTTCTCACGAAGCCCCATCCAATATTACCTCAAATGCGTCCAGGGATGGGGCATCCACAACTTCTCTGGGTAATCTGTTGCACTGTCTCATCACTTCACTGTAAAAAATATCTTCCTGTGTCTAGTCTGCATCTACCCTCTTTTAGTTTAAAACCATTGCCCTTGATCCTGTTGCAATAGGCCCTGCTAGAAAGCCTGTCCCCATCTATCTTGTAGCCCCCTTTACGTACTGAGTGAGGGCTGCTGGAAAGTCTCCCCAAAACCTTCTCTTCTGTAGGTTGAACAGCCCCATCTCTCCCAGCCTTTCCTCCTAGGAAAGAAGGTCTTCTTCCCAGTCTTCTGATCATCTTTGTGGACCTTCTCAGGATTCACTCCAACAAATCCACATCCTTCTTATGTTGAGGATGTCAGAACTGGACATAGCACTCCCTTGACCTGCTGTCCACTCTTCTTTTGATGCAGTCCAGGGTACAATTAGCTTCCTGAGTACAAGTTCACATTCCCAGGTCATGTCCAGCTTTTCATCCACCAGTACTGCCAGGTCATTCTTGTCAGGGTTGCTTTCAATCGCTTTATCTCCCATCTTGTATGAATACTGGGGGATTACCCCAACCTACATGCAAGACCTTGCACTTGGGCTTGTTGAACCTCATGAGGTTCTCCTGAGGCCACCTTTTGAGCTTGTCCGGGTCCCTCTGAATGGCATCCCATCCCTTGGGCATGTCAACTGCATTACTCAACTCGGTATCATCTGCGAATTTGCTGAGTGTACACTCCATCTCTCTGTCTATGTCATTGAAGAATGACTGAAAAGTCGTGGCAGTCAGATGAAGGCACCAGTCACTGGAAGATGAGAAACATTATACACCCATTTTCTAAAAAGGTTGAAAGGAGGACCCTGGGAACTACTCACTCTGTGACAGGAAAGGTCATGGAACAGATCCTCTGAGAAGCTATGCTAAGGCACATGGAAGNAAAAATATCTTCCTGTGTCTAGTCTGCATCTACCCTCTTTTAGTTTAAAACCATTGCCCTTGATCCTGTTGCAATAGGCCCTGCTAGAAAGCCTGTCCCCATCTATCTTGTAGCCCCCTTTACGTACTGAGTGAGGGCTGCTGGAAAGTCTCCCCAAAACCTTCTCTTCTGTAGGTTGAACAGCCCCATCTCTCCCAGCCTTTCCTCCTAGGAAAGAAGGTCTTCTTCCCAGTCTTCTGATCATCTTTGTGGACCTTCTCAGGATTCACTCCAACAAATCCACATCCTTCTTATGTTGAGGATGTCAGAACTGGACATAGCACTCCCTTGACCTGCTGTCCACTCTTCTTTTGATGCAGTCCAGGGTACAATTAGCTTCCTGAGTACAAGTTCACATTCCCAGGTCATGTCCAGCTTTTCATCCACCAGTACTGCCAGGTCATTCTTGTCAGGGTTGCTTTCAATCGCTTTATCTCCCATCTTGTATGAATACTGGGGGATTACCCCAACCTACATGCAAGACCTTGCACTTGGGCTTGTTGAACCTCATGAGGTTCTCCTGAGGCCACCTTTTGAGCTTGTCCGGGTCCCTCTGAATGGCATCCCATCCCTTGGGCATGTCAACTGCATTACTCAACTCGGTATCATCTGCGAATTTGCTGAGTGTACACTCCATCTCTCTGTCTATGTCATTGAAGAATGACTGAAAAGTCGTGGCAGTCAGATGAAGGCACCAGTCACTGGAAGATGAGAAACATTATACACCCATTTTCTAAAAAGGTTGAAAGGAGGACCCTGGGAACTACTCACTCTGTGACAGGAAAGGTCATGGAACAGATCCTCTGAGAAGCTATGCTAAGGCACATGGAAGCCATAGAGGTAGTTCAAAAAACACAACATGGCTCCACAAAAGGCAAATCTTGCCTTACATACATATTGTACATATAGAAGTCCTTATTATTATTCCTTGTGTCCTTTGTCAGGTTCAGTTCCAGTCTCACCTTGACCTTCCTTATTCTATCTCTACACAACTGGATTGCTTCTCTATACTGTTCCCAGGGTATCTGGCCCTGTACCCTCTGCTTGTGTGATTTTTTCCTCTCCCTTTAGTTTGACCAGCAGGTCTTGACTCATCTGTGCCAATCTCTTGTCTTTCTTTCCTGATTTCTTACACCTGGATATCACTAGCTCTTGTGCTCTGGGGAAGATACCCTTAAACATGTCCCAGCTCTACTCTGCTGCTTTGTCCCTGAGGGCAGTTTCCCAGGGGGGTCCTGTTGACTAATTCCGTGAAAAGCTGGAATTCTGCTTTCCTAAAATTCTGGATCATGTCTCTGTTCTTTGCCTAACCCGTATCACTCAGGACTGCAAACTTCACAAGTGTTAAAGACAGGAGGTGAAAGACATTTTTCAACACATGCTAATACAGATGAAATGCAAACATGTACTTACAAAACCAGAAGAAAGTTAAAAAGAAGATACATGTTTCATAAATCTGAGATTTTGACAGGTTAAAGGAGGGACATAGTAGTTTACAATGTGTGTGAATAACTGTAGGCATTTGTGCTCCAACAAGGTGAACTACAATCATTTTAGTGACTCAAACTTTAAATCCTGGACCCATAAAAAAGCAATTTTTGATGTGAAACTTCAATAAATTGTAGGTATTTTAATTTTCAGTTACTTGGAATCCTGAACAAAGAATTTTAGTTGTGTTTAGCTGTCATGTTTAATGCTTTCTATTAATATAATTGACATTGGTGGTGTTCTCATTTTGTAGAATCCTGGAGAATAAAATTTTGGTCGTTTACACACAATTAAATAAGACTCTGGGGAAATTAGATCTTTGCTTGTGAATACCTACAGCACGTACAGTTTAGCCCCTCAGAACAAAAAATTGCTTTTAGTAAGAGCACAGAGTTGATGAACTGTTGCTTTCCCATACACAGAGTTGCATCAGTTCCACTAACAGTGTGAGACAAACCTGAAGTGAGACAGCACAATGTGAAAAGACATGCTTTTTGGATTTCACAGTAATGCAATAGGAACAGCTTTCAACTAAATCAAAGCAATAAATCTTGAAGTCAGAAGCAGAATTGAAACAGTGCCATACCAGTTTAAAGAAATATGTGCGTACATACTGATAGACAGACCTTAACACACCAAACTTCATTTGTTTGTAATACTATAGTGATTAGAAAATTCTTAAATATGAGAGTAGGAGACTGACTTTTCAACTATGCAGGTTCCACAATTTGCCAGGGAAAAATTGGTAGCTGATATCCTGCTGTTGAGATCAGCTGACTTTTCAGCATTGAATTCAATGAAAAGAGTAGTCTGATGTCTGTTATGTGTAGTATTGTAGTTGCATAAAAGTCTATGAAGAATTGGTGACTAAAGGGAAGGTCTTGGTGATTTGAAATATCACTGTGGCATTTGAATTAGTGCTTTCTAGTGCTTTCAACCAGTACCAGTCTTTATAAGGTTAAATACTTAGATTTAAGAGGTAAAATTATAAACTTCTTGTTAAAGAGTAAAATAAAAAGATTCCCTCTGTGAAATGCAATTGTCACAAGACTAGAACCTCTTATTTATGGGATATCAATGATATGATGCTGAAGCCATCTGGTAATAAAATGACCATTCAACTCCAAATGAGACAGAAGGCATAATGCATTTGAAAAAGCGACTGACATTCATTTTTTCAAAGAATGTTGTCTTACTTTTACTTGAAATTAGGCTTTGATTTTCTCATTCTGAAATCAGCTAATATAAGCACCAGTTATGAGTAAGAGAGATACATAATGTGAGCAGAGAACTAAATTATATGAACCTAAGACCCTAAGAAAACAAAGCTCTACAAAACTCCACTCAAGCTTATGAAAATATACATGTAGAAGTGTCATGGTTTGACTCTGGCTAAAAGCTGAGAGCCCACACATAGATCTAAAATTCTCAGAGAAGGGAAAAAAAAACCTCCGACTTTTGTGATAAGGATTACAAGCAACTGTTTATTAACTACTTCACACAAGCAAAACAGGCTCTAACTTAGAATGTTAAGAGTTTACTACTACAACTACAACTACTAATAAAATCAGAGCTTAAGCGTTTAAGGGTCAGCAGTTTGATAGTTGTTACAGACACCTTTCTCCCCCCCCACCCCTCCCTTTTAAGATCCTTCACCTTCCCCCAACAGCTCGGGAAGGCAGGTGTGTGTGGGGGGGGGGTTACAATCAGAGATTTTCTTTGCTGCTGTTCAGAAGAGTGAGAGAGTCCCACCCCAGCTTTCCTCATGGGGTCTTCTCCACGGAAACAGTCTGTTGCAAACTGCTTCTTAGTGGATTCATTACTAACAACAGTTTTCCTGGTACTGTCGTCATGTAAATCACTTTACCATAGGTGCAGTCATTTCAGGTGCCGGCTGCTCAGCTGCTTTCAGTGCTTCATGTGCTTCTCACGGCCATCAATTGTCCCAAGAAATGCTGCTCTGCCTCCAGCATCTCTTCTTCTCACGGCCCACGGGGTTCCACCAGGCCCCTCTGCTCCAAACACAGGATCACAGCTTCTCTTTTCCGGCATGTCTCTGTTCCAGCGTGGAAAAATCTCCCAGTCTTTCCACGGGTTCACAGGCTGAAGAATCTTCGCCCCTATGGTTCCTCACAGATTGCTGGGGCCCTATTCCAGTGTTTAAGGCATCTTCTCTTTCTCCTCTCTCTGACCTTGGTGCTAATCAAGCTCCGCACCCTCCTGTCTCTTAAGCGGCCATGATGTTCTGCGCAGACTTTCTTTCTCTACTCCTTCTTAAATATGTTATCACAGGGGCGTTATTGCCTGACCTTGGCTAGCTTAGAGCAGAGAAAAACTCTAGCAGCTTCTTAAAGAAGCCTCTCTCCTAGCCCCCCCAGCTAATAAAAAACTCTGGTTACTTAAAACCACAACAAGAAGGACGTTAATCTGTCATCTCCTCATGTCATGTCACGGCAATGCTGACTCTTATTAAAATCTTCCATATATTTGCCAACATATCTCCAAGTGTTTTGAGGTTTAAAAGTATGAATTACACAGAAAACAGTTCTTTATTAGTGCTTTGTGTCAATATATAGTAATGTCAGGTCAAATTATTGCGCTTTTGAAACCCGTATGTATATGGGCTGTATAAACTTTTCAACTCTTCTTTCCCACTCAAGTTTTCTAGCATTTTCAGTAATGGCAATAGCCAACATTTTTAAGATTGACATATTATTGAGTGTGGATTTAATTAATGTGCAAGTGTCAGACAGTTTATAATATTTCTTCATTCCATCTGTCTATTAAAGTAAGACATTTCGTAAATTTGAATTCTCATAGAACAGCAATAATGAATTTATTTAGCAGGCCAGTAACACACAGCTGTGGATCACTATTGCATAACAAGGTCTGATATGCAATGGTATTTAAAAAAATTCTAAAATAAATGTAAAACTAAAAAAATTTAACTTTGAGATTGACCGCAATAAATAAGATGAAAGATTGGTTAAGAAATATAATCAAATATATTGATTAAAATAACCATTACAAAAGAATGTTTAAAATAATTTAAAGATTTTATGTTACCTCTTCTCCAACAATTTGTCACACAGGAACTTGATGATTAAACATAGGGACTGATTCACAAGTCTTGATAAATCCAGTGCCTTCTGCCCACAGACCTTGCATCAAATTTTGTTATAGTATTCTGTTGTGAAAGTTGACTGATTAGCTTGCAAGTGGTTATGCCAGGGAGACAGAAAAAAATGCTTGCAATAATTACTTTGTTATTTAACAAAATAACAATTAACTGAAATTACTGAAAAATAAAAATAAAGTAACATTTAGTACAAAACCTGTGTAATCTCTCCCAGGTTAAAATTCTGATATACGTGAAAGTTAAGAAAAGTGAATTCTATTCCAATTAAAATCTCTAGAGATTTCTTTATTAATATAAACATTATCTATTAAACTACAAACTTTTCTAAAAATTCTGGTTTTCTAAGACCAACAGAATGACATTTATTATGTAAACTATCATGGAAATAATGCTAAAAATATTGTTAAATAAAGGACACTTCAAAAGGACAGTGTAAAGAAACAGTAGAAAATTAGTATCAGAAGAGAAAAACATTGAAACTGCTCTCACTATAAAAAATTCTTTTTTGAATCTCTTATTAATGTCCATTCTTACAATGTGTGCTATAAGAACAGATTTATATTCTGGTGAAAGTATAATCACCTTGTTTCTTATTTTATGAGTAAAACTAATATTTTAAGATTAATTTTTGCACAGCACCTCATGATTTTTGAAAACATCTAGTAAAATCTAGTGGCTTCCTGTTATGCAAGTCTATATTTCTTCAGCTTAAATATGCTTCCCAAGACACACAAAACGAATGGAGAGGATATTTTGTTTTTTAAGAATCCTTCTGTAAGGTGAAGCTCAGACATCTCTGTCTGACCATGATCCCATGTTTTTAAAGGTCTTCAAAGGATGCAAGTGTCAATACATAACCTTTTTAAATATGGAGGAATGTTATGATGTTAAGTTTAATTCCTAACACCAACAGAGTATCATAACACCAAACCATAATTGGGATATGGGATGGCATCATTCACCCTGTGGTAGCCGTGCTATTGTGGGAACAGGAACACATAATTAGAGTCTGAAAAAGAGGGCCTGGGAGGAAGGTTCTATGGCCCAGTAGTTGTGTTGCTCATCTGTGATGAGGCAGATACAGCTTTTTGATTGTGCTTTCAGAATTGCTTTCCCCCCGCCTCTATGCAATATTTCTGCTATATATTTCTACTGTTAATTGGCTGATAACAGGAAAAGCACAGTGAGACACCATAAGCTCCAGAACAAGAAGTTGGACAGAGTGCAAACAACATTGTCATAAAGCTACATTCAAAGCAGAGATAGTTTATTAATTACTATCTTGAATTTAAGGACCGACATTTTACTCTCATCCTATTTACTCAGCCAAATCCTTCTTTCTGGATCTTAATCTCAGTAATAATTTATTCCATCTCTATAAAAGACAAAGAACATATTTTTCTTGCAGCTTTTAAATTCTTTGGAGCAAATTCAGCTGAGTACGAAGGGATCCAGATTGAAGATATTTTGAATGTTAAAAGTACAAATTGTATTTCTTACTTGCAGTATGTTATTATAAAATAATTATGCAAAATATAAGCTAAAGAAGAAAGAGGAAAGAGTACAAAAAATGAATGACAAAGCTGAAAAATTTTTGCTAATTTTTAATTAATTAAATGGTTCAGCTTCAGCAATAGTTTTTTAGGACTTGGAAAATGAGTAAACAAAAATTTTTCAATCATATGATTCTGTCAGTTAGGGTTTGATGACTTTTTAAATTACAAGTCTCCCTCTGTCTTAACTTGAAGTAGAAAATGACAGTTAAAATTTGTTTTCATCAACCGAAATGTGTTTTTCTCCAATACCATTGACTGCATAGTATCTACAGTATCAACAACACGCTACTTGAATACCCAGCTTTTCAGTGCCAAAAGAATATGAATTATGTGTTATTAAGAAAATCCCCAAAGTTCTCTTCAGCAATGAGGCAGCGCAATCATGGATGCTGTAATTATGTAAATAATAATTTATATTCAGTATTGCCCAAGTACTACTAAACTATTATATCTGCATACTTCCAGATATATCTGCAAATATATCTGCATGCTACTCATTTATAATCAGAATATGTATTGGATCTGTTGAAGTGAGCTTTTGGAAGGCAAATGCCTTGTTTATTGGTAATGAAATTAAGGCCTCAGAGTAAGCTAATAAAGACTTAGCTGGCGTGAAAGCTTTTTTACACATTCATCTGCCCTCAAAGCTCCTGACAATCTGTATGGTCCAGATGATCAGAGAGTGTTAAAAGGACATTGATTTACACTAGTTGAGATTCTTCCCATATGGTTGATTTGCTTCTGTCTGTTGAGTGTTAACTCTTCTCACAACATAGACCTGTGGGAATTTCAATTAATTCGATTCTTTCAATAACATCTTATTGTGAGATATGAAATTAATCTCTTTTTTCTTCTCTCATATGTGTCCCATGCTGGAGCAGCCTGTTCCTGAAGAACTGCATCTCATGGAAGTCCCCACACTAGAGTACTTTGTAAAGAACTGGATCCTGTGGAAAGAAATCACATTGGAGAGGTTCGTGGAGGAATGTCTCCCATGGGATGGACTCTGCATTAAAGTGGCAGAAGAGTGTGAGGAAGAGGGAGCAGCAGAGACAGTGTTATGAACTGGCTAAGACCTCCACCTCCTGTTTCATTGCATTGCTTAGGGTAAGAGGTAGAAAAGTCAGGAGTAAAGGAAGTTGAGCATGAGAAGAAGGGACTGTGGGGGAAAGGTGTTTTAAATTTTGTTCTTTTTTTTCTCTTATTAATAGGTAATAAATTCAATTAATTTTCCTAATTCAAGTTAGTTTAGCCCAGGACGGTAATTGGTGAGTGAGCTCCCTGTATTTATGCTGTCCCCATGAACTTCTGATTGTACTTTTCTCCCTCTGTCCTGATGAGGAAAGGGAATGATAGAGTGGCTCAGTGGGCACTCAGCAGCCAGCCATGTTCAACCTCATGTCTCTTCCACATTATTCTGTATTGCAGTAGACATTTTGCATTGGGATTTCTGATGGCGAATATGATTATAAAATACATATAACAGTAAATTTTCCCCATCAATATTAATTTTAATGTTAATTAACATTTTAATGTTAATTACAGTATTAGTAGTATGAGACTCTAAAAATAATTCTTACTGTTTTTGTCTCTGTAGTTATTTTTGTCTTTTATCATGCTTTACTCTTGGCAATGGTTCCTTTTTCTATGACCAGTTTCCCTGCTCTCTTGTGTTAATCAACTATTCCATCATGTATTTTGAACTGTTAGAGAACTATTCTTTCATACTAATCTGTAAGAGTTCTCCAAAATTAGCACCATTCAGGTTTCACAGATCTGTAGTTGTAGTGTCTTGTGTCTTCATGGTGTATCAGTCCAGAAGTATGGTGCCAGCAAGGATCTAATTTCCAATGAATAAATTCTTTTTCACACATTTAATATTTCCATGACAAAAGGGCAGTATTTTTCTGAATGGATAATCTGGAGGCAGAACTGAGGTACTTTGTCTAAAATTGAGACATGAGTTTTTCAGCCTGATTTCAGCCTTGATACTGTCTCGCTGACTTGAATGTCTGCTCTGACCTTAGCCCTGGCTTGTCACTGTAGATGCACCTGACAGGGTGGACCGTGTCTTGGCCACTGTTGCCAACATGCTTTACTTTTTGCTGCTCAAGTGCTGTGGCATTGTGCCCTTGACAGAGAGTGGCCTTCCTGTCCTTACAAAGCAGTGAGTCCTTACTTCTTCCCAATAAAGGCAATAACTGTGCCTCTCATCCTGCAAGATCATTCTCTTTCATAGTTTTGAACAAACGTGGAAAATTCCTTGTAACATTTGTGTGCATATACTTAGTCATATTCTTGATACCCAGAAAGTAATAATTTCTGTAAGGATTGTAGTTATGCAATTGACCAAGTGACAGGGAACACACTAAGGTATTCAGACTCTGTCTGAATAGAAAAGACATGGCATGCAATATTTTCTGAGAAACAAAGACACTAAATTCATGTCATTGTTCAGTGTGGAAAGAAACTCAAGTGACTGCTAAGCTGAGGAAAGAAAGGAAAACCAATTCCATAGATAGTTTCGTAGTTTCATCAGTTTCTCTGAGTTGACCCAGTGAAAATATGCTCTGTACAAAACCACATCTTGTCAAACAGCAAAGTTCTGGGCCTTGTGTGTGTTCCCCTTCAAAACAGCAATAATTCATAACACGAGAAAAAAAATTTATTACCATTATGAGCAACATTGTTTAATACTAACCACTTTAAGACCCACAGGGAAGAGGGAAACATTAATTTTTCTTCTCATGCATCCCAAGCACTAATGTATAGCTTCAAGACAGTTAATCTTTCCCTTTTTTGTTCCTGTCAGTCCTACAATCTTTTTAGGGAAAGATGTATTACAACATCAGCCAAGAAAAATGAGTAAGTTATTTCTTTTCCATGCAAGAAGAATGAGCAATCTATCTGGATAGGCTCAAGAAACAAAGATGAATAACGAAATGAAAAGTTAATTTACTAAAAAGTTCAGTGTTGAGGTCACTGAAATGTCACTATTACTTGAAATGACTTTTTAATAGAGATTGTTTTGAAAAGCTTATATTTTGATTTTTATCTTTTAAAACAGCATTTTTCAGCTTTTTGTCTTCATATTCAACTTCAGAATTTTCTATTTTTGTTAAAAATGTGAGAACTGATTATAAAAAATAACTTCACACCAAATTAAATAATATTTTTATTTCCAAATTATTTAAGAAACAAACAAAAATGTTTAATGGCCAGAAGTTCCATTACATGTATCTCAAGTAAAAGTATATGGGTAAATATTCTCTCACCAAGAAATACTGTAAAGTATAATACACTCAAAAATTTTAATTTCTCTAAAATGTTGACAACATAATATAGGAAAATAATGACTAAAATTGACAAATACATAAAAACAAGTGACAATGTAAAGAATAAATTACATTGGTTCCATCTACTAGTTTTCTCATACATTTTTTATTAAAAATTATGTTCATGTATAGATAAAAGGAGCAGATAAAGTCTATTAATTCAGCAGAAAATTAAGATGTCAGTACAATGATATTTTCAGCAATTAGATTGCTTATGCACCAATTTCAGAACCATTCGTAAAGGCTAGAAATGTTGATGTATGCATGAAAATATAGTCAATATTTCTGAAATCTAATAGGAAGATTTCCTTGGAGTGTTAAGATCACTAGGTTTAAATCGCTTTAGTAAGGGTCAAACATACAAGAGGGTCAATGCATTGTTACATTTTTAGTAAATCCAGGACAAGTTGGAAGTAAATGATCTTACTGACCTTGAGAGTAGTCTTCTAATTAATAAAGCAGAAGATTAGGTAGTCTCGTGTCAGCCAAAGAAAACCAAAGTAGAAGGAAGACAGTAAGACAGATGGTCAATAATGTCTAGAAAACATGACTTAAAATGAAAAATACATAGGAGTGGTAAATAGAAACTGTAAATAGAATACTGGGGTTCTTTTCTCTTTCAATATTAACAGCAAAATAATTTGTCTAAATTATTAGTGAGAGTTTTCTAACCTTTAAAATATAACATTCCAAGTGAGTAAGTTCTACCGCCTTTTTTTTTTTTCCCTGAAGGTACTAAAGAACTGATTCAGGCTTAAAGTTTAATGGTGAATGCTGAAAGTCATCATGATTTGATTATGCTTTTGTGGAAACCAATAACACATTCTCTGGTGCATACCAGGATCTAGTTTCATAGGCATACAGATAATTATGGACTTAGTCAGCTGGTAAATAGAAACTAAAGAGAAAAATGTGAAAAATTCTTGGGAATTACTTAAAAACACTTACCAGTTCCTTAAAATACCCAGTTGTCTAAAGCCTTGTGGATTATTTATGGTTATTTTCAGAGAATGAACATCTGCACATATATATTCCAATCAAAATACTCAATTGTTCACTCTAGTAATAGCTTTAAACTTCAATCTAAATTTTTCCATGTTCAGCTTTCACTTACAGCTTCACATTTTCTGCTAGAGTGGGAAGTCCACTATTACTTGTTTCTTCCCTATGGAATATAATGTAATTATCCGTTTGTGTTCTTCTTGTTAACTAATCTGTTGACCTCCTCAGATTTTTCATTTTAAGGCTTTGTTCAACACTTTAATAAGCCTTGTTGCATTCCTCCAAGTCCTCCAGTCCACCAAGCAGTTCCATGTGAGAAATGGAATTCCCTTGGCCACCAGTAGTAACAGAATTAATACATGTACGGATCACATTAGTCCTTTAGGCTGTGGCC
>WEIV01029940.1:33324-53358 GCA_013390005.1 Calyptomena viridis | reverse complement strand
AGAATATTTATTAATTTCCTTGAAGTCTTACTGTCTTTGAACACAGCTCTTTTTTTTTCCAACAGACTCATCTTGGTTTGTCATTAGATATAGACATGTACCCCTCAGACTTTCTCTAAAGACAGTACTGAATGTTCCCATGACAGTTTGCAAACACAGGATCTTCTTTTCCTCTCTGTTTGTGGTATTGAACTTAAATTGCATTATTACATAGTAAATGGAGGTATTGTTAGAAATTACTGGAATACGACAGTTCTTATGACGATTTCTGAAACTTTAAAATACATTTGTTCAACTTCAGAGTGAGAAAAAAAATCCATGTTTTTCTGGAAAAATGATTGGCATAACAACGGTTATTTTTGTTTCAAATTTTCATGCTGACCTCTCTTCAGAAATGATCAGAGAGTCTTCCTTGAAAGGAAAAAACCTTTCTATGGTTAACATCACAGAAATCTGTGTGTCTAAGAAAATGTTGTTTTTGCAGCCTTTCTTTTTAACAGTGCAGGGACAAGATATGCCTTAGCAAAAATATTGCTGCAGCTTTTTCACAGTTTACTATTCTTTTGCTGGAAAGCAGATTGCTTTCAAAACTTTACAGAAATTTCTCTGCAAATGAGCTGACTTGTCAATAGTCTTTTTATTGAGTAAAATCAAATGAAAAAAAAAAAACAGAGCAAGGTGTTTATTGCACATTAGTTGATCCTGGGAACCTCTTGGGCTGAATGTAAAGGAAGCAAAGTATACTCAAGGCAAAAATATGCTAAATTGTTTACATGAGGAATATCTTAGCACACCCAGAAAGAAGTCTATCTAGGATAATTTGCAAGAGTTCTTTCCTGACAAAAATACAGAAAGTTAATAATTTATGTTATTCTCAGGAAATTAAGGGTTACTTAGAATGGGGAAAATCCCTTCAAACTCTTTACTAGTCAATAGATTTAGGCTCCAGTTTGATCATAGAATAAATCTGTCTTTAGGTCTTCTGGTATGAGATCAAAAAAAAATCCCATAAAGCAAAGTAAGAAGACAATTTAAACTCATTCTGTATGGTCAGTTTTTCTCAAAAGATGTTGCTGTTCTGACTTTGAAGTCTCAGGCTTTTTTCTGGAATAAGTTTTAATGTATTATCTCTTTTCCTACATGACTGAAAAAAAAAGGATTTAAATACTGTATTTTATGGTTCAGTGCTCGTTTGAAGACATGCCAGCAAGTTCTCCTTCCTGCCCTTCCTTACCCTCAGTCTGAATAAAATTTGTATTTTGAGTTATCTAGTAGCAGTCATACACAATATCAATGGTTATTGAAGCATGGAAAAAAGGTATAAAAATTACTATTCTTGCTGTATGCTCAGGGTTTTTGCAAACAGAACTAAGCAAATACCTGTTTATGAGGTAGAGGAAACTATAGGTAATAACTCTGTAGAAACAATTTTTTTATAGTGCAGCTTGCTTTGTATTCATGAATCCTGTAACTACTTTGCTTCTTGTTTTCTTGTTAATGAAAGCTAGTATTAGAATTTTTCCAGTCTATTGCTGTATTTTTTGTTAATGCTGCAGTCAGCTGACTAAAAAAGGATGCCGTGTGTGCCTTCAGCATACTGTAGAGACAGGTAATGAGAAATGGGCAGCAAAAGAAGAAAGACTACATAAACCCTGCTGCCAAGCTGACTTCACCAAAACAAACAAACAAACAAAACCAACAAAAAACCCCAAACCTCTTTTAAAAACTGAGCAAGGAGAAAAGTGGTATAAGTGCTACAGCTGGCGTTGTCAGAGAAAGCCTTTCAGAAAGTAAAACATACTGCAGAGATAAGGCTTTTTTTTTCTAACTCATCAGAAGGAGTTCCAAAAAGAAAATGCAGACCTCACCAAATAAGTAGTCAAAAAAAGAGTGAGAACAATCTGTTGTATCCTTTTCCCCCCTCTAGGAGAAAGGGAAGACCTTCATAATCTGAGTCAGACACCTACAAATAGCAGACCTTTGGAAAGAGCTTTTTTTCCCACCACAGTCTGAGGAATTTAAAACAGGATAGGAAGAGAAGGCCTAAAGGTAGGGGGAGTGGACGAAAGAGCGAGAAAATGAGAATTTCAGAAATATTTCGGTTCTTTATGGGTATTTGAAGATGTTATTTATAGAGTTAAGTACTTGCAACCAGTGTAAAACATGCATTAGTAGATGCATCCATTAATGCAAATTTCACAAGAAAACCCACAGTTTCACTGAAACATAAATGTAATCGTGGGTCTATTAGTTTACAATAAACTAATGTTATCAAAGGATGGATTTCTGCTGAAAAATGCATTGCTTGAAAGATCAGAAGACATCTGAAGATGGAGTTAACATTACGCCATTGTTGTCTTGAACATTCTTTAAGCATTAGGATAACATATATTTTCTAGAAGTGGTAGTCATGAAAAAGGGTAATATTATAATAAGCATGAAACAATCAAGAAATGAGCAGTGCTGTGTGACTCTAACCTTCATTTCACCTTGAAGTTCCTGTAGATTGAGCTTTAGAACATAATGAGGTTGAATATTTCTCTTGAAGAGCTTTCAGCTTATGTCCTAGAATTACGATCAGATCCTACAGGGCGACCTGGTTTGAAGTTAATAGAACTGTGCAAGGATGCCAAGGTCACTCCTCGCCAAGTTCCTGGGAGAAACTCAGGCTGTGTCAGGTCTGACAACAGGAGTGATGACAGTAGACCAAGTAACCCTGAGGCAAAGTCTGAATCAAAATCAGGTCACATGTAAAGGAATCATTGGGGTTGCACTTTTTTGCATCAGCTGAGAATCTGGTCCTCAGGGAAAGAAAGTTAGTGGCAGATGGTAGAGGTTCTGTGGATAGACCTCAGAAAGGGCAGCAAAGCCATGTAGCAGTGATGAAGATCTTTGGAGTCAGAATGACAGAAAGTGAAATGCTATGTCCTGATCGGCACACTTTTCATTCTCCATTTCTTTGTACAAACCTTTTATTTATTTTATATATTTTTGCTTTTTTTTTCACTCTAAGATCTATATAAATGGAAATACTTAGATCAACATTATATTTTCACATTGAGATCAATTAATACGTAAACTCTTTCAAATGGTATGCTAAAACAGACGGCAAAATAGAGGCTGTTGCAAAATGACAGCTCCTCAGTGTGGTCAAAATCTGTGAAAAACTGAATGTTAAAAAATGGTAAATAGAATCTAGCTTTTTCCAGAGTAGACTGCATGAACATAACCTCTCCACTCTTACAAAGTACCAAACTAGTGGTATTCAATTATGTCAAATCCTCTTGAACCATAGATGAGTAATTGACAGGACTTGTGACCTAGAGACTATCTTCTACTGCAGATCTGAACACCATGATCCAAAAACTAACCTTGAATACTTTGTTAAAAAAAAAAAAAAGTACAATATTTAAAATTATATCCAGCGGAAGATAGCAAGGATAATGGCAAGGTCATGGAGCCAAGCAAAGCTAGGGAATCTACTAGTGGAAAACATCAGGCACAACACTGAGGAGCTTCCTGAAAATAAACCTATATTAGTCAACTCAGAGGGTCAAAGCAGATTTTTGCCTTGAAGAATAAAAATAAAAAAGAGTAGGGGAAAACAATTTGAGTTCTATATGACAACCCTTATGGGTGAAGGGTTTTCAGAGTCAGTCAGACAGCAGTACTAAATTCATCATAAACAACAATTAGTATTTAATTATGAGACTAAGGCACATTTGAAAGTGGTTTTGTGCTCTTAAGACTACATTCAGGTAGAAAAATGACCACTTTCTCTTCTGGAGTATGCTATACAAGAGGTCTGAAGCACATGAAAAGAATAGTAGCATATCTTTGCTGGCACCACTCTTTGTCAAGAGCACACTATGTGCAATCACACAACAAGAAATTAAGGCTTGAATGAAAAATGTAGGTCTGCGTCATGTAAAACTGTGGCACCAAAATCCCATTGTGAACACTGGAAGCAAGACAGAATTACAATTAACAACCAAAAAACTGTCAGGTAAGATCTTCCCTTTTATACTTTTTTTTCTCCCTCATACTAAGTCTTTATCTTTCCCTTGTGAGATTTAAACTTTAAAGACTCTTTCTCAGAGTCTGCTTCCCACACTAATTACAGACACTAAGCATCTGTCAGAATGTCCTCTGGTTACTACTGGAATTTAAACTACCATCATTCCCCACAGTACAGTAGTTAAATCTTAGTGTTTTAAGTCTATATTCCCATATACTTAGTATGCAGTGAAAGAGTAGATATATCCAAAATATGCAGCTAAGTTCTAACACACTCGGATAATGAAAGAGATAAAGCAATCATTCCCAGGTCCATTCAAAGGAAATACCTCTGTCTCCCTATTCAGATATATAACTTCTAAGTACTGTTCATCTGAGAATTGTCCATAAATACAAAGTTCTCTTCAGCTTTTGATTTACAAAGGTAAAACTGAAAGAAAAATTACAAATCTTCCTTCAGCACTGCAGCTTCATTCTTCACATCTCTTTGATAGTCTCTGAAAGTTGTTTGCTTTCCTTTTGGAGCTTCATAGTGATTAAAAAAAGCCAATTTGTTCAGAAAACTCACTGGTTTGTCTTTCTGATATCTCTGCAAATTTTATTCTGCTTTTAGAACTGGGAGTTTTCAAAATATTCAATATTGGCTTTTCTGTTTTGTTCAGATAGGAAAATAATCAGTTTGCTCAGTTCCAATTCTATTCCTTGGAGTTTATCTGCTTTACCTGAGCATGCAATATTTCAAAATAAATGTTCCCAGCTACGAAACCTATCAGACATTAGACACTGCATTTTGGATTTGTTGTTCAGTTCTCCAGCTTCCCTCACTCCAAGCTTGATTCATTATCTCTGCCCTAAGACTCGTTCAGGTCCTGCCATCTCACTAGCCCTTTCTAGTACACTAATATGAAAGATTGTGGTCTGTTGGCTTTATTTTGTGTGGGAGCTTGACTAGTACAGTGATCTTGTTCTCTTTTGCTTCTTTCAAGACATGTATTTTGAATACAATATTTTGAGCAACATAATTTTAGGGGGGTGAAATAGTATTTCCAACAGTGACTACACAAACAATTCCCATCACTGTATTCCCAAATTTCTATGTTGATGGAATATTTTCATCTCAGCTACACAGACTTTCAGGCAAAATGGAGCTTAAGTGTTCTTAATTGGATTTCGAAATTTTCATACCTGAATTGCAAATCAAGATTCCCCAAGCAGTCATTGAGCTGATATCTAGTCCTGGGACCAACAGGCTTGTATGAACAATGGTGGGGACAGTCTGGGGCTCTTCTGCAGGCAGTAGTCTCTCACCATCATGTAGACACAGCTAACACCTTGTCTGTGTACTAATTAATATCCATTTTTATCTTGGGTCTAAGCAGTGAGGTTCAATTGTCTTTTCTCCCTTACCATCTTCTGGCAATTTCTAAGGCTCACAACAGGTACTCCATAGGAAGCTGTAAGATAGCAGAGGATAAAGGAAAGGAAGCAATTAGGAAGAAGCAAAAACACTTTTCACATTATCTTTAGTATAGGTGTTCTGGCATTCTGCTGGGCAGGGAAAGCATTGAGTGATTGTGGTACTGATTAACCAGTTTTGAATCCAGTACAGTAAAAGGAGCTAGTGGGTGAACTGGAATTCTCCCTGCTCCCAGTTAACATCACAGATAGTAAGCTATCTCTTCATGCATATGAACTTCAGTTGACAAATGATTTACGACTGACAAAGTGAAATAAGAACTTTAACTTCAATTCTATCTTTCATCTAATCCTGCCTGTTCAACTCATTTGGTGGCTTCATTTTTTCATCTGATAACTCCATGAGTGTCTATGATTCTGTTTCTAGGAAGACAAAATTTGCTTTCTCGGGTGTTGAATCCATATTTTCTGCCTTACTCAATTAGAAACTAGTGGAATCTTGGTCTACTGCTTTTGAGGGGCAGATGACAAGTCATGCTACTGCCAGCTGCATCTAGGATGTCCTGTAACAGCACTACCCGATACTTTAAGGGAGCCTACAGAAAAGACAGTGAGAGAATCTTTATCAGGGAATGTAGCTATAGGACAAGGAAGAATAATTTTAAACCAAAAGAGGATAGCTTTATATTAGATATTGAGAAGAAACGTGAAGGTGGTGATGCACTGGAACAGGTTGTCCAGAAAAGCTGTGGCTGCATCACCCTCAGAAGTGCTCAAGTCCAGACTGGACAGGGCTCTAAGCCACTTGGTCTAGTGGAAGGCACACTGCCCATGGTGAGGGCAGCTGTCTACAGTCTTCAAAAGTTCCTTTCAACACAAACCATTCAATGATTCTATTATTGATGTCTTTATTTTTGGCTGGATTGCAGTTTACATTTACTTCATGGTAGAGTGCATGAACAACTAGTCTATATTGTGTTCTGGAGACTACCACTCCTGTTGAAGCCAATCCACTGTGCAATATAAAATATGACAATGGTAGGTCCAGAACTGCAACCATCAACTCTGGGCAGGTCCAGACCTCATATATATGATGTGTTCTGCATTGGACATAGAGCAAACAGGTAGCGAACCATCTTTGTATTTCACATATGATGGCCATTACCCAGAATTTTTAAGTAGTGTCTAGTGAGTCAATTCACAAAGCAGTAAGGTGATAGAATACAATTTGTAGCAGCATATTACCATCCAGATTGGAGGATATGGTGGTCTGGCAGAAAGCATAACCTGATCCAGTGGCCCAGGAATTAGTGCTTCAGCTAGGAAGGGGAAAATCTGATGTCCATTGCTTAATTTCCCAGAATTTAATTTTTGGTATTATTTTTCCCTCAGTGAAAGATTCTGAAAGTGAAGTGATTGTCTAAAGCAAACACCTATATATAGTTGCTGTGATGGGCTATAAGGTACTTTAGAATTCATCATCAATCATGGCTCAGCTTTGTGAATGAAGATATGGGAAGGGGTCTACCCACGCTTGCTACATGCTTTTTAGCACTGATGGCTAAAAAGGCCAATGCGGGNGTAGATGACCCATGACTCAGATCCATATGAAAGAGTAGACAGTACAATGGCTTTATAAACACTAATCTTTGTACTTTTCTTCAGGTGTTGGTTGTTACCACATAGGAAGGCATGATCCCCAAGTCGCAATGCAATCAAACACAGGCTCTTGAGTTGTTGCAAGTTAGGAATACATATGTTGACTTAACATAAACTTTTATATCTTTTTCAAAGTGATTACATAATAAATAAGCAAAACCATTGGATAAAAACCTTTGCCCAGAAATCCATTCATGATGTTTGATTGGTTGGCAAGACAGAAATATAGAATACAATGTCTCACAATATATTAACTATAGAGTTGTCAGAAATACAATACTGGAAACAGTTTCAGTGTGCTGTGTCACATAAGACTGAGAGAGTAAAGTTATACCAAAGCAAGAGCGCAGAACAGAGCAGAACAGAGCAGAGCAGAACAGAACAGAACAGAACAGAACAGAGCTCTTTCTCATAATTCCAAATCACACATAACCTGATCTATACTCACAATTGGTTGCACTAGACTCTTTTATGAAGCTTCATGAAAGCTCTGTACGCCTTTGCTAACCTGTTGTCTATCTCTTTGTCAATCCTATCATCCAAGGAAATAATGCTTCCTAGATAGCTGCACTACTGGACTGATCTAAGCTCTGATTTACCTATGGTGATGTGAGGATGATGGTAAAGTTCCTGAGGTGTAGGTTGGTAAAGAACTTCAGTCTTCTTCAAGCTGACTTCCAGCTGAAAAAGCTCATCAGCCTCTGCAAAGCAAGATGTTAAACTCTGCAGAGCTGCTTCTGTGTGAGCAACGAGGGTGGCATCATAAGCAAAAAGTAACTCGTGGACAAGGTAATTCAGAGGCTTTGTGTGGGCCTTCAGTCATCTTAAGTTAAATAAGTTACCATTATCTTCATTGAGATCTGCCGTGGCCCTTTGAATTAAGCCATTGAATTTAATGATTTTAAGTATCTGAAATAACAGTTTAGGATTGTTATGAAATTGATCCACTCTTCAAACAAAGTCCCAAAGAGCAGAATGCAGGCAGCCTGGGTACATAATTTAAATTGTCCTGACCTGCCCATGGCATGAGGTTTGGAACTAGATAATCCTTAAGATCCCTTCCAACCCAAACCATTCTATGATCTTATAAGTTTTTTTGCTTTCTTAAAATGTCATCTGACCTGGAAGAAGGTAAAGGACTCTCTCTCCAGAGCCATCATATCCTTGCCTGCAGGGCCTCATCTGCTTGGTGCTCCCAGAGAAAGTCAAGAACTCTGCTCTATCCAAAATGTGTATGCACACATGCCCATCTGCCAATTGGGCTGTATCTAGGACACTACTGAGGTTAAGGACATCTTAGATTCAGGTGACTCCTTTGCTTAGACAATTCTTTTACTTAGGCCTTTCATCTTTTTCATGTCTTGTTTTTGGACTGTTTGGTATGTCAGGATAGAGTGAAAAATACATTCAGTTGCTGCTGTTGGAAATCTCTCTGCTTTGCAGGAAATACCTAAATATTCAGCAGACTCGAGAAAATAAGCATGAAAATAATTATAATTAAGTATTTGGGACACATATGAGGAGGAAGAAAAACTGAAGTTTTGCCATTGTTTTATTATTCTAATTTTATAGTAAGTATTCAATAGACAATGAACAGACATTTAGGCTTCCTTCCTTTTCTGTCTAGGTTCTCTAATCAACACATTTTAGACTTGTAGTTGCATTTTCTCTCTTTCCACACATTTCTGACACTTAACTGCTCCAAGTTGAACAATACTTCCACTGAAAGGGACTAAGAACCTTCACCCCACTTCATTCCTCAAGATATCTTAATAGGATAGGATAAGTTGGGATATCTTAATGTATAGGTCTTTCTTGTGTAGTAAGAGTTCAAACACTATTCATATTCCCCTGCAACTGTAGGGAGATTGCAGCTTCCAATGTGTTTTTTTTAAGTTCTTCTCTGTGTATCAGAAATGTATAAATTATTTACTGGCAGAGGTAAAGATCAAGGAAACAGAACAATCCAGGGGAAGCAAGCACAATGCAGGTGGTCATCTGAAGGAGGGAGATCTCAATGTATCTCCTGCATTCTCTTCTCTTATCCTGCAGCTCTTCCTATTGTTTTCCATCAGAGTAAGAGATTCCACAAGCTTCTACTCCACGGAGAGGATGACACGTAGCCCCCTGAAGAAAAAAGGTATATCCACTATTCTTTATATGCCTTTTCTCTGTTAAGTACAGAAATTGCTTTTCCTCCGGTCCAAATCCTCTATCACAGCCCCAGCACCACAATCTGCCTTTTTGCTCTTCAGTTCTGGCTCAGACTTCCTGACTAAAACATGTTCCCTGTGCTTTCAAAGCCCCTTAATTCTACACAGCCCCCATGTGTTTAGGACATTTTCTTTTCTCTTGGAGTTGTAATGATATCTTGGTGTGTCTGCAATTCACAGTGGTATGAGTCTCCTGTTAGTGATAGGCCAAAAACGGAATTTTTGTGATCCTTGATTTCATCTTAACAGGGAGGAATATGAACCCATTTCATAGCAAAATTTTTATTCAGCCAGGACTTAACTCTTCATAAATGTTAGAGGGGTGTATACAGCATATGTTTCATTTGTCTCTTTTTATTGATTTGTTTCATAGGATTTTCATTTTCCGCTTATACACAGCATAATAGAAATCATAGTTTTCTGAACATGCCCTTAACAAATAGCTGTGGTTCAGTCATCTTATAACATCATTAAACCTCAGTGATATCTCAGGTCTCATTAAATCACCAGCTACATCACTGATATTAAGAAGATAACAATAATTTTCAATAAATGTGAGATGTCTGAAAGAAAGATTTTCCTCTGTTCTATTAAATTTTGTTATAATAAAAGATTATACATTTAACAGACAGAAGTATTCTATCAAATGTTTTATTATGTCATTAAACTTTAAATATCTTCCAGCTTCCAAGAAAGGAGATAAGGTTATTCATTTAGGAGACTTCATAAACAAATCTTGAAATTCAGTCAACAATTAAGAAATTTAATAAAAAACTTTTTTCATGTATTTTTCCCATGTGTTCTTTTTTGCACCCACTTGCATGTGAAATAATAGGAATCACTGTATGTGTATATAAATGGAAACAAACCTAACTTGGGATCCACTATGTAGGCTAGGATTCATTCAAATATTGTCATTCATTATTCAAATGTAACTGAAAAAAAGAAGCTCTTGTTGTAAAGAACAGGAAGCAGGAACAGCAAAACACAATTACACTTACAACTCTATAACACAGTTAGAATACAGTTAGGCAACACCCTATGAATGTTAGCTGTTCTGACACATTATTTTTCATTTTCTAAGAGCCACTTTTGAGTGGCTATAACATTAATAACTGCAAAGTTCAGAACATTTCAAAATGCAGGTCACTATTTTGTTGAGTAAATTAAATAACTTTAAGTAATTTTTAATTAATTCATCTTCTTTCTGATGCATGCAGAAAGGGCTGTTAAGAGCAGGATGTAATTGGGGATCATCGTCCAAGGCTTAAGTAAACAAATATGTTGCTAAAAGCAGTCACCTCTGAAAAATAAACTCCCTCTCTCTCTGGGCTGAGTGGGTGCAGTGCGAGAAGCACACACCTGCATCCAGGCACTGAGTGCAGGCAGAGCTCTGCAGTGCTGGCAGGTAGAGCGTGCATGAGGCCCCTGAGTTCCAACGGGATGACATGTGAGGCAGATGGCCATCCTTGAACAGTAACAGTCACATATGCTGAAAATGAGGTAGAAATTATTGCCAGAAGGCACTGAAGAGCTAAAAACACTCTTGAGCTCTGATTGAAGAAGGGGCTAGATAAGCGCGTGGAGAACAGATCCATTTGTGCCTTTTGAAGTCAGTGAGCCAGGTGAAGTCACCAGCTCAGGTGTTGAGAGCTTGCTGACTGCCAGACACCTTACCAGGATCTGGAGGGCATCAATGGCCTTAACAGCCCTGCCTGGCCTCTTCCACCCCCACTCATAGCCCAGGACCTTCTGGCTGCTCCTGAGGGCTGTCATGTCTTTCCCCAGCAAAACCACAGCAGGGATGTCCTCCAGCTTCCGCGTCCCTGCTCTGCCCAGCCATTGGCCACAACCTGAGCCAAGCCCATCTTGGCCTTGATCTATCCCTATCCCTATCCCTATCCCTATCCCTATCCCTATCCCTATCCCTATCCCTATCCCTATCCCTATCCCTATCCCTATCCCTATCCCTATCCCTATTCCCAGGGTCAGTTCTAGGGGCTGAGGTTGCCTAAGCTGTCCCTAGCTGCCTTGTTTCATGTCTGATGTGGTAGAACTGGTCCGACTGCCAGGCCCCGCCCTGTGTCCTCAGGGAGCACCAGACCCTGTGGTGCCCTGACAGGAGCTTCTTTAGAGTGCTTTAATTGTTCCCAGATGCTTTAGTGTGACAAGACAAAAAGTAAGGGATGATGACTCTTGTGACCTCACAATAACACGTACTTTTTTCAAGCATAAAGCAATAAGGTAATGGACTTTCCATGAGTGATGAATCAGTGGATTTAGAGTCAGATTGACTGCCTTATCATTTCAACAAGGAGATATCAAGGTGTGTTAGAAAGTGTTTTCTAATGAGATTGATACAGAGCCAATCATAATTTACACATAGACAGCACTGAAATTAAATTTTCACATAATACGTTGCCTACAAATATCCTTAGAGTTCGTTCCAACACTGGCAAACTGAAAGTTTACGAAAAGAATAGAAAACCAGGAATTGTTTCAGTCAGCTTCTGTTCAGGTGGCAGAAATTAGAAAGGGTACACCGGTTCTTATTCATTTGAAGTTGCTGCAGAAAAACTCCCGGAGAAACATTCCACAGAATAAGCCAAGCATCACAAGGATTATGTGAGCAAGACAGGACTCCAAGGCCATAGCCATAGACAGAAGTATAGTAGAAAAATATCACATTACAAGATAAAAGGTCACAGCAATAATTAAAATGTTGGTAGAAAATTGGCTCAGACAACCATGTTGTAGCATACTGCATACTTCAGCAAATCCACGTAGGAAGGCAATCAGATTATCACATATCTTCTGAAAGTTCACTTCAGTAGAAAAAAACTGTTAGCTTGTCTAATACTGGAATTGTCAAAATTTTCAGAATATGATGTGAGAGAGAAGGGACACAGGAAATATGTAGGCAAAGAACATAATGCATCAGGGTACCTATTGTTCAGTAACTAAAAAAATAATAATAATAAAAAAAAAGAGTAAAACAGAATACTATACATTTGACAAAATTATTTGGGAGCATGAAAAATGACCTGAGACTAGAGTATAGACTCTGGTGACTTCTAATAATATATACTATTTCTCTGTGTGTTAGGACTGATGAAACTTGGACTTCTGTATCTCTCTTTTTCCTGTGATCTTGGACATTACAAGAGATTAGTATCTGAAGGATCTTTCCTCTACCCAACACTCCATTGTATTTTAAGATCTTTGAGACCTCTACCCTGTTCAAATTTTGACCTAATCAGAAGAAAGGAAATAGAATCATCTAGAAAGAATCATACTTAGGGGAGCATAAGAAAACGTAGTGGTAGAACTGCATTCACAGTCTTTCTGCATCTCCTCATAAGTTCATGCTTAATTAACAAAGACAATGGGATGCTTTCTGCTTTTGGACTGAGGTGGCAGGTGAGATTGACATGTGTTAAACATACCTTCTGTAAGATAACAGAAGGATTTTACAGCATGAATATGATATCTGGTATCCTCAAGATGACCAGATAAATAGAATGCAAATCTCTTATACACTTAAGCTGATAAATGGGTGAGAATTACTGAACTGTCTCCTCAGGTATTAGTGTTAAGTGCCAGTAACAGAAAAGAGCATAGTAATGTAATGAATTGGAGAACACTCAGCATTGCATGTCTTCAAGTGACTGTGAAAAGGTCACAGGACAGGAAGAACACTGAGTTTTGCATGTTTTGCCTTTAATACGCTGCCTTATGGAACAAAGAAGTTAAATCTTCCACCAAATCTCATTAGATAATGAGTACTGAATAAGATTTTATCAATAAAGATTTGTTATTCTGAGCTGTCTTGTAGGAAAAAGTCCTCAATGAATAAAAGAAAGCATTTTTATGTGTGTTAAAGGAGAAGAGAATTTAGATTTGAGAAACTTTCTACTCTACTAACTACAAATTCCTCTTACACTTCTAAGAAGGGAACTTTCTTCTGTTGCTATCTAATCCTGCCAGCATTATATACAGAAAATAAAAGTTTAATATGTGTGTGGCCCAACTGAATTCAATTAAGCTTGTAAGTGTGTTAAGGTGTTGTTTTGTTTAGCAAATGTTTAAAATTGCCTATTTGTGATCTTGCATTGATTTACAGGATTTTAAGGAAACAGAGCTTTTCTTGAGAAAAAGTCAGATTCCTGAAATAAAACAAAAAAGCCTAAGTATCCATAAATTCTTCTGCTTTCAGAAACAAGGGAAGCAAGCTTTGTTGCTAGGAGACTGTGAATAGAAGGTATCAGGACAGATTGCTTTATTTTAAAGATTAGAATCTGTAATCAAAATACTTAGCATGTAATAAAATAGCTGTATGTATGAGTTCAGTGCAGACTGGGTGACTTAGGAGGCAAGTACTAGAAAGCTTACGAAAAGTGCAAATCTTTGAAAAGTCTTCAGCTATCATGACATAATGGCCTGACAAAAGAAGTTAATTATTTGCTTACTTACAATTAAGACAGAAATTCAGTTGGAATATGAATTAAGTAATAAATATTAACGAATCTGTCAAGAAGAGACTGTGATTTAATTTACTTCTGATATTTACATGGCACTAATTTGTAGGTCTCTGAAAGTTTTTAAGTGAATAGCAGTAAAACATTGCAGCTATGGAGAAAGACAACTTGTTGCAGAGAAGATTAAATTAATTTTAACATTTGGAAAATCTTAAGTTTTTTCTACCTACAATCCAAAATGTATAGCTGTATAATATTTTTTTTACTTTTGCTTTGTAGAAATTTAAAATAAAAGTAATAGATATAATTTAAAATGTTAAAAATTAATTGAAAATAAATATATCTAGTTTTATCTTTAAAAAAGAACTAAAGGTTCTGGAGGATTTTTTTGGGGTGGGAAAAAGATATTATTTTAGTTAAAATGTCTCATCTCTTCTGCTTCAATCAATGGAGAGGTGGATTTTTCATGAGATACATCAAAATATCAAATATATTAAAAATATCAAAATAATTTAATATAAATTTGGAGTTTTTAAAATGTATTGTTCCTATAATTTTAGAATAAGTTTTTTTCATAATTGTAATTAGCTGGTTTTTTTTTCACTCCTACTTCATTCCCAGTTTCCATTTGACATTTCAGATCTTTCACTGGCCAATATTGCAGAGATTTTTGTTATAGAGAAGATACAGTCAGAAAATTATCCATATATGAAAACATTCCTCAAAGAGGAAAATAAAAACTCAATGTGGCATATGACTTCCCTCGTGCAGTCATTCTAAAGCACTAAGGTTGTTACTCATATTTTCTGGTGGGAGGACACCCTTCTGCAATTTTTCTTCAGTGCCAAGCCAGCCTGTTCAACACATAAGCCAGTCAGCTACAGTTAGGCCCCCTCATGTAAGATTCACCTAGAGATTTTGACTTTGCAGTGTCAGGCCCTTGTTCACAGCAACACAGATGATTTTCCAGCACCACATGGTAATCTGGTAGCTCATTTTCAGTTGTGTTGTTGTACAGGGTGAAATCTTAGCTTCTTTTGGATTTGTTGCACTTACATATCCATCTACCTTTCGAAAAAGATGTAGAGATTCTCGTTAGGTTGAAAAACTGAGATTATTTAAACCTAGTGTTATTTACATTTAGTGTTCTTTAATCCTTTTCTATGCATTAACATTATTTTTCAAATGCTAGTGATAAAGCAAATATTATAATTTACAAAACCAAAGCTAAAAAAAATTTAAATGCTCTGTATTACTGAAATTCAGAGATCTACACATCCAAATTCACTTTTCTGGCTACTCGAGAGCTAAAATATTCTATGATTCTATGGTGTTCTTGCCCTTCTGTTGTCTGAAAGCATTCATCAGGAGGAGACAAATTCTCAATAAATTGTGCAAAGTCGAAAATCACTCAGGTGCTTTGTCTTAGCATTAATTTGCATGCACTTGCTTTACAGTAACAACAGCATCTTATAGCAAAGTACAGTACCTGCATTCTAAAGGAGGATGAAATGATTGAAAACTAATTTTTTTTTTTGTTTAAGGTGGGGTTTTAGTTGATATAATTGATAAATGAGATCATTGTTAAGGCTATGAATTTTCTGAATGTTTCATATATTCAAGCGTATCTTGACATTGAGATGCCCTGGCAATTTGCAGATATATGTGCCATTAAAAAGAAACTGTGTTATTACCATCATAAGAAGAAATCCCAGTATGGGTCAGTAAAATAATTTATTAAAATTGATTTAAATATTTACTTCTTAAAACTTTGAATATGTAGTGGTTGAACTGTTTTCCATTGAAACCTCATTTGTATAAAAAATGAGAGACCTTATCTTGGCAACGTATGGTCTCAGGAAAAGTAAACAACTGTAAAAGTGACATAAGTTATCCTCAATTTATGTGCACAAAATAAGGCACAAATACACAAGTGAAAAGGCTCATTTAAGCAATTTTAATTGTCCACAGTGTAGATATCCACGTGTAAGCCAATGACTTTAGAGTCCCTTTTAAATCAGGATTGAAAAAGCAAGTACTTCCAGACTGTAGTTCTCCACAACATCAACTAAGTATCTAAAGATCAGAGAAATCACACACTGAAACTCTTTTTCTCTCCACTGACTATAAAGGCAACCTAATGTCTTTATCTCTGTTAATAACTACTCTTCCTCACAGCTAGGTTTGATCCAATTGCTTCTGAATGACTAGAGTCACATAGTAAAGGCATGACAGACTTGGAGATTGAGCTAACCTTGTCGGAAATCCTTATCATCTCTGTATCAACCCCATCTTTTTCTTTCCAAATTATTCTTGATCATCTGAAATGCAAATTTGCATGCAACGTACAAATTCCTCTGAATTTCATCTTTTGCAAACTCATTTAAAGATTCTTTATAATTTGTACTAATTTATTAGGAACTTACGGAGACTGCCATTTAATTTTGTTCTTCGTCAGTAGGTAGCTGCCAAGGTCAAGATCACTCTTCTTAACAAAAACAAAGAACTTTTTTAGATTCATCATGTTTGGTAGAAATATTTCATGCTCTCTGCTCAATGCTGTTGGGCACTCAATATGATTGTATGCACATCACATGTATATACTACAATATGTTTTTCGGAAATTGTGACTACACATATAGCTGCCAGACAGTTTGTTCATAAAAGTATTTACCTGAGAAAACACACTAAATTCAATTGTTATCATACAAGGCAAAATTTTCTGTAATTTTCATTTTTCATTGACTTTGGTGAGGACTGTAGCATTTTGGCAAAGAGTTAGATCCAATGACCTATGTAGACCTATACCAAGAGTGGGTTTTAGGTCCCACTGAAGTGTAACACTCATCAGAAATGCTTCTATTTTAACCATCAAAGCATTATGCTGTGATCAGAGGATAAAGTCAGCCTGTAATAGACAAGTCAGTCTATGACTATCAGTGTTACTGTCATATATGCATTTCGAGTCTGTATAAGGACAAGTGCAACAGCTAAAATATCAACCCCATTTGTATAATTTTGTTTGTTTATTTTCCAAGTAACATGATATAGACCACACCAAACAATCAGATATCTTTATTAGTTAGTAGGAACTTAAAAGGTCCATTAATTCTCTTCAGTCACTTTCAGGGAGAAATAGTGCCAGAGCAATTACAAGTCTGTAGGAGTGAATTAGCTTCATTACCTGAAATGAACCTTTATGTCAAGAAGATTCTGTCAGGTAATCTGAAGTAATCACATTGCAAAGAATGAAGGTTTTCAGGTGAATGAATGAATGAATGAATGTGAGTATTATATCATCAAAATGTGTTGCCTGCAATTGACTAACTGAAAAGTTGACTCTTCTGCATTTGAACTGAATTGATACCAAAACAACTGCAGATTTATAACAATATTTGTTACAATGCTTATGTTTGAAATCTAAGAAGTCTACCACTGTTGTGTGATATTCAGAAATACATAGAATACAAGCTTTGATCTAACTTGTGTGTAGTGTTCCGAGGGTCTGAGTGGCAGAAAACATGACAAGAAGGCAGGACTTCATGAAGTCTCTCAGGTGTTTATTAAACTACTTTCATGCACTCACATTCTATAAACTAGCCCTAACTAAACTATCTCTGCTGCATCTGGACCTAATCCTAAGCCTAGTTTACCTTCCTCGTAGACTCTGTGTCCATGACCCCAGACAGTGTGTCTGCCTGGGCCTGGACATGTCTCTCTTCCTGGCCAGATGTNCCTGCAGCATCGCCCATACTTGTGTCTCAAAAGTGATTTGCTAGTGGTGTCAGATTATTTTACAACTACATCATTAAAAAAGTCTCTAACAAAAAATTTCTTTGATCAAGTTCCTGGTAGCAAAATGCTTCTTTGAGTTACATAGATGTAAAGTTAGAGCAAATCAACAGACTTCAGCTTAGTAGCTACTTCAGATTTTGTGATTCATTGCAGATAAATGCCTTTCAAACAATGTGTTAGGGTTTTTTAAAAGTCTAGATCTTTTCTTCTCCCTGAATTTCAAAATATCCAACAAAGCCATACTGCTGATTCTTCCGATAGAAGGAAGTGTTGTATCCCATAAACATATTGCAGAATCACAGAATGGTTGAGGTTGGAAAGGACTTCTGGAGATCATCTGGTCCAATCCCCTTTCTCAATGTTTTTAAGGTCATTGACAAAACATTTGGGTTTTCTAGGTGTTTTATGGACCTATTAAAAATCATCCATGTATATTTCAGAGCCTATGTTTCAGTGAAAATCATTAATTTAAATACCTTTATGTCTAAATACTTTTAAGGGTTTTTTTTGCAACAAACACAGGCGTGTGTTTGTTATTCCCTCCATGTACCCCAAGCCAGGTAGATATAAGTCACCTCTGATCCAAAAACTGTGCAGCTATCTTAGTAGGTAAACTTAGTAAGGTTAGCGTTCAAACTGACAAAAACCTGCTGATAGCTTATAAGGTTCTGCATTGTGCGACAGTTAACAAACTTATATGAATTTCATATTAGATCAGAACTGACTCCAAATGTTGTCAAAACAAGATTGTACCTATATGTGAAAGGCAGAGTGTATATACCAAGAGAGGTTTTCTTTCTGAATAGAAAGGATTGTTTTTGTTTGTTTCTTCATTTTCTTATTTGTGTAGGTAAGCATAAGAATGATTTAAATTGATTTAAAAAAAAAAGACTGAACAAAAAGTAAAAAGAGAGGACTCAAATCCAGCTATGAGTCATATAATACAACGAAAATTACCAGTATTAGTGCCATAGCTGATTGATACTGATAATCAGCTGTTATCAGAGCACAGTGTCCACATTGCTGCTTTTCTAAGGTGTGCTATTAATGTCCCTAGGACAATAATGTATGTATTATTACACTGAGCTGATAAAACATCAGTTGTATGAACTAAAAGTAGCGTGGAGGCTGCTGTAGAAAAGATTGCAATGGGCACTCAATACGCAAGATTAGAAGGCCTTGAAAGTAGAAGCACAGGAATTGTGCTCAAGTTCCCGTATCAGTGGCCTAACAATGCAAGCCACCAGTCATTCGTATGATGCCCACGAGAGTTTTGCTTCTGAAATGTGGATAATTTTTTGAATACTTAAATTTACACGTGAAAAATTTTCTAGGCATAGGTTCAAAACTAAACTATAGTGATAATAGATGGCTAGGAGATAGAAAGATTACAGAGAGATATATGGGAAACAGAAAATACTTAAAATCTGTGTAGAGAATAGAGATTCCCACATGAAGTTTCTAGTTACTTAAATGAAGCCTAATACAATATAAATATACCTCTTCTTAATATGACATTATATCATGTTACATTGATATGTGTGGAATGTGTAGAACAGTGAAAAGACAGGAGTTAAAATAGAGTAAGATAAACAGAAAAAAAGAATTCACCTGGCACTTCCCAGATAACAAAGGTCACATTGTCCCCCAGAAAGTTCTGTAAAAACTGACAAGCACCTAGTATGCTGGAAGAATGGAATGATGTGAAGGCATCATTANAAAAAACCTTAAAGGCATGGTATATAAAGGAGTTAGAAATTGAAAGATGTTGGGAAGAAGTTTTCCATCCAAGCCACTGGGAGCAGTTGATGGGCTGTTTTCTCTTCCCCCTCTCTCATCCTGGGATGCCTGGTGAGACTAAGCTGTAATTTATGTGTGCTAACTGCTTGCTTTAGAACAAACACTTTGCTTTTCTTCATAATATTCTTAATAGACTGTTTTGCTTTAGAACTTGTGTGTACTTTGCCTAATGTGGTTTTTAAACCGTGCCTTTGTAGATAGATTTTATCTCCAATTATTCACGAACTCTCAATTTGTCACAATTTGTCTTAATAAAAGGTGTTATTTCATATCTCTTTTAAAGTAAATCCTTATAGAGAGGTGCTAACAACAATACTTTCATGAAACTAGCTAAAGAGTCTCCTGCTTCTGTTGGTGCAAGCCCTCCTAAAAGGGAATATCAATTTCACACTCTAGCTGGTGAATCTGTTCAGTGAAATTCTTCCATTCATNGAAAAGACAGGAGTTAAAATAGAGTAAGATAAACAGAAAAAAAGAATTCACCTGGCACTTCCCAGATAACAAAGGTCACATTGTCCCCCAGAAAGTTCTGTAAAAACTGACAAGCACCTAGTATGCTGGAAGAATGGAATGATGTGAAGGCATCATTAGACCAAGCTTCGGTAAACACAGGCAACAGGATGGAACTCTGATAACTTTTGACCTGTGCCAGTTAT
>WEIV01029940.1:4663-32973 GCA_013390005.1 Calyptomena viridis | reverse complement strand
ATAGAGAGGTGCTAACAACAATACTTTCATGAAACTAGCTAAAGAGTCTCCTGCTTCTGTTGGTGCAAGCCCTCCTAAAAGGGAATATCAATTTCACACTCTAGCTGGTGAATCTGTTCAGTGAAATTCTTCCATTCATAGGACTCTGGCAGACTGGTTAGGCCATAAAGAGTTTCAATTTCCCTGGGGCACTGACAGAGGGATAAAATATTAAGCGTCGAGAGAATCTACCCTTTTGAAAGGTTGGGCAAAGCCATGCTGTTTTTGTGACAATATGTTTCTATTAAATTGAAAATTAGGCATGACTTCATGTAAATTTCTTTGTGGAAATCTATACTCTTACATTCAAAGATACTGAAAGGGGACATAACAATCTTACAATTAATACCCTTTGTTCTTAGACTCACTGTATTTTTTCCTATCTGTTTGTGGGCCTTAAAGGAACACCCAAGGCACTTGTGCCAAATGTAAAGAAATTCAATAAAAATAAAGTCTGAAAAAAGGGGCTCTTTCTAGTCAAGCACAAAGATTTTGTCAGCTTTCACTGAACAGAATTTACAGGGAAAAAGACACCATAAATAATAAACTGGACGCATGTTGCCCTTCATATGTATATTTATTAGTTTCAATTAAGCTGGCACTTCGCCACATTTGGACTTAGCTTCGTCATTCAGTCTCCCCTGTGCAAATGAATAGGTTGCATTTATATAGCTGAATCAATTTAGACATTTTGAGTCAGATAGTTCCATTCTTCTGTCTTCTGGAGAGAGCGAATGTAAAAGATGCTGACGCACACTCCATACTCCACATGTGGTGGTAAAAATCCATTAGCTGAAGAACAGGTTGATCAGAGAGAACAGTTGAAGGTCAGATTTAAATAGATGCATAGTATTAGCCAGGCTTGATTGGTCATGGCTCTAGTATGTATCTCTGAATGACTATTCAAATTCTGATGTGAGTGAACACAGAATACTGAATACACTACTCGAAATTAAAAGCAAATACAAATCAGTAAAACATTAGCTTTGGACAATATTTTGAATATATTTATTAGAAAACTGTGGGGTAAAAAAAATCGCAAGATTTTGTAATAAAAATAGAATCCTTCAATATAGAGCACGTGGGCTTGTTCTAATATGGTTTTCAGGTAAGACCCTTTTGTGGTGCTTCTAGATGTTAACAGACAGACTTCTTGTGCCATTAATAACATTGGATGAAAGTCCCTAAGGGAAATGAGAAGCTGACTCAGAAGATCTCTTCATTACATTTTAGACTGCTTAAATCTGACTGAGATCTGTGTTAAATGGAGAGTGGTAGGGGGTCATGGAGGAATCCTTTGTGTTCCCTCACAATGTCTTATATCATAATTGGCTTTTTTTAAACTACTTTGCCAATTAGTATTTCTTAATAATAATCAAAACACTGGGGAGTCTGGAAAGGGACTACAGGCACAGTTGGACTGTGAATAGTGAGAAATGGATCATCTCCTTGAGGAGCTGAATCCCTTTAAATTGTCCTTAATGAAAAAAAATATTTTTGTCTTGTTCTTGTCTATTTTTCTGCACCAACCTGTTCATGGGCTGGACCCTAGTTTCTGGAATTTATATCATTATTTTTAGGGTAGTCTTCATGTTTTTAGTGCCATGTTGATGGACTGCCTTTCTTTCCCTATTGTCTCTCTCACGTTTTCTTAGCTGTCTTTCATCTTCTACTTCTAAATGGTGTTCGTGTTACTGCTTGACATAAAGGTCACATTGATATTATTCTTAAAGCTTTTACTGAATATGCTGATCTTTATTCTTCTGTCATGGCTGATTAATGACCTTGGTTTCTTTCCTTAGAAATTACATAGAATGAGCTTCCCAATAAATTTTGATAAACTCCTTCAATCACAGCTTTTGAATTAGTTAATAGTTTTCATAACCACTACTGAAAATCCTTATGACTGTTTCATAAAAATGACAATTTTGAAAAATCATTTTTGGGACAATGCTAATCATGCTATTTTTCCAAATCTTTTCAAGGTTATAAAAGCTATTAGCAGCATTTGGTCATCATTGCTGGATGTCTATGACAGTATCATTTTCATTGCAAGTCTCCAATCTTGATAGCAAAATTGACTTATTTCTTTAATATTTCTCTTTCTAAAGTTATGCTTCTTTTGGGACATTAATAATAGTATCTTTTTTTCTTCATTTCATTGATGAAACCATCAAAGTGTTTTGCTTTGATTTGCTTGCTATTTGGTGGGTCTTTTGTTTACTATCGATACACAGAGCAGACGCTGGTAATGTCATGAGAAAAAGCAGCATTGTAATTTCCTCATAAATCTTTATGTTAGCTTTTTTATCATCCAGTATTCAAACTGCATGAACAATAGTGAGATACAGAAAAGCCCTAAATTGCATTGGTTGCCACTACAAACCACTGAAGGATATTTTCCACCATCTCTATTCACACTGTTTTTCTATTTGTAAGCAGATTATCTCTCTGTGTAGTCTACAGCACACCATCATTTTCCAAAGATCTTCTCATCTATTTCATAAAACTGCTTGAGAAATGCAGATATTTTATCAAAAAAGTGCCTGTTGATCTATATCCCTTTCAATCTACAATGGCTAAGAAGCATTTGCTCTGCATACATGAACTCAATATTTTAAAAACCTCCCTGCTCTGCTGTTAGCTGAAAATCTATTTATTTCTGTATGTTCTGCGCTGCTGCACAATTTTGAAACACTGAGACTTGTTACAGTAGATACAGTCATCTATCCTTCAAAATATACTATAAAGGTGGGTTTTTTTCATTTGTTCCCCTTCATTCCACATTCAGTTTAAAAATGTATGGGAAGTCTGGAGAGTTGTTTTTGTCACTTGCTTTAAGCATTTTTGTGGTTAAGTGTATCAAACCTCTGGTATGAAAAATTCAAAGTGATCTTCATAGAAGACCTGATCTGAGTAATATTGCTACACATTTTGGATTAATTTTATTTTTTGATCTAAGGAAACTATAATTCAGCTGTTCAAAAAAATACATGTATTATATGTATAAAGTATCTGTTATCTTGGCTGATATGTCAATATCATCATAGTATAAATATAGGATACATTATTCTGGATCCTGCAGACTATATTGAGCTGTGTTATATATTTGACACGAGTTTTGGAGAGGGGAGGAAAAGGTAAGAGGGAAGCAAACTGGGCAGCAGTCCATGGCTGCTGACATTGCTCAGATTTCTGTCTATGGTCTATCAGGACATCAAGGAAACTGTGAGAATCAAGGAAATTATGAGAATGGACCTTGGGGAGAGCCCTGAGCTCTGCAGAGTCCTTTGAACACTGTTTTCTTACTCTGCTCTTAAAGACATTATTGCTTCTTGCCAGGCTTCCCATTAGAGTAGTGAGTTAAAGTCAAAGGAAAGCCAATTTCTAAAGACAACATGATGATATGTATATGTCAAGCTGTGTTACAAGATTTGGCAGGAGTTGTAGAAGAGGGAAGACAACATGAAGGTTTTTATGTTTACAATAATAGGGATCTGAAAAAAAATCAGTCAAGGGTTATAGTAATCGAAATAATCTGCTGAGATGCTCTTCTAAGTTCATAGATGAACATACTACTGTTTTTTTTGAAGTCCAATACTGATGTGGCAGAGAAAAATCATATCTAGACAGGAAGCTAGTTAAAACAAGCCTTAGTTTCCCTGTTCCGTGACTGCATGGATACATACAGGCATACAACCCCCTACCTTCCAAAATGTATTAACACAAAATTTTAACCTTTACTGAAAGGGCAGAAATGAAGTTGAAATTAATCTAGTTTAAATTAAAACTAAGGTGTACAGTCGGCTGAATCTCCTTTTGTAAATAAGAAAGAATCAGGTCCCTCTGTTGGGCTATGTAAAGAAATTTTCTCACTTTTGCTCTTCTCATTGTCTCCCTTAACCTGCCAGTGTTTAGCTGCCAACTGCAGTTAACCTGCAGCAGTTCTTTTTAACCTGTGGGGATAAACACCATTCAATTTCAGATTTCAAGAACTTCAAAATTATTCTTTGAAAAGCCAATGATTTGAAAAGCCCTATGATTATATTAATGGACTGCGGGAACAAGCAGAATTGTGGTGGGAAGTTGATTTGCCTACAAAAATGCTAAATCCAGAACCTTATTGGCCAATTTTGCTTTTTCTCCCACATACAATCTATTTTAAACCTGAGCTGATTTCGTTTCCAAAGACACTCCAAGGATTTTATCTGATCAAGTACAGTCATCTGCAGTGTAGATTTTAACTTTCTTCCGAAACTATCTCCACTCCATCCATTATAGTCAATGTATGAGCATAACAGAATGATAGGTGGACCATGGGTCCCCCTATCTCAGGGAAGAGAAAGCATATATATTGCACTTTTCCTGATTACTCTTCTGGTCTCTGGCTTTTTCAACTCAAAGAATTTTCATGCTGTGAATGCAATTTTGTTATTTTAGCAACTTGCATATTGTTTATTTTACATCTACTTGTACAACCTTCTTTTAACACCCATATACTCTTTAAGTAGTTCTTTGGCATGGAGTTCCATAGGTATTTTTTTTATTCCACTTCCTTTGGTTTATTTTCTGTGCAGTTGATATAATGAAGCTACAGTCATCCTTATTTAATGTCTTCTATTTCCATTTTTTTTCAGAAACACTGAACAGCTGATCCCATTTCACCTTTTTGCAGGCCATTAGTGATTTTGTAGCCCTTTAACATTTCACATCCTTTCCCCCTGTTGTCTGTTTTCCAGACTAAAGAGTACTAACTTGAAAAATTATTCTCCTCCTCAAATATACATCTAAAGCAGATCAGACAAATCACACTTCAAAAGTGCTAATTTCTCTTCACTGATTTCTGAGGGAGACTAAGATAACTAAACCAAAACCCAGAGATTTGTGCTGTGTACTTTTAAATTTAGATTAAATCCGTTTCATCCTCTATTTCTGGGAGTTATCTCATTGTAAATGAGAGATAAATATATGGAAATTAGAGAAGTGTTTCCAGTGTGCAAGAAATGAATTGAGCTGATAAAAAAAAAAGTGTCTATTAAACGATAAAGTTGACTCATGCATAGTATACGGAGATATGGAAATGAAAAACCCAGTCTCAGCCACTCTATCAGCTATAGCTATGTCTTCTTCCTTTATGATTTCTCTGGTTTTTACTGCAGAGTTATTAATCAGATTTTCAGATAAAAATTCAAAATAAATACCAGTGTTAGAATATGAATAAATTTGATAAGCAGTGTTCATTAATAGATATATTTATGCTGCTATAAGCCTGTTCGCTTTTATTCTTCTAATTCTCTTCCCATCCCACCCAAGGGAGTGAGCAAATGGTTGTGCATGTTGTAGTTGCTTACTGGGGTTAAACTATGACAATAAGTAAAAAAAACCCTCAAAAGTCAATTCTCAATTAATGAATCCTATTATTTAATTTTGGAAGGGATAAAATTAAGAAAAGTGAATTTTCTTTTATTTGTTCCTTTAAAAAGATAATTTTGTTAATAGCTTAGTGCTTTCCTTGTCCTCTCTAGTCATTAGCTTTGCTGCATATGATGCACAGAGCTACCTGAAATCCCAGATGTCAGGTTGTGAAATGTGTCCCATCAGTGCTGGTGCTTGGCCACTTGGCAGAGCCCTACATTATCAGCAGTCAGTCATGCTAGCAACTCTCAAAATTGCCTCTGGGTCAGTCATGTGCTCTTGGCTTTTATTAAATCTGTGAGGGGATTTGAGTTCTCCTAGTGCTATGTTCCATTTAGATTCATAGATGTTAAGGCCAGAAGGGACCATTGTGATGATACAGTCTGACCTCCTGCTTAACACAAGGCACAGGATGCTCCTGATTTAATTCCTGTTTGAAGCAGAGTATATATTTTAGGGGAGAAAGCAATCAGTCTTGTTTAGTATTTCCAGAAGAATATGCCATGACCTCAGGCAGATTATTTGAAACATTATCTATCTCCAGTGTTAAAAGTATACACCTTATTTCTGGCCTGAATTGGCATGATTTCAACATTTTCCTGGGCTCTTGTTGTGCTCTGCTAGATCGAAGAAGACATCCATATTTTGTCCTCCTGTTATCAGGTCATGCCTTAACTTTTCCTTTGTTCAACTATGCACATAGCTCTGTCAGTGTTTAACTATGAGGTTGTTTTCCACTAAATTAACACAATAGTTTACAGATAATATGTATATGTGACACCAAAATCCTTAATGAAAATCAGTGAGCATGATGCCAGAATGGTTCCCAGTGGAAGAGTTCTTGCTCTATTATTTAAGCAATGTGGCTATTTATTATGTGCAAAACACAAAAATGTTTTATTGCAATTCAAACACCCCAAACTTGAACCGGAACTTCAAGGGCATATGAGGGAAAAGGAGCCAGGCAGTACAGAGCAGTACATGGCACCAGGACAAGGAACGCGCAGTGTCACTCCAAAATTCAGTTCAAGCTATACGGAGAAAATTTTTCCCATGAGGACAGTCAAACAGTGTCACAGGCTGCCCAGACTGTGCAGTCTCTGAACTTTAGGGCTTTCAAGCCCCACCTGGATCAGCCTGTTCTGACCCAATAGCTGACCCTGCTGTGAGCAGGAGATTGGACCAGGGACCTCCTGAGGTCCCTTCCAGTCTGAATGACTTTATGATTCTACAATGTCATAAGATGCCTCTAGACACAGTGACATAAAAGTTACTTCTGCTTTTTATATGTTTTTAAAAAGCATAAAAATAGTATAAATACCATAACTAGATGGTTTTTAGAATTGTATTTTCATTAGGTTTCAATTGCATTTGATAGCATTGATATTTTAGTTTATGAATAAATAACAGAATTTTTTTCATATTTAGATTTCTAATTATAAGGAAAAAAGTTTATTTTTAATAGATTTAATAAGTTAGCAAAAGGATGTATGCTGTTTTCTTATGCACAATGTAATCTCTGTCAATTGATATTGATTAATAACAAATAATATTAATCCTATTAATATAATTAACAGGATGACAGAAGGACATTGTTTCCTAGGACAAGAAGGGGACTAGTTGAACAGAATAGAATAGAATAGAATAGAATAGAATAGAATAGAATAGAATAGAATAGAATAGAATAGAATAGTTCCATCTGGAAAGGACTTACAATGGCCATCTGATCCATTTTTCTGACTACTTCAGTGGTGATCAAAAGTTAATGCACGCTGTTACTAAGGACATTATTCAAATGCCTCTTGAGCATTGACAGGCTTGAGGCACCAAACACATCTCTAGGGACCCTGTTCCAGTGTTTGGCCATCATCTCGATAAAGAAATGTTTCATAATATTAAGACTGAAGCTTGCCTGATGCAGCTTGAATTACACCTATGTGTTTTGTCACTGAACACCAGGGTTAGCACATTATATTACATACAATTATAAGAAATTAAACACTCCATAAAAAGAAAAATCCCAGAATGAAGTTTGCTTATCAAAAATACAATGTCCTGAAAATTTATTAAGCTTATATTCATTCAAATGTGAATATCACTGCACATTTTAAAAATATTTGGGTTTCTGAAGCTTAAGATATGAAAATATCTGCTGAGGTGTGTATTACAGCTTTCTTCTACTTTTTCTGATTACAATAAACCAGTATTGATTTCACTATTCTAAATATAGTGGTAAAGTGAAATGCCTGCTTTTCTTGGTATTTTGCTGTTTGGTTGGCCAAGGATATAGAAGTATGAAAGAAGCAGATCAGATACTTACCATCAGGCTGACCACCTCCTGTATAAGGTAAATCTCCTTGAAAGTCGTTTGGAGGTCAAAATATTTTTCAGAGCAGACATCTTTATTTTTAACTGAATTAAATTATATCCAGGCAAACAAATAATCCAGATTTTTCTACAATGATGACTCTTCCTTGATTTTTACCTCTCCCTTAAATTTATTAATCTGTAAATTTTATCCATAGTTGCTTTCTCTTTTCTTTAATGATTATTTGAAAGAATTAATCACTTGGACCAAGATCCCTCTGTGTGTCCTGCTGGAAACCAATGCATTCAAATAATTCCCTTTTTACAGTTAAAAGTAGAGATAAGTCAGAAGTTTACTTTATATATCTAATCTGTTAATTTTCTCATGTTTTGTTTTATTGATCCACATGTCATGCTAACTGAAGTAAAATTCCTTGCAGAGGTTTATATATAAGTATTTGTATTCTATCAGGAATGCTACCTTTACCAGTAAAACTTGTAATCTCATTAAATAGTATTATGTTAGTTTAGTAACATTTATTTTGTACAAACTGTTGACTGGCATAAATTACTCCCCTTAATTCTTTATTACTTGTGTCTAATATCATTTGTTCTATAATTATTCCCAGAATAATTCCATTGGTCAAATGGAATTATTTATATTATTTATATTATTTAAACGGTCATTCCATTTAAATATGGGCACAACAATAATTTAATAATTTAAATATTGGCACAACATTCTCTCTCTCCTCCTCCTAAGCTTCCTTCTTGCTCTAACAGCTACAGAAAACTAGCATGGATTATCCATGGATCAACATAGCAAGCTTTGAAACAATCTGGATTTGCCTGTAAATGTTTAACTTCAGAAGTTATTTCACATTTCTCTTAGTTACTGATCAAATGTAAGATATTTCACAATCACAGAAACATGTTTTTGTTAATGTGTATAAAGACATGCATAAAACAACCATCTAGTATCTCCTTACCGCAATTCTTCATCTACAGCTTTCATTTTCTTTGCATTCCTGTAAACCACTAGAATTCTAAGCTGAATGTTTCTGAAACAAATGTTAGTTGATGTCACTGGCTCCCTTGTCTGAGTATGACCTTTGGGGTATGAACTAATTTTATGAGTCATCATCAGATGATACTTGCGAAATTTTTCTTCCATGTGGGAAAGAAATAAAGAATTTTCTGAAGATATTCTAATGATTCTTACACCATATATGTAACACTTTATTTAGCTGTTGGAGTTTGCTACATATTCCATACTGAAACTTGCTCATGCAGGCCACAAACAATAAATTTTCTTGGGATGATTTACCATCCTGGACTCCTTGTGTGTGCCTCCTGGTGTGCAGAGCCTACCAGAGGTGCAGGAGATGGCAGGAGGAAGACACAGGGCTTCTGAAGAAGCCACTGTTCTCTGCATACCGCAAACTCTCCCAAAGGCCTCACAGAGCTCGTACCCAAGCAAGCCTGAGCAAGGAGCTAGAGTCAGAGCTGAGGAGAATAATCTTTTGGTCTCTTTCCTCGTGGTTATACAAGGCATTACCTAAAGGAGAAGGCTTTCTGAGCCACACTGAAATAAAAATTTATTAATGGAGTTAGCATTTCTGCTAAGAAATGTATTTAAACAATGTCATCACATGCATTGAGAATAAAGAATAAATTAATGATTGATATAGACATCACTAGTTTGCTCCAGTGTTACCAAGATGAAATACTGCGTAGTGGTGGCTTAGTATATGCTGAACACTTTACTAGCATATACACGTTTTCAAACTGTAGCTGATTCAGAGCTGTTTGCACTTCTTTATTTGACATCCCTTTAAGAATTTTTTTACTTGTCATTTTGCAAGCAAGTTTTTATACTCTTAAATGCATTTTGTGAGAATAAAATCTAGCAATTATGCAACATTTTTACTTGAAGATGGCTTTGGAGGAGAAAGAGGGAAGGGAAGAGCAAAGGCAGGGTTTATTCTGTACTTTGGCCTTTGATTGAAACTGTTTCTTCAGGTCCTCTGTGAGCAACCACTGAATTAGGAGTCTTTGAAGAAATAACTGCAGCAGCTGACCATACACCACTGAACATATCAAGGCTGGAACATATGTGTGCAAACACAGGTCTGAAAAATATTGTAATTCATGTAACTCCATGTCTTCTACTACATTTTTCAGTAGGTTTGACTAGCCATAGATTTAGCTCAGAAGAGGATTAAAAGTGGTACCAGGATAGTATAGTGAGGCGGAGAGAAAAGAAAACTGTTCAGTTATTTACTAAAAGCAATTTAATTTCTCTTGGAATTACGTAGAAATACCATTGAATGTTTTTTAAGGGAAAATATAGACTTTTTCTTCTGCTCCTGAAAAAAACCCCCAGAGCTTCCTCTCTTGCGCTCGTGTTCCTATCTTAACCACCTCCAACACAGTAGCAGCACCAGGAAGATTCCAAACCCAAACAGGAGGGGGCAGATCTGCCCCTACAGCTGTAACCAGGTGTCATTGGCAGCCTTTTCTCTCTTTTCTTAAGTTGTGTGCTCCTGGCAAGTTTGTTGACCTTGATTTGCTGATCAGCCTGGTTTGGTAGGAGAGATCAGAAATTGTGAGAACACTCTACTTCCTAACCTTTGGTTTGCATAGGCTAAATAGATTGACTGTCATGTGTGTCAATACGTGAAAATTTTCCAGAATTCAAAAAAGTGCCAATTATTTGGCATCCTTATTTTCACAATTCAAAAAATAGTATTTTTTTGAAACTGAGAAATAATGATATTCAAACAATATCACTAACACTAGTACAAATATCACCATCTAAGTCTTCTTGCTATTCTCATATTATTACAGCTGCATTTTAAATGTGTGTGGATGCGAAGCAAAATAAATTTCACAAAGCTACCATTTAATTCAGTAACTTGTTAAACTGCTGTTTCATTTATGTCAGGTCGTGGTGCTAACTGAAAATCAGAGGTTTGTTTAAGTTCTCTTGTCCTTTTCTGTAAAGCTTCTCACATTTCAAAAGTGGACAACAGGTTTGAATACCTTCATTTTTAGTTACTTAAACTGATATACTTGGAGAGGGGAGGGTAATGCTAACCAATTTTATAACACATTTCTGAATCTAGTCACTTCCTTCTCTTACGGACAGTAAAGACAAATAGGCACCTTCAGAGCCTGGAGATTTAATCTTACTATAAGACCTAGAACTTTCTGGAAATACCTATATGTAAGAGCTTGCATAACTAGCTCACATATGAAGCAGTATAATTCTTTTTTTGATTAGGGTACATTAAATTAAGAAATGCTCAAAATCAATTAAACATGTCAGTGGGATCAGAATATGTTCAATAGTTGCAAAAATTACGCTTCACTTTGGTCTCCCTAAATCAGCACATTAATATTTTGCCCATTTCACTATCAAAACCCTTTGGTGGCATTAGTAACAGCATTGCCTTCACATTTGATTTACAAACAAGTTTGCATGTTTTACTTTTACCTTTCACAGAAGCAATGTCAAACTATTATATTATTAAGACATTTGCAAGTACATATTATGATTACAGTGTGAAAAATGGACACTCAGCATCTGAGATCAATATTTTCCAGGATGTAGGACTATACTGTATCTATCTGTTCTGGCAACAAATCCTTCAATTGATTTTTTAATACCTTTGGGGTTAGGAGTTGGGCAGGATAGAAAATCCTCTCTTTCAACTTCAGCTCAAATCACTGGGTCTGTGTCTCAAAGACATTTTGCTGTCCTGTAAATCAGGGGAATGAATGCTTCAATGACTGTGTGTAAATAAGCCTCACTCTGCTTATTTGCTGTGCAGCTGTCTAAAATAATCCCCTAAAGGAACAACTTGGCCCACATTGTCTGCTTCAGAGGGCTATTTGTTTAAAATCTTAAAATGAAGGGGGTTCGCAAAAGAGAGGTACAATATTTAACATAGAGAACTAGGACATTTTTCTAAATAGCTATCTGCAACAGAGTAAAAAATGATTGAGGTTAGAACATTTCAACACAGGAAACCCTTAGAAGTAATGTTGCAGGTTTGAGGAACATTTACATAAAAATTGATGTAAAACAGAGAAGATAATCTACTCTAAAGACATGCAGCCAAGGCATTATTCATTTAAATTTCTCTATCAAATAGATATTACAAGAGAATTAATTGTTACAGTATCAAGGGTCTTACTTAAACATATATAAAAGCTCATCCACATTCAAAATAACTGTATATACTTAATTTCTTCAGAAGGAAACCCACATGTAGATAAGCAGGCTTTCTGAATATTGAAAAACACTAAAACATCTTTTAAAACAACATTATTAAGGTATAACTGAGTGTGGGTCATATGAAAGAGAGTAAAGTTGTGGCTAATCCTGGAAATCAAGTTGGATGGTATGTCTCATAAAAAATAACTGTGACAGAAGTGACTCCTAAGGTACAAGTGACTATCAAGATCTTCAAACCAATATTTAAGAAGCAATTAGGGAACAGAATTTTCCAGTGTTTCCTGAAATAAAGAAAAAATTGCCACCAGGAGGAATTGTTCCCTGGATAATGCATTCCTTTTATTTTCAAACTCTATGTACCAGTCCCAGGAACTATTTTTACTACTTTAAAAATTTTGCTGCTATTCCACTCACAGTTAGTCAATATTTGCTTAGTATTTGCAGTCGAAACATAAGCTGAAAAAAATGAGGTGATATTCTAATGGAGATTCTGCAAATCCAACTCTCAGTTAATAAATTTGCTTAAAATTAGAATGCTGTAATTTTTTATTATTATTATTCCTGGAGACCTATTAGTACCTAGTCTTAATTTGTAATTTTGCGTTCAATATTTATAGTTTAGATTACATAACATTGACTTGTTCTTTACTTCAGATTAAAGGGCTAAAGTTGAAGCATTCAGCTCTTTCACAGACTGCCAGTAAAAGTGATTACAGACATACTAATTATCCTTGCTTATGTAAACATTTGTGACATTGAATATGATTTAACAAGGACAAGTTTCAGAGCTGAGATTCTTCTAAATCCATTGCTAAATTCTAAATGCTTCTAGTCTTTCAAAGAAAGATCATATTGATAACATTAATTTTTCCTAAAAGTTTTTAACATTTATTTTTAACATTATTTTTTAACATTTGGCGTGTAAGAAAAATGACGAACCTGGTCTCTCATATTCACAACCATTCTTTCCCTGATATCCAACAAAACACAATGTCAAACTTTCACCAAAACAAGACTATCCATACACTATTTTTTTGAAAAAACACTTTATGAGGTATGTAGATGAATTTCAGTGAGGTTAGTAGAAATTCGCAAGAATAATAATAGTCTAAGAAAGCATGGCCATTGGGAAAAGACTGAAAGAGTTGAGTTTATCTTAAAGAGGATGTAAAAGTCTCTCCTAATTTATACAAAGGATTTAAAAACAAGACAGTGATCAGTTGTTCATTGTGTCTGTGAGGAACAGCACAACTAGAAAACACCACGACCTGTGACAAAGGACATCCAGGTTAAATATTAGGGAAAATGTTCTTACTATAGGGATCTTGACATACTATAATAGATGGTGCCAAGGTACAACAAAGCCTCTCAAGCTGGTTATTTTTAAGAAAAGTTTAGAAAAAAGTATTTCCAGATAGCCTATTTACAGTCCAATCAAGGGATGGCCATAGTGAGAAGTGGACTCACTTTCAAGAGGTCTTTGCCAGCCTGTATTTTTATTTCCCAAATTGCAGATTAATTGAGTTGACAGAAGTTCAGAGGAAGCCAGGAGAGATACCACACAGAGGTGAATAGCTGCTAGCCACCTTTTTGAAGGCATTTTGTTTCTGCATAACACACCAGTTTCAGATTTTATTCTGAGTCAGCAGCTCAGATAGGAACCAGGAGGTGGCAAGTATCACCTCTCTCACACACTTTTTCTCTTGCTGACTCTTAGATCTTGCCCTGAGCCCTGATGCATACTGTGAAAAATCTGCTCTACTTGGTCCATTGTGCACCCAGGATGTAAGGAAATGACACTTGGAATGAAAGATCTCATGAGGCCTCTTCTCTTTCTCCACTGCTATAAGTCCGTGTTTATACAGAACTAGAAAAGAAATGAGTGTTCTGCAGATGTACACAATGTACAGGTGTATTCATGCTGCTTCACTTTTTTCTCCTAACATGGCCCTCCTAGATCTAAGTCAAGGTTTGAGTGTTATTTTTAAAACTCTCAGTTTATGATATCAGGTGTTAAAATGACATCCCATCCCTCATTCCTAGCTGGGTCCTAGAGAACCCGTCACCACCATTGCAGAGACACAACTGTATCATCAGGCAAAAAAATCTTATGAGCACTAGCTCTGGCACACAATAATAAGAACGCCTGATTTTCCATTGTAAAATTATGTTCCAATCTGCTTTTCTACACAATAGCTCATAATCCATTATCATATATGAAAGAAAAGAAAGGGAAGATAGACATAATATGGAATATTACTGATCTGGAATATACATTCTGCAGATTTACTCTAAAGGATTCTTAAATACTTATTGTTAAGTAAAATATGCAGATCTAAAGAAACCTGGTTTTCTGAGGTCCTCAGCTAAGAAACTTGTCAATCAGATCAACCCACCTATGGCTAAAGACTCCATCTTACCATCAGCAAGTCTTAGCAACCCCATTAAGCAGTTTCTAGGACTTTCACTCAGATTAAGTGAATATTCACTGAACCTAAGACATTTCAAACAGATATTTTAAAATCAGTAAAAGTATTTTAACAAAACAGCATTTTCTCATGCAATGGCATCTTGTTAAAAAATTACCATCAAGTTGCAAAAGTGAAAGTTAAATTCTCTTTGTCTCTGATGTGTTTAAGGGAGCTAGGTATACCTATATAGACACATTTGCACCAGCATGGGTTCTAACATGTCAGATTGTACTTCATTTTGTTGCAAAGGATCCATCTAACCACTTCTGTAAAACTCTTGAAATGCTTTATACTGTTTAAATGTGTATTATTTAAATGTTAATTTTGTGTAGATGAAGGCTATGCTATCTTGACTCAAATTATGACACTTAAGTCCATTACATAAAGGTATTTGTTCTTTTATACTCTTTTAATGTTGTCTAACATTTGAATTTATTTTATTTTTAGTTCTGAACCATTGTTCACAGTTTAAAGGCATGAAACTCATCTCACCATGTTGCAGCTGTTTAATTCTCTTAATGTAATGTTCAAATTTACAAAAATAATTTGCAAAATTATCATAGATAACTTCCATTTGAGAAGAACTATGATTCCTCTGCAGCTTGAGAATTCCCAATAGGGATAAAAATACTATTCAAAGAGTGTATTTTTTTTCTCTTTTACACTACTTTTATGAACAAAGGCAGAGTAGAAATTACTCATCAATATAGTATGTAATTTAACAGACCTGGAACTATATAGCAGGGAACCTAAAGACAATCTGGGAAAGAGATTTGTTTTCTGGACACTGTTCATCTGTCTTAATAGTGTGTATTGTTGATACTCACTAAGTTGATGATCTTACCTGAAATAATTTTTGTCAGTGAAAGAGCAACTACTTTTACATGACTGTTTCTATAATTAATGTTTTCTATCACTATTACTCTGATTTAATGGCACAGAAACTTCCGCAACAGAAGGAGAGTTACTGGTGGACCGTTCCCACTGTATCTTGGATCCTACTGTGGGAAGGCCAAAACAGAGAACCACGTTTCAGCTGTACGGTGAAGGCAACTCAGCTGTCTTGTCCTTAATGGCTAAGGTCTCTGGTTACATATATTTACATAGATATAAAGGTTCCCTGTAACAGTGGTAGTCCAAAATGACCTCGTAACTTCATCTTTACTACAGTCACAGGCATTATTATAAGTTTTGTCACACAGAGGTTTGGGGTGATTTACCTATTTTCAGAGTTTTTCTAGCAACCGCATCTTTCCTTACTGTTACTTGACTTCATTTTGTCTGGCTTTAAAGAGGTGATTCCTCATTGTTCTCTGCTCTGCTTGAGAGGAGAAATCAGTGAGAGACCTGTTACCTCAGCTGTCTTAACATTGGCATGGTCAAGACTGAAGATCTACCTGAGTTTTCACACCTGCAGAGTTAACACCTTCCCTCTCAAATTATCCCAAGTAATGAGTACTAAAATTCTTATTCATTTGCATTTCACTTCTACTTCAAAGTCTCCATCATGTACTAGAACTCCATTTACAGGGCCTGTACAAATGTAGAACAAAAGGCAATATTAGCCCCAGAGGCTATCAACCAGTCTAGAACTTAGAGAGTTATTGAGTCCTGTGGGACAAGGTTTGTTTTCCATGACGCAAGTTTCAGAGAGCGTCATAATCAGATCCCAAGTCCTCAAGAGATCTAGACCCAGGAAAGCACTATTCTACTTCCCTATCTCACCTTCAGTTCTCCAGAAGGACATACAGGTCCAAAGGCTAGGAGAGACATTCAGCATGTTCGGTTTGAGTTCAGACTTGTTCAGGCTTTTCACCTGTCAGGGCACTGGAGTGGAGAAGAGTCCTGGGGGTGGGTGGGCCTGTCTCTTGGTCTGGACACAACCATGTACAGTCTCTTCATTAAGATGCATCACTGAAGATATCCAAAATTCAACTGTAGCACTGTTTCAAGTTCAGCCTCATTTTCTGCAGCTCTGACTCTTCCCAAATCATAATGGACAATTAAGTAACTTTCTGGTATGCTAAATCAAAAATTGTATGTGCAAGAAGAAGGAAGTGCATTGTATAAGGTATATCTAGACATGATCACCATCATTACAATGGATAAAGCAGCAACATCAAATCCTTTCGTGTCACTTTTAGGTTACCAGGCAGGGATTAATTTGAGTCCTATGTCAGATAATAAAGATTTATTTGGTATGGAAAATATTTAGTGTGTTGCCAGGGCCACAGAAAGATACTTTCATGTAGCAACATCCAGTTAACATGTGTTTCCTTCTCCCTTCCTGTTTCTCAACTTTCACATCACTAAGAAATCAGAAAAAAAATGGAGCAACTGGGCCTCTAGGTTTTTGGAGATTTGCTCCTACCAATCCAAAACCACAGAGAAGAGCTGGTAGAGTGATGATAAAGGAAATGATGAACCTCAGGTGTGGGCTGGGCCTTCTTTCCACTCCAGCACATTGTGCGGAGAGCTAGTGCTTCAAGCAGGAAGTACTCCCCTATTTCAGGCAGAGTACATTGTACCAATATGAAAATTCCTGTCAGATTACTATGCCCAAGTGGTAACAAATATTTTTGATTTGCTGGGTGTACAGGCTAATTAGTCAGCTGTTAGAAACAGCTGGTTCATCATGTTCCAATATTATCGCTTTCCATGATTTCGACTTATTTTCAACGGCAGAGTGTGGAGACCAAAGTTGTAGCAGGAGGATTTTTGTTGTTTGCTGTTGTTGGCTCACTTGTTTGTTTCACTTCTTTTGCGAACCTTTATTTGATGTCTCTTCATAAATTATATTGCTGTATTATAGTATCTCATTATCCTTTATTAGCAGAACACCACTAAATTGAAGTTGGAATTATATATTATGCCCTGCATATGGAACAGAGCAGTATATGGAGACTATGCCTACTGCAGTTTTCAAGCATAAAAAGCAGGAAATTATACAGGAAATTAGACATATTTCAAAGACTCTCTGCCAAGTTCTTCTATGCTGTATTCTGTAATTCAGAGTCATGTTCATCTTTACTGTGTCATTTAAAATTCATATAGTAGAAATACAGTCAGGTCATAATCCATACAGTAAGGAGGGAATGCAAATTATTTTCCTGAACTCAAAATAGAACAAGTCCCACTAGAGCTGGTTATTATGTCCCCTGTATCATATCAGTTAGAATGGTTTCAGTGGTAGTTTCTAACTAGCAGGAATGGATAATTTGTTTAACATCAAAGCAATCTGAGCAAAGTTATCCTGACTGATAATATATAAAGGTGGGAGTAATGCATCCTGTATACTATCATGAATCTGATCAGGAATTTTTCCTGTAAAATGAATGTTCTCTCACTAAAAGTATATGCAATTCTTAAAATAAAAATATTTGAAAGTGTTTACATGCAAATGATCTTGATTAAAGCATAAAATTAATCATATTCTAAGGATTTTGGAAAGGAGTCAGGTTTTTTCTTTGCAAAAAAGCATTTTTGTTAAAACCCAAAATTTAAATTAAAGCAAAATATTTCAGTTGTGTAGACATTTCAAATAAGACAATTTTCTCTCAAAATATAATTTTGTTTGTAATTTTAGCATATTAGAATTTTTTTCATTGTGTATCACAGAACGTATATTGACATCATACAACTTCAGGTGAAAAATATTTTTCTGTGTATGTCACCACTTTGCACAAAGAGAGAATAAGTTTCTTGACTAACTCTCGAAGGGAAAAGACTTACTTTTAAGCCAAACATCACCATAGTAAACAAAGTAACATAAATATTCATTTCACTAAGTCCTGTTTCATTTAATTCAGTAGCATAGAGAAAAGGATAAAATAGATACAGAAAAAAACTAAATCTCTCAGTAGATTAAAATCAGAAGCATCTTAATCCATAGTGACAAGATCTGGTTAATGAATAATGTCAGATCAAATTTTACTGTGAAATTGTCTGTCCATCTGTTTTGGGGCCAATGGACTCAAGGTAAAATCATGCATCTCATTCAGACTGTCACCTTTTTTCTGAAATGAGTATTTGGTGTCCATTAGAATAATTGGTAGGGAAGAAAAATACAAGCAAAAGAAATAGAAAAAGAAAATGACATATCATATAAGGAGCTTTTGTCTGATACTACACTAAAAAGAAACCTCAGGAAAGTGAGCACAGCCTTTTTATACTGAAGATTTCTGCAATATTACTATCTAGGTAACCCTTATGTTACTAGAAATCATTTCACAAAACATATATATGGAACACACAGACAGTAAAATGATCTCTGTACTATTTTCAAGGTTCTGGGAGATTTCATATTTTAGGACCCAACCTTCCCCTTTTCCCATGCCAGCCATACAGATGTTTCTTCTTGCAGAGTCTTGTATGGGCATCTCAGGGAAAAAGAATTGTGCTATCAACTATGGTTCTTCTCCAGCTGATTAGGTCTGTATTGATACAGTTCCCAGAGAACCAGTCCAAATGGCACATTCACTTTTTGTTTGTTTCAGAAGTCACAGTTCCGCCTCAGGACCTTCCACACACAAATTTTTTGTTCAGTTTAACTACCTGCCAAGTACATTAATTGAAAAGCAAAGTGCATTACAGGCATACTAGGATGGGAGTATTTCCACCCATGTCTGTACAGAGAGAGGAAAACATGTTTCTGACTAGCTCCAGATGATCATACAACAATCTGCTCTGCAAAATGATGGACAGCCAGTGCCACTTTGTCCAGTTATCAGATTACTAACTTTGTTTCAGGAAGGAAGATCACCGAGGTCTGCAGAAGAAAAAAATTTGTGGTTGAACAAAGATGTAGCGCATGACATTGCACCGGGACTCTGCTGTGGAGTCACTTGGAGATCATTAGAGCATATCATGCAAACACTATCACATGATAATGTGATACATGCATATATCTTACATGCAGTAACTCTAAAACACATGTTGCTTCCTCTCACTGCAGTCTTTTTTCTGAAGCCTCTTGCACAATGATGGTGGCCTCCACTCCAGTGTTTTCTCTCACAAAAGTTAATCAGCATTTCCCTCTGTTTCAGGTTTGGGCTGTTTTCTTAATGGCAATAGAATAAGTAATTTCTTCTCATAATAGCCATGGCTTATTTTGGATTCTGGAAACTATGGAACACAGAATTGTCATTGGCCATTTATTTCTCATCTAATACTTTCTTTTTTTTGACTGGGGAAAAGAGCCAAGAGCTCCACAGGATGAAAGAATTAACAACCTTTTGGCAAGTTTCAGCTCTGCCTTCAGGAAAACTCATTGCTTTTGATAGTTTTGTCTGTTATGATAACAGAAGCAAACAGGGTGTTTCTTTTTCTCTCAACAGCCAAAGATATTTGGAAAGTGAGAAAGCCAACATAATAATAATAACAACAATATAAAAGAAGGGACTCGAAAATCCCCAGAAATTTAGCCTATTCCACACTCTCTTCTTGTGAACACTGTGGGAAGTAGCTATATGATGTCCTACTCTATCTTCTACAAACCAGTGCCAGACGTCATAAAGGAAAGTGCCTGGAAATATCACCTGAATACAGAGAAAGGGTCTTACTGAAGATGCCACTTCAATAGTTAAAGGTTAGTAGTTAGAGTGTGGTGATGGGATGTTCTGAGATTAGGATTATGATTTCAGGAAGGGGCATGATTGCTAGGCACTAAAATGGGCTGATGGCTGAGGGATCCAGAAGTCATTGATATTTAGAGGCACAGGTAGAAGCTGGAAGCTGTACACCTTGAGGCACCTATGTACTGTGTCAAGGGATAGCATGCCCTTTTTCATTTGTAGTGGACAGTGACAGCTAAGCACCGCATGCACACCAAGGGCAAGGTGCAGATGAAAAAAGGAAAGTCAAGGAAATTAAAAAAAAAAGAAATCAAGCAAACAAATTTTTAACACAACATTTTCATGAAAAACATTCTTGATTTTCATGGGAACCTCTGTGTGCGGGATCTTTTAGACTGAGGAAAACCCCAAATCCTCCAAATGTCCATGTGACCTTTTCAGATTGGTTTCCATATTGACTTTGAGAATGAGGTTGAGCTATTGTATTCTATACAGTACATCTGCATGTATATGACAAAATGATCACCAAACAAATGAGATACTTTAAAGCTAGATGAGGAAGATGGATTGTGTGAGATTCATCAACCTTTGCCTTTTTACAAGTACAATTCTTATGATCCATGGCTTGCATTTGCATGTGCCCTTTGAACCTTTTGTCTTCAGATGTCCTGGTTTATGCATCAGCCAGAAACAAGAAGAAAAAATACAGTCACATGGGAGAAGTTACAAAACAACATCTGCTTGACAGAGGAGATGCAAAGACATTAATTTCAAGGTGAACATTTCCATTGATTTTATTCCATATAATTTTTTATTAATGAGTTCTGGGTAAGCTATTGCTGAGTTTTTGGTTTTGGATTTGTTTTTGGGGTGAGGGCTGGGAATAGCATCCAGTTCATTGTCTTCTAATTAATGGCATCACCTATATTTAGATTTAATTGGAATATCTGTCCATTCCCATTCTATCCATTAAGACTGAAGAAACCATAGGCAGTGGTTTGCCAAGATACCTGACATCTTCCAGCGGCCACTTAATATGAGAAAGTTTTCTTGTGATGATTCTGCTGTATGTAGACAGGTCAGCAAAGACAAACTGATACATTTTACCATCCTGCTCCCCTATTCTGAAGCTGAACATATTGTGAAGAGTGCACAAATCAGGGTTTGGGAGGATAAGTAGTTTAGAGTGACTAGGGAAGGAAATCACAGGATTGGAAGAGACCTTCAAGATCATCTAGTTCAATAAATGTAGCACCATCATAGTCCTAAACCATATCCCAAGTGCCATATCCAGACACCTCTTGAACGCTTCCACCACCACCTGGGCCACTTGTTCCAATGCATAACCACTCTTTCAGTGAAAAAAACATTTCTAACCTCTAGTCTGAATCTCCCCTGGTGCAACTTGAGGCCATTTCCTCTTATTCTTTCATTTGAGACATGGTAGAAGAGACTGACCCACACCTCACTGCCACTTCCTTTCAGGTAGTTGCAGAGAGCAATGAGATCTAACATGAGCTTCCTCAGTCCTCTCCAGACAAAACAACCTCATTTCCCTCAGACACTCCTCATAAGATATGTTTTCTAGAGCCTTCACCTCAATGTCATTTTTGAAGTGATGGGCCCAGAACTAGACACAGTATTTAAGATGTGGTCTCACCAGTGCCAAATACATCAGGAGAATAATTTCTCTGGTCCTACTGAACACAGTATTCTTGACAAAGACCAAGATGCCATCCACCTTCTTGGCCACCTGGGCACGCTGCCAGCTTATATTCAGCTGGCTGTCAACGAACACCCCCAGGTCCCTTTCTGCTGAGCATCTCTAAAGCTACTCTTCCTCCATTTTGTAGCAATGCATGGGATTGTTACAACCCAAGTACAGGGACCAGTACTTTGCCTTGTTGATCCTCATAGTGTTGTCCTCAGCTCATTCATTCAGTCTGTTGAAATCCCTACTCTCCGGCAGATCAACACTTCCACCTGACTTGGCATTGTCTGCGAACCGGGGAACATCCCTGGTGACCAGCCCCCAGTTGGATCTAACTCTGTTCAACACCACTCTCTGGGCCTGGCCACCCAGCTAGTTTTTCACTCAGCAAAGGGTATGCCCACCCAAGCCCTTAGCAGCCAGTTTCTTCAGGATGGTGCTATGGGAGACAGTGCCAAAGGCTTTATTGAAGTTCAGGTAAATGACATCCACAGTAAACAGCATACCAATGTTATTGACAACAATAGCAACACCATGAAAAAGCATGGTAGAAAGTCCTTGGAGGAGTGCAGTTGAGCCAGCATTCATACGATCTTTCTCCAGCTGAAGTATCTTGAATTGATACTCATTTAGTATTTTGAGAGGCCTAATAATGAAAATAAAGATGAGGATGAGTGTAATTTCTGGTAGGAGGTGGAGGATCTTTATCTTATTATAATTGTTTTCTATTTCATTCGCTAAATGATATTTCAGGCTACCAGGCTATCAGATTTTATCTATCATTTCAGTATTCTATTTCTTACTCTTATTTACTTCCTCTGAGCTGTTGTGTATTCAGATATCTTGATATTTTTTCATGTTACTTTGTATTTTGCATTAATACAAAAATATTTATCCTGTTCTTTTTCTGCCAGTTATCAGAAATACAGATGAGTTTATAGTTGAAAACACTTTGATTCCTGTCTCCTTTTGATAGACTCCATGTAATCTCACAACATTTTTTTGTTTGTATTTGGGATTCCCTTTTGTCAGTAGATGTCTTTAGGAAATATTTTAAGAGATATATACCCAAATGATGTTCAAATTCTAGCAGCGACCACTGTTAGCATGTTGTCTTTTAGAGTATTTGGAGTATTTGTAGACCTGTGAAGATATGCTCCTATTGCATTAATGTTCGATAGACTCAAAAGCCAATTATGTTACCACAAAATCATATTTTTCTAAGCCAGTAGTTTATGATACTCTTGGGCATGAAGCAGAATGTTTTACTGGGCTTCATTTGTGTCATATGTTTATGGCACTTCTGATAATTTTGGCATTACAATCTAATTCCTTGTTTTCAGGTTGATTTTTCTTTATATGATGTGACATTTCCAGGGTTTCTATTTATAATTTTTTGGACTTGAGAATGTTTGGGTGTTTTTCATTCTGTGTTTTCTTCAGGTAATTCTTTGTCAGCTGAACCAGATTTGAATCTGAGAAACAGTTTGAGGCTTTAAGGTTATGACTATACTAATAAATTAAGCAGGTTCAGTGTCGGAGTCCAGGATATCAAGACTACACCTTGGGTTGCCCTGGAGGGTCTGGGACCCTTGCAGAGAATCCAGGAGGATACAGTTTTTGATCTGTGTCCCTGGGAAGGGCTTCCAAAACTGATGGAAGCAAGAGCAGCAGAAAAATAATTTGGATTATGGTTTAGTTTGTTATAGAAGTGAAGCTTATAGTTTTAGATTTTGTAGTAGAGATATAAAAGAAGACAACATGGAGGATTTTGGGTGTTGCCGAGTTCTTCTTCTTCATCTTCTTCTTGCTTCTTGCACTGCAGTAGAGCTGGCACTTGATGATTGGTAGAATAGATTTGAGGTAGAGAAGACGTGTTAGTAATAAGTTAGGATTATTGGTACCGAATTGTAAACAAAATACATATTATCATATCATTGGTCATCAGTGTCCTTAAAAACTTAGATGCAGTCACCATTTTGGCACTACTTCTGAGGCACTTCTTCTTCTGAGGCTTTCCACACCCTACTCCCTTCTCGCTTTGTGCTTCCTCGCTTTGCACACGCTTTGGTGTGTTAAACCCAGGTTAGAGTGACATGCTAAAGTTGTGATAAAGCTTAATAAACAGCAAGAAAAACTGAGAAGCTGCGAGTTTCATTCCTTTATCTGGTACCGGACTTTGATAACAAGAAGCAATTACTACGGGCATTTTTAAAAGAACATAATAGTTCAGGGCACAGGTTCAAGCACTGACATACAGCTCCCCACACTGTTCAACTGTTACCACAAGTTCTGACATGATTTTAGCCTGAGACACGTGGCAGTGTCACAGCCAAATGCCCAAATCAGCTCAGGAGTTAGCACAGTCCCAGGATTGCTCCCTATAGCTAATAAAGATGAATTCACCCTCTGGAACAGAACCTGGGCCCTGACTCTCTTCAGTTTACCAATACAGACAGAAACGAATTATTGGAGAAGAAGACTCAGCAGTAAGATGACACACTGGTGAAATGGCAGATGTGGTTTCTATGGGAGCGGTCTTGCCCAAACTGTATTTCTGTATCTCCAGCCCTGAGCCCAGTGAAGGTCTGTTAAGTGTGATTGTAGAGGAGAACACAGCAATCAAGACACTTTCCTGAAATTACTTCTGAGATGTGTTTACATTTTCTTTTCTGAATAGGCTGATATAAAAATTGGATGGGCCGCTTTCTGCAGTCTAAGTGTTGAGTCTGTGGATGGGACTGTAGGGAGACTCACCACTGAGGGCCCTTGTGCTCTTAATGCTGATTGTGTATGTAGGGTTAGTCCAACACACTACATGGCTGTTGCTATCTCTAACAGCCTGTCTACCTCAGTCCTCCACACAAGGGAGCCATGCAAACACAAAAGCCTCTTACTAGATAACTACTAGTCTGATGTCTTTGTCATCACAACACAATACATCCTTCAGAGCTTAATTCTCACGTTTCATAAAGATTTATGGAGTTACTCCTGTTTCACAATTTTCTTTGAAATCATTATTTAAAGTTGAATTCCTTAGAGTCTATTTTTGAGGAGAAAACAAAGGGTTTTATAAAGCAACCTCTACAAAGAGAGTCTTCTCTTTTTGTCTATTCTATTCCTTTTAACTTTGGGTTTTCAATCTGTAAAAAAAATGGCTGATACTTTCTGCAGTTCTAGCTATCTTAAAAGTGATTGCAACTGGCTACAAAGTAAGTTTTTAGAAAAACTTTTTAATAGGAATCAAAAAGATTTATAATTAAAAATATTTGCCTTCTTTTTTAAAGTTCTAATTTTATCAAATTATTTCCAAAAGGGGGGGTTTAATCATCTGAGAAGTTTTGAAGTATACAAACTACATTACATGTATTAATGAAAATAAATCAGTAACAGATTCAGAAATACTAGTCAAATATAGATAGATACACATGTGTCTAAACAATTCCATCATCTCTGTGGTTACTGGCAACATCTTTAGCTAAGATTGTCCGGTCTTTATTGAATCTTAATTATTTGTATTTAATTTTGTACGATGGTTTTTGTTTTGTTTTGTTGTGGTTTGTTTTTTTTACCAGAGGCTGATTTTCTCTTTTTTTTTTTTTCTCCCTGACTGAAAGCTTCAGCAAAATAGCTCAGTCATTTCTTAGAGGCAAAACTAGGAATGAGATTCTCACATACCTTCCCAATATCCTTCTTTGTGACTGAGAACAAGGAGGCAAAGATCTTGGGCTTGACTTTGCTCAGTAACAAAAACAGATTTACTGTTGGAAAAATGAATGATAGTCACTCTTCCCTGTTTCTCTGGTTTCCACTGAAACTATTTCACTATTATTTATTTTTATTGAAAAAGTAGGAAAAGCCCTTGTCTTTGTTTCTTTGGGGTTTTTGTGGGGTTTTTTGTTGTTATTGTTAATTTTTTAATATTTGTTTTAAGGAATCAGTATTAACTATAACTACTATATCTAATTTTTCCCTTTTATTCTGGTTTCTGGAGGGAAAAGTGGAAATTGTAGGCCTTTTTTTTTTTATCTGATTATAGTTTCCCTTCCTGGGGAAAGTAGAAAGTTTAGCCTCTGGGATAGCATACCATAGGGAGTACAAATAGGTTAAATAAAACACTAATTCTATGCTTGTCTCTGTCAGAGTTAGACTTCCAGAAGGGAACAGGGAGTGATTTCTCACTTAAGGGGATTTGTCCTGGGATAGCTTCATGTGAAGGAATGTGTTTGGGAGCTTTGTGGGGAAGTACAGACTATTTTTTAGAATTTACAGTCCATTCTCAGTTTTGTCATATATTAAAAAGAAAGGGATACAAGAAGGTAGTAACAGCACCTGAGTCCAGTTCTCCTGTTGCTGTGCAGACCTTGACCTGCTTAGTCAGAGCCTAACCCTTGATCTTACCCCAGTGGCAAACTATAGATCAGGATCCTTCAATGATGACAGGAAATCTTGTACTCTATCATGACATACAAGGGATGAAAATGCATGTTTCCATAAGATATTCGTATTGAAAAAACCCCACAAAAATTCTTCATGGAATCAAAAACCTGCAGTTAAGTTTTAAAAAAATCCTTTTTCTTAATGGAGTGGTGTCAGCCCATGGTAGCCCTCTGATGATCTCCTGTAAACACGGTCAGGATGAACTTAGCATTTGTGTAAAGTAGAATAGAAGAGATTAATTTCTCCAGGAAAAAACAAAAACAAAATAAAAACAATCAAGTGCTGCACAAAGCACTCTACTAAGTAGTTTAACACTTTTACTGAATCAGCTGAACTTTCTGAGATAGCAGACTTAAGTTCAAAGCCTTGATCTGAACCAAGCAAAGTATGAATTACCTCTGGCAGCACTGCCTCTCAGAGAAGTTGCCTAACTGCTGCACTGTAGGATTTCAAAGGTAGCACCACTGTTACTCAGTAATTCTGTGAGTGATTCCCAGATTGCATGTGATTCCAAAATCAAGGCATATTAAAAAATATTAATGGGATTTATGACTTTATTTATTTATGGCTTATGGACTTTAGAAGACTGCGACCCTCAGCAACTTCTAGTTGGAATTACAAATGAAAAATACATAACATATCTCAGCAGGCATTGCTACTGTGCAGGAGGGTTGGCTGCAGGTCTATGACAAATAAGTGAACAGTACATAGCAGTAACTAGAAGGAGTGCCAAAAGTAGGAAATTGTGGAAGACTTGGGGTCCAGGGAAGAACGGGAAGTGACAAAAGATAGGTAGCAGATAGCAGAATATGTTTATAATTTTTATTTCACTGAAACAAATTCAGCAGTAAATTTGAATTCACGGGTAATTTGAGAAAAAAACAGAATTCTTTGGTGTTTAGTTTATTCATTCCCTATATTCAGCCACCCTTAGTTATATTGGAAAGTGGATTTTATGTGTTTTTTTTTCCTGAGTCTGAAGCTGTTTTCAAGCCAAAATAGCACACTATGAAGATTCTTTGTACTGAGAGTGCTGGAGAAATTCCATATACTGAAGGTTTTACTGATGTGCCAGTTGTACTTTAGGGTTCTACCAGTTTTGTTTAGGCTGGTTTAGTGCTCTTTCCCTTGCGCCATTAATCTGATAACAAATCAGTGATTTGTTGAATACATATTTTAAAAAATGATAAGCATAGGCTGCAAAAAAAAATTGAGCCCTGTCCATGGACTTTGGGTGAACAATTATGCAGCCAGTAGTTCCATCCAATTTCAGCATCTCAGAAGGGGCAGGAAGGAACTTGGTTACGATGTTCCTGTTCCAGAAGAATAAGTCAGTTGCCACAGGCTCAGAGACCTCTGAGGAAAAGCTGTTGACATCAGTACTTTTGGCGTCAAGAGCTGAGCTTCAGAATTTGGTATGTGGTGCAGGTTTTTATTTCTGTGTATTTGCAGGCTGACATCAGCCTCACACTGATAGAGAAGCTGGTGAAAGGAATTTGTCGATGTATCCATTTCCTTTGTGAATTTCCAGTACCACTTTGGTTCACAAAGCCTACGAGTTTCCTTTCATTGCTGGCATGGCAAATATTTAATAGTATCAAGGTCAATGTGTTGGAAGATGCCATTTTCAAATTCTTCTACCTCCTAAACAGTCTGTGCTGTAGAAAAAAATTTCTTCCTACAATTTTTTTTTATTTCAAAGAATGTAGTGTTTATCACAGATGTCATACAGGTATATCAAGTCGACAGGATATAAANTAAGCACCAAGAAGTCTCTTTGCCCCTAGAAGAGCTGTCATAAGTTGTCTCTGGATTAAGGGGACAGGGGACTAGTTTTTAACTTGTGTTGCATCTTTGGGAGCTTAATTACATTCAGGTTCCACCAGAGCAGGTATCTAAAAATGGTGCATGAAATCATAAGAAATTAAGTTTAGAAAAAACTTGAAAGACCATCTGTCCCTCCTAAGACATCATACAAGTCCTAAGACTCATACAGCTTGTAAATTTTCTCTATGGTCTTCCCCATCATCAAGCATTTTCATTTCAAAAGAAAGTACTGTAGTCTCCCTGCACAAACTCTCTTCCTTGTCTGCTGTAGTAGTAGAGAAGTT
>WEIV01029939.1:0-107311 GCA_013390005.1 Calyptomena viridis | reverse complement strand
CGGGGGGACGGTCCGGGTGCCCCGTCGGCGGCTGGAGCGGGGCAGCCCCGAGGGCTCGGCAGCCGCGCATCCTCTGCGGGCGCTCGCAGCGAGAGCCCTTCCTGAGTTTCTTGAAGTTTTAAAGTTTGAGGCTGTTTGGCTCCGGGCTGGCTGTTTTCTTTTCGGGCAGAAATTATATCGCGCCCCCGTCCCCCCTCGCCGTCGGGTTGGTTTTTTTCCCCCTTGATTAGTAATAGCAGCGTCGGTGCTTTTGTAATTCTTTCAGCAATTCATCATTCAATTAACTACTACCTCTATTGGCTTTTCAAAAGCCGGGCAGCTCCTGCGTGTAGGAAAACCTTGTTACCTTCGCTGGTGTGAGGGGAGTCAGAGCTGGTTGTGGTACTTTTCAGAGTAAGCGATGTGCAGAGCTCTGTTTTGGTGAGCAGATGACTTCGCTGAGGAGTTTGGAGTGTGTGTAATGGTATTTACAAAAGCTGAAGTTGTGAGTTCTGCCTAACGTAAACTTCCATTCATTGCTGCCTTTGCTAAGAACCCATGGGACAAGGGAACTTGTGCTTTCTTTAATGAAGTTTTTTGTTTGTACTCAAAGTCTCCTTCTCTGAATTAACTCTGTTCTGGAGTAAGAGCTTGGAAATTACATTCTGCCCATGTAATTTTGAGTCCATTAGGAAAACCAGGATAGGTCTATGAACCGCACATGGAGAAATGTCACATTCCTTTGGTTTAACCCTTTAAGCACTTCCCTGGTTTCACAGAAACAAGTGAAGCAGACAAAGGCAGCTTCTCACAGAGGTATGAAATATAAACTTTCGTCTGGACACATGTATCAGGTATGTGATTTCAGGCACACCTGAGCTGATAGGAAAATTAAGGGAAGAGAAATAAATTGTTTGACAGCTTCCTAATTAAAAGTAAATAAGTAAAGGCAAAAATAAACCAAGCCATACCTCATACAGGACAAATATCTTTTAATGTTGATTATCTTATCTATTTCTTAAAGGGCATTTATAAAAACAAAGACATGGTGCATTGGAATAAGAACATCAGTTCTTATTTTCTCTTTCATGTATATAGGTGGGCAAACAATGGCAAATTCTTTGGAAAACTTTGCAAAAAAAAAATCATTACTTCCAAAAACATTTCAGGATTCAGAGCTTTGAACAGCATCTGTCCCCACCTCCCACAATTTAGTCCCAAAGTTAAACAAATCATATAGTACTGGATAGAGTTACGTGTTACAGGAATTTTATAAATGATCTGTCAGTGTAAGTCCTAGGTGTGATTCGTTGGACTTTTTGCTCCTAAGGTGTTACATTTAGGTTGCCATTTCTGTAGCATTTGGTTCTTAAAGATGTATTCTAATAGATAGGTATTGGACATGCATTTCTTCTGATGGTTTATAAGTAGTGGTGCCTTTGTGGCTTCTCTTTCTTTCTTTCAAGCAAGTTTGAGCTTTTTGTCAGGCACTGAAGAAATCTGGGAGTGTGAGTCCATTGAGGACTTACAGTGACTGGGACCACGAGCTTAAAACCCAGATTGTTACAGACTTGGGAGTAGTGTCTCTTATCACAAGGATACTCATTTGTATGTTCATCCATTGGACCTTTTCTGTCTGGAATACCAGGTTGGATCCTGTTGTCAGGGTTCCAATGACAATTCTGCCTACGACCAGGCAACGTGAGTGTGTCTTTGCTACCTGCTCTGCTGTGGGAAGGTTTATTTTCTGTGCCTGCATGGAGTTGTGTAAACAAACAGAAAACCCTGGGAAGTCTGTTGTAACCCAGTTGGTTTGAACAAAATACCTGGCTCCTGATGAGGCAAATCCTCTCCCGTCGTGCTTTCTCCAGAACTCCAGTGCTTTGCTGTCACAGTGTGAGGCTCAGGGCTCTCCCTCTGCAGAGTGTTTAGTTTTGATGGCTCCACACACAGCAGTTCCTGCTCCAGCGAGGATCAAAAAACTCAGGAGAAGCTTTTGTGGTGCTGATGGCATCTGGTAGCCCCAAAACATCACACGTTACATTTCCTTTCCTTGCCTCTGCAAATGCCCCAGGAGTTACAAGCAGGTAACAACAAAGTAGTTTAAAATGTTTGTGTTGAAATGAACCCTTTCCCTTGAACATCTATTGCATTGAGGTTTTTTTCCCCCACTATCAGGAAGCTTGCCATTTTCTTTTAAGTGAATAGTTGTCTTTTTTTTTTTTCAGGAAAAGGCAGCTGTAAGGGCAAAACTTCTTTTAATTGTGTGAGTAGTTCTGTGGAAATCTGGGTCCTGAACTCGAGGTGGAAGTTGTTGACAGGGGGTAAGGTTGGAAAGAGCCCTTTGGGCCTGATCCATATCAGCTGAGGTCAGTGGTGAGCTGAGCCCTGAGTGCCTAAAGCTTCCCACTTGTTTTCTGTCCAGCTGGGAAGGTAGGCCAGGGATTAATTTAGGCTTTGTATGTTAGTTTTCCTGTACAGTTGATTTAAAATGCTTTTGTTTAAAAGAAAAAGGTTCACACGGGTAAGATATTTTCAGCCTGAATTATAATGATGTTTGTCTTGGGTTGAAAGAATTACCTTTTGTGTGATAACACCACACTGCTTCTCATTATACCCACAACTGGCCACTTTCACAGCCACTAGAATATTGCATCATTTTGTCTTTTGGTTGAAGGTTTGAGTCAAGAGAATTTGCATCATTTTGGCATTTTGGAAAATAATTATGTAAGCGGAGAAAATCTAATATGTTTCCTTCAGAGCGTAGTTAACTAGCATAGGTAGAAAACTGGCAGCCTAAAATTACTTTGCTAAATTTAAATGTAAGTAAAAAGTAGGCAATAGGAAAAAATTAAAGGGTGTATCTAAATACGGAGTTGCGGCCATATCTGTTATATTTAAACTGCATTTTAACCTCTTCTATTTATATTTAGTGGTCTGTGTATAATCTGGAGGGCTTGATTGAATTCAAGAAACAGTAATTTCACAATGAAAAGCCAAGAGTTTATTCTGCTGGGGTGGTAGTGGATGTCCTTGTTAATCGGTGATGTGTCAAAACTAAAATGTGTGCAGAGAGGTATTTTTGATGTTGTTTGAGAGTAAAAATGATACTTGATCTAAAATAAGCATGAATGGGTTTGCAAAACGCCTGTTTCCCTCAGTGGTGTGGCAAGAGTATCTCCTACTGACTCTGGTGCCACTTTTCCTCGTGTGGAGAGTGAGATTGCACCATGAAACTGATTTTCCTCACCTTACCCCCATTCTGGCCTGTTCTGAAATGCCCCTTTTTAATTTAGAAAGCTGCCATGGTGAGTGGATTGTTCTTGCATGCTGCTTGCATCAGCTGAAATCCCTCCTTGGCACAACTTCATTCCAATAAGAAAATAAAATATTATTCCAGGAACACAATGCATAGTTATTTTTGTTTGATAATGCATCGTATAAATATTAATCGTCTGCCCAAAGACAAAACAATAAACATATGTTTTATTTTAGCTCTTTTACAAAGAGGTTGGTTGAAAACTAAGGGCTTTGACTTGTAGCCACACAACTCTGGATGACCACTCAGGTCTGGGAGGTGCCCTCTGAGCACAAGTGGTGACTTGGTTTTGCACTGAGGTTTCCTGGTTTGATTTATTTTATTATGGAGGCTACACAAGACACCCAGGTGCTTGTTGAAGTGCCTTGGCAGTGGCATGGCTTCCAGCCTTCGGGAAGATGCCGTGCTCCTGCTGCTCCGTGTTCTTGGACACCCCGTAACATTGGTAGGGCATTCAAAAGCTCCTGCAAACAAACACTGCCTTCTGCTGTGTTTCAGGCCTTGTGGGTTTCTCAGGTAGCTTGGAACCTCACACACCTAATTAGCTGCTGATTGGGAAAAGCCTTGTAGGAAACGATGAGCACGGGAGGGCCCGGAGCGTGCGAGGCAAGTTAAACCAATCCCGGCTCCAATGTGGTTTCAATCAGCCCCGCTTAGACACCCAAGTTTCCAGCTTTCTCCAGGAGGTCTGTGAGGAAACCAGCTTGTTTTCCTTTCACCTCTCAAAGAAACAGCAGCGGGAGGGAAACGCTGAGCCTTGTGCCGGCGGTGGCGGGAGAGGGGTTTGGGGTGTTGGATGGGATGGGGCAGCACGAGGGAGTTGGAGGCGGCTGCTGCTAAGGCTGGGAATGCTGCCCGTGGGAATGCTGACACACAGCCCCTTCCCTAAGGAGAGGGGAGCAGGTCACAGCCCCGACCAAGGCCCTGACCAAGGCTGTGCAGGTGTGAGTGGGTCAGGAGAAGGTTCCTCTCCCTGTTGACCTTCCCTCATCCCAGACTCGTTGCCTGCTGAATCAGCATCTTTTCCTTCTGCGTTTTACTCTCCTCTTGGTCGGTAAGGGGCTTTTATTTTTTTTTTTTTTGCTAAATTGTTAAATTGTGCATTGATTTATCAGCTGTTTAGGTCTTTTAGTTTTCCTAGTGCTGGGAGCTTTGGTGTGAGAGGTGCAGTTTGCTGCCCTGCAAAGTACTTACACCAAAATGTTTTGTGAAATCTGATTGATTTCTCCTGATTTTTAAGGCATGTAGGCTTACACTTTGAGCTTTTCATAATACTTTTTGGCCTTGTATTGAGTTAATTATTTTTAGCTTATTAAGTATCGATGTACATGGTATATTTGACCAGATTTGACTGAAAAAAAACCCCTCTTTCAAGCAGTCACAATTTTTTTTTTTGATACTCAGTAGTTATAGTGCATGAAGTGACTGTGTGATTTGTTCCAGTGCAATTAAATGTGTATGCAAAAATCATGTGGATTTAGAAAATTGCACAAGTATCTTCTTCTGTAAATTACACACACTAAACAAGAACAAAAAATGAAATATGGCAATCAAACAATTTACGTTAGACAAACTACATTTCTGTCATGGTTTATATTTTCTGTGTAAGTGAAAAAGGGTTTTATAAAGAAGGAAGTCTAGTAGTTATGCAGAAGGAAAGCCTTCTAAGCAAAATTCCGTTTTCTAAGGAGGCTTTGTCAGTTCTGAATAAACCCTGCAATAAATTTAAACATGGTGGTTTAAAATTCTGTTTATAAAATAGACTGCTCTCTATAGAATTCACAAATTATACACAAAGGATTAGCTACTAAAGTAACTTTAAGATGTTGCATTGCAACATGCACTGAGACTGAACTGAAAAACCTGCTTGGAAAAGCAGCTGATTTGCAGGATTTGCAAAGCGGACTTGGGAAAAATTCTCCATCATTTCTCCAAAGAACTGCTGTTCCATTAGTTGTTCTGATTGTGATTGGCTCTTCAAAGGCTTATAAAAAGGGTGTTTTGCACAAGTTTCTGCAAAAACCTGCAATAAAAGCAGGTGTGAAAAAGAAAAAAAAATCAGGATTTTAATATCACCTTAAGATAAAGTAAAGGATTTAATATCAAATTAAGGTCTGGTTTTGTCCTGGTGAATATATTGTACCTTTTCTTGAATTTCATTATGTTTGCCTAGAATGTGGAGCTGGGAATTTGTGCTGGTGCTCTTCATTCCTTTGCTACATTTATAAGTTCTCTGGTATTTTTATGTATTTATAGCAAACAGTCTGTGACAGACTCTGTATCTCTTGCAATCAAGACAAGCCAAATCATCTGTCACCAATATGTGTCACCATCCTGACACCACCCAGAGCACCTTCTTTGTAGGCACAACCAAGGCTTCATTTCAGCAAAGCAATTAATCACCTTCTAGAAATTAAGAGCACGGAGGAGTCTGAACCTGTTATCTTCATTCTTCTGTGCAGAGAAGTCAGTTCTAAGTGATGAGAGTGAGAAATGGTTTTAGGAGGGTGGCTTTCACCTCACCTCTCTGTAGGGGTCTAGAAATCAAGCACCTGGTTGACAGTAGTTGTGGAAATTCCCACCCCAGCCAGAGGATGGGTTAATCGTGCCAGTCTGGGACAGGGATGTTCCTTTGGAAAAGACACTGAAGATGCAGCAGATGGTCCATCATTTTGGGTAGGAATTGGGGTTGCAGGGCTGGGTAGCTTGGCTTTGAGCTGGCTGGCAAAAATACCCTGAATTCTGTATCCAGAGACCCATCCAGGCCCCAGCAATTAATCTTGGAGTTGATTTGGAATCAAATAATCAGGGAGACTGAAGGAAAAAAAGTGATTAAAATACAGCAGAGAGACCAGATGAATGTTTTACAGTCTGACTGGGAATGAATCTTACTGCTTATTTATTATTTTCATTATAAAGTTGACCTACTACATAATAGTTTAATTTTTACTGTCGAACCTCCTTCTCGTTGTCCAGTTTAGAAATAGAAACACAAATAAAAATATCAGAAATAGCAACAGAAAGTCCTTTAATGCTTTCTGCACTGCTCTCTTTTAACTTCACTGAAAAAACTGAATATGAAAACACTAGCCATCATTTCTTTTTGTTTTAGAGTGATATAGGAATGAATTAATACCAATGCCTTCCTATTAAGATTTTTTTCTGCTCATGAAAGAAATAGTAATGTCCATTTAAGGTGGTATTTTTAGACTGGTCCAATATCTCATCCTGCTCAAAAGGGTTTTACCAACCATTGCAGGTGACAGCCTTGAGTCCATACTTGGCTCAAATCTCTCGAAGCACAACTGTGGAAAGCTTGTTTTGGAGAAGCCATGAGCTTTATACCTGGGCAAAGGGGCAGTTTTTGGCCCCTGATTTGTGTCTTGACGTGCCAGTGGTCCCTGCAAGGAGCTCTGGAGCTGCAGGCAGCCTTGCAAAGCAGCTCTGCATGAGCAGAGTGGGAAGGAGGGGCGAGCTCTGTGTTTGTTATTTGCTTGTGATTTCCATGACAGTTCACAACAAAAAGAGCTGTAACCAAATGTGAGCCCAGGGAGCTCAGCCTGTGGTCGATCTGCAGAGCAGTAATTTGGGATGGGGAGTCAGGTTTAGGGGTGCAGGAGCTGGGATGGAGGGAATTTGAGCTATTCTCCTCTCCCCTCTTGGTGAACACCTCCCTGTGTGATGTGGCACGTGTGTGGGACAGGGGAACCAGTGGGATGGGGCACTGTCCCCTCAGCCACCCACAGGGGCACATCCAGCCCTCACTTCTACCCCTTGGACTTAATTAACTAGTCCTGACAGGCTTTGGTCCAGGATAGGATTTATATAACTCCCTCTTCACTGTGTTGGTTCCACAGGACTAAAGAGGAGTGAGAAGTAGTAAAAGTCTATTTTGGTCACTAAAGTAAGCAGACATGACTCAGAATACTCGCTGGGAGCAGATCTGCTGGATGAAAAGGTGCCATTTTTACATAGTCACTTTTCTGACCGTGCCCTTTAAACTCTTACAAAAATAGAATCCTTTCTCTGGCACTTCTCTTGGAAAGCAGAAATGGGAGTGAGACAAAGATGTTTGCTGCACTTCAGCCCCTGCTCCGAAACCGGGCAAACCACGCGCAGGTTTTGTGAGTTTTTGTAACATGTGTTTAACACCAGGAAAAGCAGAGAAAGAAGGCATTTGAAATTTTGTGGGGAGGGGATTTGAGCTTGGATAGTTTTACCATTTGTAGTGGAAAAGCGTGATTCCTCGTTCCTGCCTCTTAACAGTTGGGTGAATTCTGGCTGAGACTCTGCTCTGATTTCTGGCATCCTCGTGTCCCTGCAGGAATATGGTTCAGATCAGTAGGTGATGTGGAGCTCAGTGAGGCTCCTTCTGACCATTGCCCCTGGGTTCCTCTTGGCCTGTGCGAGGCGAGTGGCCTCAGCTAAAAATGAGCCTAAAAACCACATTGACGTAATTGTGAGTGTTTATGGAGCTGTGAGGGAACAAATCATTGCTGGCAACCAGAGTCCTGAAGTGGCTGACACTCATGTGAGGGACATGAGGGACAAGTACTTCCCACACCTCAAGCTCCTGGGGAGGCTGATGGAGTTGGGCTCTTCCTGCAATCCCCATCCATACCGACTCTCATCTGCATTCCATGGAAAGCATTAGCAAGGCAAATCATTCCACAAAATGTCACTGTCGGCTAAGTAGGTGATACTGGATTTTTGAACTCTTGCTCTTTTTTTTTTTGCTAATGGGTTGGTAGGAAGCTGGGGCCTGGCTGGTGCATGGAAACTCAAAACCGGTGGTGTAAGCACACCACATGTGCTTCTGGGTGTTTGACAGTCCTGTTGTTCTCCTTTGGAGAATTATTCTCTTGAAAAAAAACCCAACAAGCCTGTTTTAACATATTTACCACTTGCAGTTGGTTTTACATGGAAAAAACCACCAACCCATAAATTCCTTTTGTTCCTCCATTCCAGAATAACCCATGAAAGAGTTTGAAAACTTTGAATTTCTGTTGAGTGGATGAAATCTGGACTTTGCTGAAGTGGCTGAAACTTCTCTGCTGCCTTCTGAGGTGACAGAGCTCTTCAGCTTAAGTGTTTCTTCCTCATGTTTCTGCTGTGCTGGAAACCATTGGAAGTGTTCTCACTGCTGATTTCCTAAAGACTTAATTCCCTCAAATTACTATAGCATTTAAAGGCACTGTCTTTTTAGTGCAGGAAACAGACACTGCTTTTTCTCTTGATAAAATTTCCCTTGTATGAGCTCAGAGAATTTCCACTTTCTCTGTGTGGGCTCATCTTTCATAGAGGAGGAGACATGGGTCATATGCCTGTAGGTCTCACAACTCCCTCCTGCTCCATCTCTGGCCTCCTCCCAGTCCCTTGGCAGCAAGGAGTCAGGGAAGATTTGCTGTCAAGGTCTCCTTTTAATTCCTCACTGGACCCAGTAGCTTCCTGCTGCTGGGGAATCCTATTTTTTCTGGTTTAAATTTGAAAGGTGTTTTGGATGTGATGACATTTACAGCCAAAGCACATCACCTTTTACATATTGTCTCCTTTTCCTGCAGCAAGACAGGAGATTTCAACAGGACAGAAAAGGGAGGAAAAGCCCAGCAGTCTTGGAGGACACACGGGACTGTCACTAACGTGGCACTGAAGGGTCGTGAGAAGGGTCTTCCCTTCTCAGCCCCACTTGTGTTGTCTGGAAGGGAGCTGAGACCACCACAGAGAAACTTTAAACTCCAGTTTTTGAGTAGAGCTGGCTTAGAAATTTTCTGTGTTACAGAATCACAAAATCGTTTGGGTTGGAAAAGAACCCCAAGGCCATTGAGTCCAAACTGTGCCCCATCCTCACCTTGTCCCCCAGCCCAGAGCACTGAGTGCCACGTCCATCCTTCCTTGGCCACCCCCAGGGATGGGCACTGCAACCCTCCCTGGGCAGCCCCTGCCAAGGCCTCCCCCCCCTTTCCAGGCCCAAATTCCTCCTCCTGGCCAAGCTGAGCCTCCCCTGGCCCAGCCTGAGGCCGTTCCCTCTCCTCCTGGCCCTTGTTCCCTGGGAGCAGAGCCCGACCCCCCCCGGCTCCCCCCTCCTGGCAGGGATTGCAGAGAATTCCAGGTGCCCCCTGAGCCTCCTTTGCTCCACATAAATCCCCCCAGCTCCCTCAGGAGCTCCTCACAGGACATGTTTTTCAGACCCTTCCCCAGCTCCCTTCCCTTCCCTGGACACCCTCCAGCTCCTCAATGTCCTTCTTTCCACGAGGGCTTAGAACTGGACAGAGCCCTCGAGGGGCCTCAGCAGTGCCCAGTACAGGGGGACAATCACTGCTGTGGTCCTGTGACCACACTGCTTTTGATACAAGCCAGGTGCCATTGGCCTTTTGGACCACCTGGGCACACCTGGGCTCGTGTTCATCAGGTCACCCAAGCCTGGGAGTTTTCTTTCCCTGGCATGGAAACAGTTTCAAAAGACAGATTCATCCAAGGAAGAGGCAACACAGCAAACAGAGTGTGTAATGTCCATGACCATTGACCTGTGGTCATGGACTGGGCACGAAGGTGGCCCTGGGGTGCCAAGGTCCCACTGTCCTGGAGGGGGGCAGCTGGTGGTGTGCCAGGGCTTGCAGCAAGGTTTGATAAGCCATACACCAGGTCTTCCCAACCACAATGCACCAAAGGGCTGCCTACAAGTTTTTACAGTTATTTTTACAGTTATTTTTTGAGTGTGTGTGCCTAGCAGTTGTTTGCCAGGGGGAGCAGGGATGAAGGAGGAACTTGGCTTTTAGGTAAACAAAATGTTACTGTTGTACTGCTGTAATTACACACATTTTAAACTAGGTATTGACAGCAGTTGAGAGCTGGTTTGTCCCACTGTGCTGGCAGCAGTGGGATGTCTCCCAGCTCTTCAGGGGAGCCTTATTGCAGGCTGGGAGAATAACTCATTAACCAGCTACTCTGTGATGGTGTTACTCCACATATGGTCTGAGGGCTGCTGGTGGTCTGGAAGACATTAGAAAGTGGTCTGAGAAATGGCTGCATAAAAAATAGGGCAACAAATAAGCCCACATAGCCAGGTTTCCATTCCCACATTTCTGTCAGGTACATGCCTGTGTCACCAGGTCACCCTGAGTCAGCAAGTTGTGCTGGGATCTAATTGCTTCCCCCTCCTGGGGGGAGCCCAAATGGATGGATCTTGAGGAATTCCACGTGAGGAGAACCTTTGCTTGGTCACATCCATGTGGAGCAAGTCTTCTTTGGTTAAGGAGGATGAATATTTGCCTCTTCTCATGTTTTTGATGCATGGGATGGGCTCAGGGATGCTGTTTCCACATCCGTGTTGCCAGAGGTAATGAATGCCATGGGGAAACAAATGGCAGTGAGCCCATTTCCTTCCCAGTGGGAGGAAAGCAGTAATTCAGGAGACCATTAAAGTTTAGAAATACCTATGAGGTCCCTACAAAGATACACTCCATTTAGATTAAAGTCCCATAGGGCCAATTACCTTGGAGGAACATAAGAACTCAAACAAAAGCTGAGTTAGGTATGCTGCCCACCAATGGGTTGGAGCAAAAATGGATGCAGGGGGAAAACATTCATGTGTATTATGAAAGTGAGAACATTTAGAGTGGGTCTGTGCAATAACCAGCTTTTACTGTTCCCCCAGGATCAGTGTGCACAGGAAATATCTGTGGCATGCTTGCTTTTCCTGGAGATGACAGCAACCCTTTGGCAACCACTTTGTTCAACACTTTTCAAATTGTTGGGCCATTGTTTTGTGAATGTGCTCTGATTTTTCTGGTGCCAGAGCCCTTATTCTTGGCTTTCTACCTTTCATAAACCTGACCATTCCCATTCCAGCCCTGGATGCTTCTCCACTAGTGCCATTTGGTGGCTGTGATGATACCTTCGTTTTTCTCCATGTCACCACTGGGATGGGTCTCGAAAGAAAAGGGAAGCCAACAAAAGTCCCTTGTGCTCCTTGTGTAAAAATAACCTCTATGGCCTATGCTGGGGTGTGTGGGTGGCTCTGGACTCCTGGAGATGGAAGGCCATGGCAAACAAATTGGAGACACTTTGTTTCTGTCAGTGTTTTCCAAGACTAAGATGAGTAATTTGCACAAGGCTACAAAGCAGAGCTTGATACTAGAACTGAGGTTAAAACCTGCCCTTGTTTCAGCTGCTAGACCACAATTTTAATTGAATATTTAGCTATTTACAATTAGACCTGAGCACTGGATTGCACTGAACCTTCAGGCAAAGGATTTTGAAAATGAGTCAGTTTTAAGACACTGGAGCAACATGTTCCTAAAAGTGTTTACTGATGCAAATTGCTGCCTGGTCTTGAAATGTCCTCTTCCATTTAACATCATAAAAGACCTCTCTTAAGAGAAGACACAATAAACAGTCTGAGGTCTAATAACTGAACAGGCAAGGCTGCAAGGTTTTAAAATACTTCTTGCTTAAATAAGAGTCATTAACATTGTAACTGATAATGAGAAAAACGCTCATGCCATTAGTGGTTCACCACTTTGGTTCTGAGAAGATAAAAACAGCTTCGTAAAAGAGACCACAGACTGTCCATTTTCAGCCTCAGCGCAGGGCAAACGCTTCAGAAAAATACAAACCCCATAATTTAAAATAATAATTCAGTGTTGGTGTTTGGGAAACATGCTCCAAATGCCTTTTGAACACATCAAAGTGGTGACGTGGGGCGCGGTGGCTGCAGCTTGTGGAGAGCAGCACTGGGAGCCCCAGCACTGGGTGTTCTTATCTAAGACACTGGGAGCAGTGCAGGTGCATCCTCTGCCTTCCAGCTTGACTTTGGGATGCCCCCCTGGATGGGGAAATGTGCCTTTGCCTGGTACTGACACAGGGTTCTGGTACATGAGGATACATGAGGGTGCATCCTGGGATCCTTTCTGCATTGATCTGCTGCAGGAATAGTTCAGTTTTTTAGATATGGTTACATTTCAGTCCCAGCTCAGTGTGCTCATGGAGGAAATAAAAGGTAAAGGAAACAAAAGGCAGAGGGAAAAAGGGATTCGAGAGGTTCTCAGGGCCTCGCTGGGACTTGATGGCTGAGGAGCATCATCATTATCAGTGGTGCGATCTGGGCCAGATGCTCTTTTCTTTAAAGGTGGCCCCTTCCTCTTCTTCTGCACCTCTTCTCCCTCTGGGGATAGTAGGCTGGGCCCTGTCTCTTGCCCAGGTTAGTGGGAAGACTTGTGTTGACCTCAGCTAGGACTGACTCAAACTCTTAAGAATCATTGATTCAACCATAGAATGATTTGGGTTGGAAGGCACCAAAGATCATCTAATTCCAACCCCCAAGGAGACCTGGTGTTTCCTCCTGGGAAAGCAAAATCTGGGACTCAGCACACTGTATTCTGGCCTTGTCTTTAGTAAGAACAGCCAGAGAGTGACCTGTTTTCTCAGACTACCTCTGGTTGTAAATACAACTGCAAAACTGATGCTTCACACAACCCTTTCACATCGACCACGGCTTTTGCTCTGACGTAAAAAAGCAAAGTTTCCTCAGCTCCCCCCCTGAAAATGACTGTTGTGCCTTATTCAAAATGAGAACTCAACCAAGGAAGGAACACAGCTGGGTGAATGACAAGAGAAACAGAACGGTGCCAGGGTGAATTTTTATGGAAATGCTCTCTGAATAGTATTTCCATGAAAAGGCAACACACTCGCAGATGTAGGCTGCATTGCATGAAGGAGAGTGTGTTGTACCACACCCTGAATCTGTCAAGGTCTATAAACTTTTCACATATTTTAAGTTCAGGCAGCAGAGAGGCCATATTTAAGACACAAAGGTTTTCTTCTTTATGTCAGTGTAATTATGTTATCCCCAAAGGAAGAAAATGTTAGCCAGGGGAAAATGAAAAGGGAAGTTTATGGAAGAAATGTTTCAAATATAAAGTTCACATATAATTTGAAATATGAAGTGAATTGATCTATCAAAAAGGACATTTTCAGCATCATGAAAAGATAATGACTTGACATTTCAACGGCATCCAGTGATAGCAATGACTTGCAGGTCTGTGTCAGGGTGTTCCTTTCATTGAAGGAGTTTGAGTGCCTTAAAAACTGCAAAAGCTTTGCCCTGTTGAAGGCAATGGGACTTTTCATTTTCACATCAGTAGAAACAAGATTGGAGGAACCGTGTAAAAAGAAAGAAATGAAGGATAATTGATGCAAGCGTTGAAAAAGTGGGAGTGGGAGACAGAAGCAAAATGGTAAAAACCTCAGCCCAGTCATGAAACTGCCACACTTTAGATTCAATTAAACACCTTCTTTGGAGATGCTGTGGCCTCCTCAATGGCTTGGTGTCCAAATGGCCTGACAGGTTTCACTGTAAACCGACTGGCTATTGACTGAGCTCTTCCAAAGACTGATTTTTTTGGAATCTGTTAATTTTCCCCGGGTTTTGGGACTTTTTCATGGCACACCAATTGAGTTTAGAATGTGCTGAGAGAGAAGTTCTTGAGACAGCTTTGAAATGTTTTCAGCCTATTTCTGCATGTTGCTTTCTGAAATAGATGGAAATGCATTTTTTAATTTATGATAGCTTATAACTGGATGTCATAGCTGTTCTAAGAATAATAATCAAGGATTGTTATACTGACTTAGTTGTTTACATTTCTTTCTGGCACTGCCAGTGATAAGCCAGAGGTAATAATAGTAACCATATTCTCCTGTCATCTTCTCCAAGCTTGTCACCATGGAGCAGAAGATGACTGTGCATGGGTTTTAAAGATGAAGGCATTTGTCAAATGCTATAATGTCTTAATAAAGGTCAGCAATGGAGATCCTGTTAAAGAAAAAGTTTGCAATGGTTAGTCCTTGGGACCAGAGATGAGTGACTGCCATTTTTAAACAATGTTAGATTTGCCAAAAGGAAAAAAAACCTAAAAAGGAATCTCAGCAGTGGATTGTGGATCTGTGAGCAGATTTAGTGGTGGTGTTACAATGAGTTAGAAGGTGGGCTCTGTAAGGGCTTGGTAGGTCTTTTGCTCCTCATACTGATATAAGTCTGTTCCCTGCATCCCAGCCAGTGATGGAGTTGAGGATCCATGTTTTTGGAGGACCTTACAGCAAGGAATCCTGGCAAAGTGGCAGGGAATCAGTGCCAGCAGCAAGAGGGAAAGCATCCCCCTCTCAGTGGCAGCGGGCAGTGTCCTTGCTCCTCTCTCTGACCCTCTCAGACCCATCTAATAAACTCAATAAGCCACAGAAAACGCATCAATAGTGCTGACATGGATGGAACACCATGAGGATGAAGGACCCTGTTGCCCCTTGTTCAGCTGCACCACCTTTCAGCCTGAGGAGAACCAAATGTTAACCCTTTCAAAGCCCTCCTGGTGAACAGGGGAAGGCAAGAAAGTTTCTTACTTCCCCAAGGTTTGGCTTTAAAAGGGCTGTGTTAGCACAGAAGGGCTGTGGGGAAACCAAAGTCCAGGTGGCTCAGGAGATCTGGTGGATGGCAGTGGCTGTGCTGGGGTGAGTGAGTGCAAGGCTGGCATCAATCTGCTGCAGGCAATAAACTGTTTGGGCTGAGCTTTCCTGCTCTGTGACATCAGGAGAGCATCGGAGTGAGTTACAGCCTTCTGTTTGCTCTGGGACTGTTCATCATCCCTGGGGTTCTCAGAGGCACTTCTCACTACAAGAAGCAGAGGATGTTCTCCTAAAAAGAAGAAAAATCAGTTTACATCAATGCATGACTTCCTCCTGTCTCTGGTTAACTCCCACATACCCCCAGACGTTGTCGTGCATCACTTGCAGAGCCCTAGAAAGGGGATATTACACCTCTAGGTTATTTCCCCAGTACTTTTATTTTTCAGCCCACAACAGGAAGGGTTCATAGAGTGTATCCAGAAAGATGTTTTTGTTCCCCCACCATGGGTTTCAGTCCCAAGACTGCCAATTAAATTATCCCATAAATCCTCCATTATAGGTAGTAAAACCTAATTTTAGATTTCCTGCCCGCTCCAGTGTCCTGCCTGATTGCTACCAGTTGGACAGAGGCTCAACCTGCTAAGCAGACAATTGCAGTGAATTGGCTGTTTCTTTCTGTGCCACATGTGGAGAACTTTTTAATATCTGGCATTTGGTCATAATTCTCTCTGGCTATTTTCTACCTTTTAGTAGCTCAAATGTTTTTTGGGGCTTTTTTTTTTTTTTAAGGCTGAAAAGTAGACATCTGTAATTTATTCTTTTGTCAAAACTTTTTGTGAGAGAAAAGGTTGTTACCCTGTGGATTAGGAAGAATGTTAACCTGCCAGCCACCACTGAAATATTAATAGTTCAAAATTAGTTTTTATATATAATTCCTGCTTAAAAGAAAAACACTGTATTAATAGAGCTAACAGAGTTCTGTGTAAGCTGAAAATATTTCAGGTTATCTGAGTACAAATGCATTCTTTCCAGTCTGGTTCAAGTACAAATATATTATTTAGCTGCAAATGCTGCTAATTATCTTGAGGGCAGTTTCTTCTAACCATATTCTCAGCATTTATTTTACATACAATTTCACTAAAAATTCCTATTTTACTCTGAGTATAAACAACCCTTAGCCCGGTATTTTTTTTGCATAGGCTTTATTGAGGACAACTAATACATCAAGTTGTCTCAAAAAGCAGGTTTATTGTGTGAATAAGGTGTTGGTCTTTGAATGTGCTCAAATATCCCTTTGTCACTGAGAGTGAAGTAGATTGAAGAATCTGTATGTGAGGAAAATGGACCTAAAACACTATGAGAAATGAACAGTTTTCTTTGTCTTTCTGAGAGATTTATGTTTTTATTAAGCTGATAAAATTCCTGGCTCATCCAAATCACAGCTTTGGATACTGTACAGGTACCAGTGGATATCTGGATATCTTGTACCTCCACAGAGGAATTATTTAATGCCTGAATAATTTGGTAGTGTTTTAACAAGTCTGTGTCAAATCAGGAAGGTGTGTGACAGTTGGTAAGGGACTTTTTCATCTCCAGTGACAGGAAATTTAATTCAAGACCCAGAGTGCACATGATCTTACAGGCATTTGCAAAAGGGAAAAGTAGAGCTAAGGGACATCGTGGTGAAGGAGCAAACACTGTTCTCATGGAATCAGAGAATGGTTTGGATTACAAGGGACCTGAAAGTTCATCTCATTCCAACCCCCTGCCATGGGCAGGGACACCTCCCACTGTCCCAGGGGGATCCAACCTGGCCTTGGACACTTCCAGGCATCCAGGGGCAGCCACAGCTTCTCTGGGAAACCTGTGCCAGGGCCTCCCCACCTTCACAGGGAACACTTTCTTCCCAATATCTAATCTAACCCTACCCCCAGTTTGAAGCCATTCACTCAACTGTTTGTTTCCCTCAGTCTTTATGGAATATAGTATTTTTAATCTGTCAGCCTCCTGTTAAATTTGGGAATAAACAGGCAGTGATTCCTAAACTGATGGAAGAAAAGGTCAAGAAACACTCATGTGTGCACACAGTGGGATGTCTCAAGTCTCATTGCCTGGAGAACAGGGCTAACAATGGAACCATCACGGGCTCTTTGCTAAATAAATCTTCTCCACCTTGCTTTGTTTATTGTACTGTGGCTCAGTGTGGGGAGATTATCATTTGTTGAGTGTTGCCTGAAGCACTGTATAAAAAATGAAACATACACAAAGACCAACAAAGAATAGAAGAAAGGAATTTAGGCCTCCCAGTCTCAGCAACCTTTAATGGTTGGTGAAATATTAAATGTGTGTTTTCAGTTGTATTATTTGTCTAAGTTAGGAACTTGGAAATATGAGAGGGGATGGTCATAGACAGAAAGGAGGAAATAATGTACATGTTTTCTACACTGAAGTGGCCCTTCAGAGTACAGAGCTCTGTAAACTGCTCCTGAATTTCTTGGATATGTATTTGGCTTCACGAATCACCCCTTGTAGCAGAATCATGCTGCACAATCAAAACTTTAGATCCCTAAACTGTTGCAAGGAAACCTTGAAATGTAATCTGAGTGACTCAGTCACACCTGTATATTTGTAGACAGCATGGGGAAAAAATCCTTTAGAGCAGAGAGTGCTTGATTTATCCATGGATATAACCCTGAAACTTAATCATGGTGTGTAAAATGTCACTACTGTAAATGATGGCCTGGTTGAATGTTTGTGCCAGAGGTTCCAACTCCCCTACTGAGCATCTTCTGCACTTCAATGCATGTTCGTTGTACTCTAATTTTCTAATTTAGAAGCAGCAAGAATCATAGAATGATTTGGGTTGGAGATCCTCTAGTTCCATCTCTCCGCCATGGGAACCTTCCCGGGATGGAGCATCCACAGCTCCTCTGGGCAACCTGTTCCAGGGCCTCCCCACCCTCACAGTGAAGGATTTTTTCTGTGTATCTCACCCAAATTTCCCCTCTTTCAGTCTGAAGCCATTCCCCCTTCTCCTGTCACTACAGTTCCTGAAGGACAGTCCCTCTCCAGCTTCCTTGTAGCCCCTTCAGATACTGGAAGGTGCCACACAACCTTCTCTTTTCCAGGGTGAACAATCCCCATTTTCTCAGCCTGTCTCCGTAGGGGAGGTTCTTCAGTCCACTTATCAACTTTATGGCCTCCTCTGGACTCGTTCCAACAGTTCCATGTCCTTCTCTTGAAGGCCATGGAAGAAAAAAAAAGAATTTGATATCCAGTGCTGTAACACTAGGAATTCTCCACTGATTGATTGTACTGGGCACTTTCATACTTATCTCATTCAAAAATATTTGCTTTTTACACTGAGCTGAGAATTTTACTGAATATCCAATGTCTTGCATGGGAATGCTCTTAATTCTGGGTATCAGGCTTCAAAATTTGAACAAGGCTTGAGTCAAGCCTGTGCTGTCTTGAATATGCTACTGTTACCAGAAAAAAGTCTCTGGTATTCCAAGAAGAGGAGACGTGCTGGGGTTTGCAATTTTAACATTACAGATTCTTTATTATTAATAGATTAGTGGGGATTTTTCCAAAGACTCCTATGAGTCAGAAGAGCTCCTGTTACTAAAATTTCATATATTCATTTATTTATACAACTATACATGAAGTCTTATGGTCTTTTCAGCCTAGAAAGAGCCAAGGTACTCTAAGTGTAAATGCAGTTCATTGAGTTCTGGAGATCATAAATATCTCCTTTAACATCTGATTTATCTTGAACTATGTGCATTGAAAGAAGAGTCTCAACATTAGGAAAGAAGGGGAATATGCTGCTCTTTTGGACAACCTGTGTATTCATACCCAGAGCAAAACTTTGGCAGACAGTAGTTAGAATTAAACTGTCACCACCAGGGAAAATTTACTTTATGCTCTGCAAAGTTATATGAGTTTTATAGGTTCATTTATTTTGCTGATTAACAATCCAGCCCCACTCTTGAGAAAGTCTCCTGTTTTTTTCGTTCCTGTGGCTTCCCCAAGACAAGCAGAAGAGATAAAGTCTCAGGCAGAGGGAAATGTGAGAACAGGAATTTTCAAGGGAGGAAATTCCCTCTCCCAACATAAATTTTTCTGGACTTTACAACAGTATTTTGGGGTGGTACCATGAAGAAATTGTCCAGACAGATCTCAGCAATGCAAGACCTTTCAACAAAATGATACACTGTGGTTTCATTTTCACAAACAAAGGTAATACATCGAGACATGCAGGTGATGGTGATAAAGCTGAGGAGTATTTTATCTAGAAGTGCAAAATGAGATGACAATATAAAAAAAATTCTGAAAAAAAATGTTTTGGGTGAAAATGATAAACTAACCTGGGTCTGCCATAAAGTAAAAGGTGTTTTCCAACATGACAGTGAATTTAAAAGGTCACAGGGGTCATAATAACCTTTGGGCAACCTGGACATGTGTGTGCTGTTGTTACTTTATCTAAAAGGGTGTATTAAAGAGGAGACTGACACAAAGCAAGTCCTCCCTCCTTGGTCTTCTGACATAACAGCTGGCCAATGTGTTATTCTGCTTTTCCTTTCCCTTTATCTCTTCTTCTTTCCTGTGACTGGCAACATCTCTTAGGAAACAGTCTCCTTATTGCCTGTACATTCCCTCATACAAGTTTTGCTCTTTTCCTTTATTTGCCTTTCACCTGATTGCTGTGTTAGAGACAGTCTGTGTCCTGAGGGCGTGTTAGATGAGCAGGGAATATCTATGAAATTACTCCCAGAATGTTGGTTTTGTTTTTTTTTTTTACCAGTGATTATGGAAAATAACAACTGTGCATGATGGGTGCACTGTTTACCTGTTAATTTGTTTGAGTACATTCAGGGAAAGCAATTTGACTAGGGGGTGTTGTAACTGGTACCCAAGGTTTTGGTTTAAATCTGTAGTTCTGAATAGCTGGAGATTCAGTTACCACAAGTGTTGCATTTTTCCATAGCTGAGATGAGAAGAGGGATCAATTGTTGGGGCAGGAAATTCTCTGTTAGGAGTTCTTGTTCCTAAGCCCAAATTATTATTTTTAAATCCCTTACATTTGTTTCATGGACATTGTGGGTGTCCACAATTGTGCTTTAAAACATTGAGGGGAGTGGTTTTTATCCTCTGTATGCTTCTGGAGTGCTGTTGTGAATCCAGTCATTGGGAGTGTTGTCCCTGAGCTATTCCCATTTCATCCTTAAAAGTTCATAAAGTTGGTTCCCTTGCTGGTCCATGGAAATGAATTTTCCAGGGTGCTCTGAACACACAGACCTCAGTCCAAATCCCTGCAGTGATTTGAGTGCAGATGTAAAACCTCTCCCTGTTTGGAATGTCCCTGTTTGGGATATCACTACATTATCAAAGGGTTCTGGCAGATGGGTTTCCCTCCATCCCCTTTGCAGGATTGGGTCCATTTTCAAGTAAAACATTTAGTCACAGGGTGAAAAAGTCTGTAACTCCATGACTGAAACATGTGGGAAGTAGGACACATCCATTCTAGTCCCTGCAATGACTTTAACATGATCTACTATGGTTCCATCTTGCTCAATTTTGATTTCAGAGGATGGGAGTGTGCCTGTATTTTTAGGTAAATATCTTCCATTGGGTTGTCCTGCCTCAAAGCCAAACTCCTACAGACTCCAGAAAAAATTCCTTGGACTCCACAGGAGTGATCCCACAGATTGCAATGGAAGATTTGCTGTTCATCCCCATGTAAGAGGTTTTAAGCCAAGGCAATGGAAATTAAGCTGCAGAACAATTGCAGCTCCCAAGAAACTTTTATGTTGAGTCCAGTGCCCGTTTTCAGCCCCAGTGTGAGTAACAGAAGGCATCAATTAAATTCATTTTACTTATTTAGGTCTGCAAGTTCACGTGCAGACCCTTCCTCTAGTTAACAGCTAAACAAAAGCATGACTAGAGATGGAAAAGTGTACCTTGTAACTATACCTTAAATATTTATCTCCTTAAGTGGCACTTTGTGTTTTCTTTATATTCCATGGCAAGAATTCCAGGGGGAAACAAATAGTTTCTAGATTAGGGAGAGAAGCTGCCCAAATGTAGTTATGAAGGTGCTCGATCCAAGCTGGGGATTTGGTTACTGCTTTAAAATTCTTTCCCCCTCCCCATTTAGAGACTCTGATCCTGGCAGAGATGTGGGGGTTGTGGCAGATGGTTGTTATATGCACTCAAAGGGCTCTATACTTCCAATATGCTCCATAAGCCATTAAACTCTGTAAAAGCCTGGCAGACTTTATAGTTTGCATCCTGCCATTAGAGTTCCCTCTGAAGTCTGTCAGAGGGATATAATTCCACTGTAATTAAAGCTATTCCCCTTTTCCAAATGTGAAACCGGCCTGATTAATGACTAATTGTTTCACAAATATAAACTAGGCCTAATTGTTCCTTTCCCCCTGACTACGTGCCCTGCTTACTGCCAGCTAAGCAGAGCCCCTGTGAAGGGTGTTTTGTCTCCATGAAACTCTGTCAGGACAACCATCTGTAGCCAGTGGAAAAGGGAAGATATTTGAAGCGTGTTATTTTTCCATTGTTGGTGAACTTGGTCTCCCTGAGGAGTAGTTTTTGGGTCCTCAGCTGTCCTACAGAGCTCAGAAGTGGGACGAAGATTGTCAAATAATTGTGCTTTGTGCACTTTGTAAACACCAGCTCTGGGCTCCTCCTGCCTTTCTGCAAGGAGAGGAGAAAAAGGATATGAGGACCAGCTATTTAAGGCAAGATGGAATTAATGTAGGATCTGTGTTACTTGATCTTTGTATTTTATATCTGACACTCAGTCAGCTCCTCAGTTCCTCTGCAAGGTGTGAGCTGCTTGAAGATGAAGCACATGAATCACACAACCCATCCTGCAAACACCGTAAAAGTAAACTTCTAAGTTGCTCTGTTACAAAATTATGGCACATTGCAGCTGCAAGCATCAAAGAAGTGTCAATACTGATTTGTTTTTTACCATCACAACTATATTTCATTAGCAGGTCAAAGATGAGTCAAGGCTTGGGATGGAAAGGATGGTTATTTACTTTTTTAATTCTACTGAAAAGGCAGAGTCATTGCTGATAGAGATTGGGTAGTTGACATTTATACACACCTGGCACATAAAATAAGTGGAAGAAATTTGATCTGCATTTAAAGGAAATATTTTGCATCACTCAATTAAATTCTTTGAACTTGCAGCTTGCTTTTTTTTTTTCTTTTAGGAGTACATTTATTTAAGTTAAACAAGACAGATGTTATAGAAAATATAAATCTTAATCTATGTGCTAACATGCCTAAAAAAAGGTTCTTTAATACTGACATATCTGAGTTTTTCTAATGGTTAATAATTTTAGAGAACACAAAGTTTTAGAGCTGCACCAGGGCTTTGAATCCTTAGTAAAGCCATGATCATACATTAGTTTTGACACGGCAAGTGGACAAAGAACTTAGAAGGCCACCACAACCACATACTAATTACTTTTGATTCACTGGTGGATGGCAAAAAGATTTTTAATATGCAGTCAGTATGATATACCTACATTGTCTGCTTGGGATGGAAGATCTTAGAGATCATCTTGTTCCACCCTCTGCCATGGACAGGGACACCTTCCACTATCCCAGGTGGCTCTAAACCCTGTCCAACCTGGCCTTGGACACACAAGGGTCCTGCAGGGAGCCTGGGGCAGAGTCAGGAGATGGTGCTGAACGTGTGCAGGATCCTCCCCCAGCATGAGGGGGAATTTCCTGTGGGCTCCAGAAGTGGAAATAACCCTGGTGCTGTTTGGTGTCTCGTGCATTTGGTGTCTTGTGCATCTGTGTTATCCTGGGGGTTTCCATTAGTAAAGAGTAGAAGGGTTGAGTGAGGGGTTGGAATGAGATGATCTTTTAAGGTCCCTTCCAACCCAAATCATTCCAGGATTCTATGAATGAAGAAGATAGAAACAGAAATAAAACTTGGCCTACATTGTAGGTTCCTGTTAAACTGAAAGCAATTTAAAGGGTTACAGTTCAACACCACAAGGTTTTTTGGCAGTTCTCTTCCATCTAAATTGGTTCTCCTTTGCTAGATCTCCATGGTGGTTCTGGAGTGCTAAAAATGTGGGCAGTTCCTACTTATAATGGGAGCTGGAGGAATGTCCAAGTGAGGGCAAGAGAGAAAAAAGAAGTGGAGCTATTTGTTGAATTAAAATACACTGATGGGTCTTGCTTAAAGTTGAACCTTTGGGTAAGAGGGGCTGAAATCCAAACAAATGTGTAGAGGTATATAAAAATTTTTTCCAAACTTGGACTCTGCAATCAGGTTTGGCATCACCATAAAATCCCAACATTATTATGTGTCCATGTCTCATAATTTTTTAGCAGGAGAATTTGAGATGGGGTCTGTTGCTTTGGAGGGAGAGAACAAAGGAAAAATGTTGATTATAAAAATATTGGAAGGACTTTTTCTGGAGAGCTAAGCAATTTCAGTTGTGACAAGGTATCCTATATATGGCTGGTGCAGAAGAAAGGGTGGATGGCCAGCCTGGGGTGCTTAATTCCTGAGGCAAAATTCCCAGCCCTCAAATACCAGCCAGAATGTACCAGTTTCATGGGACAAGGTATTATTTGGGTTCTTCTGCTAAAGAAACAGTTGGAATTATTCCTGTCTCTAAAACTGCCATCTATTTCTGCCCATCCTGTAAATCAGCTATTTTCTGCAGCAGCATTCCCTGCTGGAAGAGTTGCTCCTTCCTTCCAGGCACAAACCCTTTCAGAAGTGGGTGAAACACGTGTGTGCCCATGGAGTCTGATCCTGCCTGGCTGAAAACTGGGATAGTTTTGCTCTTTAACAGAAATGGCTCTGTGGCCTGTGATAGTTGAGTGCTTTTGAGAACCATCACGATGGCAATAAATGTAGCAAGACAATAAACTTTGGCCACATTTCTGCAGCAATGTCCAAGGCCATCTGTACTCCGTATGTCAATAAAAACAACTAATTACAGAATAACTAAATATGAAAGGCTTTAGAAAACCCTCCTGTATCCCATTCCCGAAGTTCTCATTACATCTACAGAAAGTCTGGACTGTGGGCTGTATTTGTTCCATTAAATCCTTGAATTCAAGCTAAAGAAGGTAACTGCAGCCCTGTCCTTGTGAAGGTCTGTTCCTTGCTGCCCAGAGAAGTTGTGGATGCCCTTGGAAGTGTCCAGGGACACATTGGATGTGGCTCTGAGCAACCTGGGATAGTGGAAGGTGTCCCTACCCATGATAAGGGGTTGGAACTGGATGATTTTTAAGGTCCCTTCCTACTCAAACCATTCTGTGATGATTTTTTGTCATTAGACATTAAAAGTAATCCCATTTGGGGGGGGGGAACTACTTCTAAAGGGAAGTAGAGGTGGTTGCATCTGTAACTCTTTGCCATGCTGGGATCTTCCAAGATTCTGCTGGAAAAACACACAGGGTGAGTGAAACCTGCCTGAACCTTGCCATCACTTTTCTTCTCCAGATGAAAGTAAAGCACATCTTAATTATTAATACTTTTTTCTCACCTATCTACATGAAAAACCCAAGGCATTGCCTTTGCTGCATTTTTGATGCCTGCTGTGAATTCAGGTTTGGTGAGCGAAATACATTCCTCTCCCTTCTGTTTTTAAATAGTGTGTGAGGAGGAATACAGGCATTTCCCTTGCAATATATATAGAAATAGTGAGTGTTTTTTCCATGTGAAATTTGTTTCTTCATATTTCTAAGTCAAACTTGCATCTTTGCTTAGCACAGGTTCAGTGACTTGTTGAAAATTTAATGTTACTGCTTTACACTCACTATTAGCAAATGCATTTAGATCCTTAAAATATTATTTTCCTAAACACTATATGTTCCAGTTTCACAAGTGACAGGTCCATGTTTCATCCAGCAAAGTACTTCAAAATCCAGATGCTGAAAAAATGAGCCTAAAATTATGCATTCAGTCAGTATTAGCTATTTATAGACATTCTTTAAATGCATTTGAAATAAAAAATGAAAACAAAGCTGTGAAGGTCACAAATCAAAGCATTATTGAAGATGACTTATATCCTTCCAAAGTTCTTTCTTGCTAAAGATATGATGTATTTCTATTTTTATAGTGCATTAACATTTTTTATTGATAAAGTGAGATTCAAGCTGCAATGGAGGTGCCAGTCTTTCTGATATGTACTTTTGAACACTCTTTGCAGCTCAACACTTAATGGAAGTCACTTATTTCTTAAATAGTGTTTATACAGCTGTTCTGTTTTGGTTTTTTCTTTTGCTTTCCAATATCTGAACTGAAAGTGCCACAAGTAAAAAGAGAAATTAAACCAGTAGACAAAAAAAATGTATTGCCAAGGACATACAAAATAAGTAAAAAAAAGTGGTAACAGAAAGGAAAATGGGCCTGAAGAACTTAAAAGATTCTGCTTAGCTTTATTCTGTAGTCAGGTGATCGTTTCCATTGGAATTTGGCTTTATCTATTTATTTATATGCTGAAGAGGGGTCACCACATGTATTTGCACTTTGTCTTAAGAATACTTAAAGGAAAAGATGGCGTTGCCAGTCAAGTTGGTTGAATTAATGTTCCCCATGAAGCCCCTTTTCCACACTTAGGGTGGAGTTTCAAAACAACAGAAAGCCTGCAGGGGAGTGTGAAGGACCATCCATGCTTCTCCCTCACCTTAGATCATGTTTTGCTCCTTTCCCAGAGGACTCATCCCTTCCTGCTGCTGATATCCCAGATGCTGTTCCCCCATTTTTGGTGATGCCCATACCTGTCTGGAGAAGGGAAGCAGGCACCATAAACTTTGGAAACAAAGCTGTGCTGGAGAAACTTCAGTGGAGTGTTGTTTNGAAACAAAGCTGTGCTGGAGAAACGTGCTTCAGACACCTCAGTGGAGTGTTTTTCCACCTTCAGTGAGTGTCCATAGCTTTGTCAGGCCTTTTCCTAGAAATTTTCCACGTATGGGACCACTTTTCACATTCCCTGGAACACCTGAGGACCACAAATCTCATTGCTTGGATGTGCCCAGATCTCTGTGACAGGGATTGTCAGTACACTGAAGGAGCAGTTCACGTTCACAAAGTCTGCTCCTGGTTTGATTTGCTTCAGGAAAGTTCTTGTTGAGCCCAATTTGGGGCTTTAGATGAGCTTTGCTTTCCTTCCAGGAACCTCTCAGGGGAGATATTCCCACCCATGGAGGGGGCAGCTGGGTGAACTTGGCTCAGGGAGGAGCCACAGCAGAAGAAAAGGGTTGGTGGGACATGACTGGGACGTGCAGTTCCTAAATCAATACAGCAGTTTGTCATGGAATCACAGAATCCCAGGATGATTTGGGTTGGAAGGGACCTTAAAGATCACCCCGTTCCAAACCCCTGCCATGGGCAGGAACACCTTCCACTATCCCAGGTGGGTCAGTGCTCCATCCAGCCGGGTCCTGAACACTTCCAGGGATGGGAATTTCTTGAGACAGCTTCCAAGAAGGGGTTCACTGGAGCTGTCTCCTGGGTGAGTTCCCCAGGATATGCAGCTGCCTCTGCTCTTTGCAGCACCCTGGACCAGTAACAGTGAGTCCACAAGCACAGGAAAAAACCCCCATAAAATCATATTGCTCATTAAAACAGTGATTTTCCTCCTTAGAATAAGAAGCATCCCCAGAAACTCAGAGAGAGAAAAAGGAGGACAATTTTCCAGGACAGATTTCAGAAACAGTTGTTGCATCCCCAAAGTGAGCTCTTGCATGCAACAGATTCAGTGCCAGTACATTCTGTTCCTGAACAACATATACATTTCTTGACTATGACAACCAAGGAAATTTATTGAAAGCAGAGAAAATGTTAGCTATTTTTTATTTGTTGCTCGTCTATTTCTAAGCAAAATGAGGTTACACTTTGGTTCTCCCATAAATTCAGTTGAAGATTCTTCAGATTTTAGATATTGGTTTTTACTGGAACAGTTCAGGACTCTTCTATGTGTGACAGAACTGTTGGATAATCTGCAGTAAATAATACACAGGTCCAATGTACTCAGTAATTATGGAAAGTGTGTATGTAATTTTTTATTATGCAAATTTAATCAAGTAGTTATCCTTGAAAACTCTGTGAGGTGTTCACACAATAATTTATAACTTTTTAAATTACCACTGTCTTCTGTTTATTAGTTACATGCCATCAGTTTGCACTAGATGCTCAAATGTGATTGAAAATATGAATATATCACCTGCTTGCTGTGTGATCCTTGCCTCACATTTTCCATGGGATTATTAGAAACAGATCTCCTGTGAACAAAATTAAAAATAGAGGCAGAGGTATCTGACAGCTAGAGGGCAGCTGGAACAGCCAGTCTAATCTTCTGTACATTGTCTGTCCTTCAGGTTCACAGAGCTACCTCTGGCCTGGAAAATTCAGGTTCCAGGACTGAGTGCAGAATGCCAGCATTGGCTGATCCACAAATCTTTCTCCAGTAAATGACCTTGAAGCCCAAGAGGCTTCAGGCAAGGAAGGGTTGCAGGAGATGGTAACACTCATCACAGGAGGTCGATGTGAGACCCCACCTGCAGAGCTGCTCCTGCCCTGGGATCCAGCACAGGGAGGACATGGAGAGAGTCCAGAGGAGGAACCAGGAGGATCAGAGGGATGGAGCAGCTCTGCTGGGAGGAAAGGCTGGGAGAGTTGGGATTGTTGAGCCTGGAGAGGAGAAGCTTTGGGGTGACCTCATCGTGGCCTTCCACGACCTAAAGGGACCCGACAGGAAAGATGGAGAGAGACTATTTCCAAGAGCCTGGAGTGACAGGACAAGGGGGAATGGCTTCAAACTGACAGAGAGTAGGTTTAGATTTGATATTAGGAAGAAATTCATGGCTGTGAAGGCAGGGAGGCCCTGGCACAGGTTGCCCAGAGAAGCTGTGGCTGCCCCTGGATCCCTGGAAGTGTCCAAGGCCAGGTTGGATGGGGTTTGGAGCCACCTGGGATAGTGGAAGGTGTCCCTGCCCATGGCAAGGGGTGGATGACCTTTAAGGTCTCTTCCAACCCAAACCATTTTATTATTCTATGATCCTATATGTAATTTGTTATTATTTAATTGAATCTTGTTCTTTCACTTTCTAAAACATTTTCATCTGCCTTCATCTTTGAAAAGGAGATACAAGTTTTCCTTAACTTGTGGCTTCAGCTTCGGGACAATCTGTTATTAATCCTTTTGTTAACAGTGTGTGTGTATCTCTCAGCAGTCGTAATTTGAAGTGCAGCACCATTAAAATGTTTGAAACAGGCGTGGGCTTTAACAGTGGAATGAATGTAAATTAGAAACTGCTCTTAGTCACTATATATCTCCCTTGATGTCATCCTGTTTTCCAACAACGTTTTCCTTTGGAAAGTCATATTTCTGTAGAGCACTGAGGTCCATAATTATAACTTGCAATCAGGAATTACCTGGTGGTTACTCCATGGTCACATGTCCTGCTCTTTTGGAGGTGAATGATGCACATCTTCAGCTAAGCATAGAGTTGAGCTTGAATGGTGAAACACAGAAATCTGGCAGGGCACCTCCAGCATGAAGCAAAGAGGCAGCAAAGTGCACCAAGCAGGAATTTTGACTTATCTCAGAACTTTTCTGGTGGTCTCCGTGGTTCTGCCCTTCAAAGTCTTGAATTCATTCATTAGTTCTCCTCTTGGTATCCCATGCCTGTGTCTAAGTATCCTGTAACAGGATAAGCATCAGGGAGTAATCATTATCACACACCCTGCATGGTATCAAGATAGACAGTCAAAACCTTGAGCTATGGCAAGTGGTTGGGGTAGTTAAATGTGTCAGACGTGACTCAAAAGTCTCCTTCCTTTCTGAAGATATTACTTCATTCATGTTAACCACATTTGTAAGTGGCCTGGACTGAACAGATAGTGTTTGGGGAATTCCAAACTCTTTTATATGCAGTTGGGAGTTTCAGGAATAGCTGCTCTGCATTCCACATTGATATCTAATCCTCATTATGGCTTTGAATAAGAACATGGTAATTCGCCAGAAAAATAAATAAAACAAGTTATTGGTCAGAGGCTCACTATATAGGGAGGACTAATAAAACCAAACATTTTTGGCTGTAGTTTAAAGTTCCTACTGTAAATGAGCTAATTTAGGGCTGTATCCTCCCCTGAGATCATGGGCTGGAACATGAGATAAGCAGTAGCTGCACAGACACTTTGGGGTGGTAGCACAGAGTTGTGCCTCCTCCACCAGCTCCACATTCAAAGGGGAGAAGAGAGGGAACACTTTCTGTTTTTTCTGTGTGGGGAGGACTGACCTCTCCAAGAAAAATGTGCACAGAAGAAAATCCCTCTTCAGTTCGAATGAACTCCAGGAGGGACAGACCCAGACCCAGATGGCACAGACATGTTTTCGGATTGTTGCATCCTTTTGGGCCCACGGACTTTGGGGACCTGGAGTATTGCTATGAGTCCAGAGCCAACTGTAACCCCAGCCATCTGTGCCTCACAAACAGGTGGTGACACAGGGCTGGTGCTTCAGTAACTGACGTGCTGACAGTAATGTTCAAGTTGTGGTTTCATGGGCAGCTTGAACCAGGCCAAGCCTATGTCGGTTCAGACAGGGCCAAGTCTTACCTACCCACCACCCCGAGCTGCCACGAGTTATCCCAAGGTCTCCAGGGCCACCAGGACCCTCTGCATTAGGGAATGGTGCTGCTGGGAGTCCCATCAGAAAGGGGATTTGCTGCCAGTTACACCAACACTCTGATCTGAGTGACAGAAATGGTGTGAACCTCGTGTGAGGGACAGAGATTACCAGCATGGCCATAAAACCAAATCCTTGGGAGGGTTTTTGGGAGGAGGGCTGGCTGGGCAAGATTTCTTTATTTCCTGGGGAAAAAGAAAAAAAAAAGAGAGAGGAGGTTTAGCACCTCTTCTATGAAGAAAGGCTGAGAGATTTGGGGCTGTTTAGCCTGGAGAAGACAAGGCTCTGGGGAGACCTTGGAGCCCCTTCCAGTGCCTAAAAGAGACTACAGAGCTGGAGAGGGACTTTGGACAAGGGCTTGGAGTGACAGGACAAGGGGAATGGCCTTAAGATGAAGGAGGGCAGGGTTAGATGGAATATTAGGATGAAATTAATGGCTGTGAGGGTGGAGAGGCCCTGGACACAGGTTGCCCAGAAAAGCTGTGGCTGCCCCTGGATCCCTGGAAGTGTCCAAGGCCAGGTTGACCTTGAAGGTGTCCCTGGCCATGGCAGGTGGATGGAATGAGATGATACTTAAGGTCCTTTCCAACCCAAACCTTTCTGTGATTCTACCATTAAGTTCTTGAGGTGTTTCTTGAAAGTGAAAATTCTGGTATTTTTTTTGCTGCCAGAATTGAAACCCATCAATCAACCAGCCCCACTCAGCTTTTATTTTTCCCACTGAATTTTTTAAACAAATAATGCCATGTTTAAAAAAAACCCAAACAAGACAAACCAAACATCCAAACTATCAAGAGATGTCACTGGAAAATTATCAATGAATTATTCTCCTATTTAAATTGCTACTAAACAACTAAGCACATCAGAGAGTGCACAACACATCCCCCAAGTTCTGTCCTGCAAGGGCAGGGTGAGTATAAAAAATTTTCATTGAGAAAGTTGTAGAAAAGTTGGTTGACACATCTTTTCCTATCTTTCTTCTCCTTTTTTTGTTGTTTTATTCATAATATCCACCTGCAACCATGAAGCCTTACCCTACCAGCCCTAACACTGACTGCAGGTGAGTCACCTTGGCAATAGCATTTCTTGAATGTACAGGATATTTCCTCAGGGTCTTATTGAGGCTGATAAAACACAGAGAGGTTACAGTGAAAGAAGCAAAAAAACCCAGAGTTGAAGTGGTTATACCCAACCACAAGTTAAACCCAAAAGCTTTAAGCCCATTTTGTGCAGTGATACCTCACTGTGAGTATTCACCCTGCCTTGCAAGAGTTGTGTTTCACACTCTGCTTATCAGAGATTTAGATTTAGAAATGCTGAATTAGAAATGTTTCTGTGGCTTCAGTTCTGGACCTTTCTTCACTGGGTGCTGCTGGGCTTTGCTCTTGGAGCCATTTCCCCCAGAAATCCATGTCTGCAGGTCTGAGTGGGGAATGATTTTGGCAAACCCCTTCAGGAGCCACAGTACCTTCTTCTAAACCTGGAAGTGTTAGAGGAGAGGAGGAATAGACTGACAGTACCATGCTGTGCAAGAAGCTTATTTTGTTTGTTTAGCAGTTCCCAAATTGCACTTTTAAGGATCTGCTGCTCCTGAGTTTTGCCCACATAAGTAAGGCAGGGTGGGAATTCCTGGCCTGCTTCAGACAGTGGCAAAAGTCCAGTTTATTTTAGTGGATGAGGAATTTACCTCTTCTTTTCTTAGTCCTGTTAAAGGACTTAATTTAAATAAATTAATAATTTAAATTAAAATTTAAATAAAGCCTTATGGTATGAATAAAGCAGCAGCACAAGGAGAATTACTGAATGCTGCTTTTTCTCCAAGTGGTCTTTGCAGCTGCTCAGATCTATAAGCTACTTCTAAAGTGCAGCAAGACTAAATTTGGCTTAAATTTGTTATGTGAGGGCTCCCACCATACCTGGAATTATTTTAGGTATCCAGAAATCTCAGAAAGGCTGAAAACCCACATAGGGCATTTATCTACCACAGAAGTGCAGCTCTAACCCCCAGCAGCAAGAGTTTATGCTCTTTTTGCACAGGACTGAGACCAGGTTGATATTCTTCCTGCCTTTGGAATATCTCAGCTTCCCCTGTTTTACACAGTGTCTCACAGTGCTGGTAGGACCCTGGTGCATGAGAAGAGATTTCCTGAAAAAGCAGTTCAGAAAGGGGTGTCTCAAAAGTTTTCCAACAGCTGAAAACCATCAGTTTTTATAAAATATGTGGCCAGTACAGTTGCATGACGGTGTGAAGGGGTCAGAAAATCCTGCTGGCACTCACTTGGGATATTCTGCATAACTGTTCAGGGATTCACCTCCTGTGAGTAATGGTAAACATCCGAAGTTGTGCTGGTAGAAATTTGGTGCAATACCGCTGTGAATTATTCATCATACCAGAGTGTGTGTGTGCCAATCTCAGTGCTGAGTGCCTGTCACATGGAAGGAGGGTTCCCTTGTCCCCTTTGTGTTTGATTTGTCTGTCAGTGCCCTTGAGAGCTGTTCCTCCTGTCTGATATTCATGTTTCAGGCTCTTATTTCCCCAGCAGCAGTAACACAGGATTCTTTGGAGAGAGCCACTGTCCTGCAGGCAGAGCTGTGGCTCCTGTGCAGCCTGTGCTTGGATAACCATTTAATATTGTCTTTGCCTTCACAGCAGCAGGAATCTGGCCCAGGGATTCTGGCGTCTTGTTTGCTGTTGATTAAGCAGCCCTTCATTATCCAGCATTGGCTGTGACAGTGGTGATATTTTGAATATTATTCCCTGTGCAATAAAGTACTTTTAGCCTGGAGAAAAGGAGGCTCAGAGGGACCTTAAAACTCTCTACAACTGCCTGAAAGGAGTTGTAGCAAGATGGGGGTCAGGCTCTGCTGCCAGGGAACAAGGGCCAGGAGGAGAGGGAACGGCCTCAGGCTGGGCCAGGGGAGGCTCAGCTTGGCCAGGAGGAGGAATTTGGGCCTGGAAAGGGAGGGGAGGCCTTGGCAGGGGCTGCCCAGGGAGGGTTGCAGTGCCCATCCCTGGGGGTGGCCAAGGAAGGAGGGACGTGGCACTCAGTGCTCTGGGTGGGGATGGGGCACAGCTTGGACTCCATGGCCTTGGGGTTCTTTCCCAGCCTTACTGATCCTGTTATTTGTGAGTCGGGCCACATTCATTCCTGACAGAAGAGCAGCACAGATCATGTTTCTTTATTTGCTGCAGCCAAGCCCTGCTCCATGTGGGCATCACGTTGTTTGGAGTTTGTCCTGGAGCCTTTTGGTGTCATCTCTGCTGCCCAGTCATGATTTCTTGCATCACTTTAGTGCAGGGTGTAGGACACATCAGAAGGCACCTGCTGGGTTTTTTTGATGAGCACAGCATGCCAAATTATGGAAAATGTACCTAAATTCCTGTCTGCAAGGTAACATGAGCATAAAAATGTACAAGAGGTGCTTGTGCACTGCCCCTGTGTAGAGGGAACATTGAGCCTCTCAGTGATTTGCCAGTATATTGTGTGCATTAAAAAGCTTGATCCTTTTGATATTACTATAGAAAGCAAGAACAATGCAATGACATCTGGAAAACTCTAGGGCTGTACATAATTCTGTGCCCTTTGATGTATTTACATAACTCCAAAAACGTGGGTTGCATGTACAGAAAGACAACAGGCTCTACAGCTTATCTGTCTCTTCCTGGGTAGCACTGGCTTTCCCAGGTCTGGCTGTTTTCTTGCGATATCTTGTTTTTATCTTGATCTTTCAGTCTTTCCTGACCATCAGAGTGGAATTTATGTCTCCCATCTCAACAGCAATAAAAAATCTCCCTCATTAATTCCATTGTTCATGTGCAATGCTTGGGATGCATCAGGGGATGGAAACCAGCCCCAAAAGCTGGGTCCTGGTGTGAGTATTTACTGCTGCCCACATCCTGATGCCATCTATCCTCTTTCCTCAAGGATGTGGCCAGTCTCATCTGTTCTGTGGTGCCTTCTTCTTGCCCTTGGGGAATGCTCAGGATGTGCTCTGTTCCCTGTATTTAACTAAAATACAGTTTATTTGCATTTTGTGGGTGTGTTGGTTGTGGGGTGGGAGTGCCACACACTCCAGCTCCACTGAGGAGCATCTGGCCACTGCCAGCACAAGCTTCAGGGTCCAACTTTGGGATGCTCCAGAACTGCTGTGTCTCCACTCCCCCAGTGAGGTGGGCTCCCAGGGGGACCTGTTGTGCTAAAGATGGATAATAAATGCTGATCTTGACTCAGAACACCAGGAAGTGTAAGAAAACCTGCTCTGTGGCTGCGAATATGTCTTTCCATAGAACCAGAGAATCACAGAATAGTTTGGGTTGGAAGAGACCTTAAAAATCATCCAGTTCCCACCCCCTGCAATGGACAGAGAACCTTCTACTAGACCAGGTTACTCAGAGCCCCACCCAGGATATCCTTCCAGGATAACCCTAAATCAGGAATGCACTTAAGCAAGTGTTTGACTTCCAGTTTCCTTGTTTCGGTTTCCTGAAAAGAGATGTCTCCCTAAGCCAGGCTTTAGTGTCAGTTTTGGCTCCTACACCAGAGTCCTGCTAGCCAGGGGATGCAGGGCAAGACCTACAGCCACGTGCAGACCCTGTCACAGACTGTCAAGCACAGACAGGACCAGCGTGAAATTTGGGATGGGGGTGAAGGAGGTTCTGGCAATAGATACCATCTAGTTCAGCAAGTTAGCACCAGATGTCTGGAAGCTTCCAATTCCAGTCTGTAAAGGTGGAGCTGAAATAATTAAAAACATACTTCTGTTTGGAAAAAAAAGCTAGGAAAACTGTCACAGGTTTTTTTTTTTTTTAGCCATGATTTCTAGAGGTAAAAAGATAAAAGTCTTGTGTTTTGCAAACTAGGACTTGTCCCACTTTAGAGTAGCTAAACTGAATATCCAAGTGGGAAAGAAGGATACACTGCCAAAAGTTGAGTTTAAAGAAGAATTCTCCTTTTTAGGTTCACAGCAGTGCAGGAGAAAATTCCAATGTCCAGAACAACTGCATGTGCATCTTTCCATCTCATACTGGACAACATTTGCTTGTCTTTGATTCCCAAACCATGTGGTGCAGAGTTGGCAACTGGTTTGCAAATGTTCTCTGTCGTCTTGTCTTCCATTAAGAATCCATCTTCCTGGGGAAAAGCTGTGGAATGAATGGGTCTGGCATCGTTCAAACAGCTTCTCTTTAACCCTGAAAGCTTCAAGCACATCTGAGCTCTGAAAGAAAGGTGTGTTTGCCACCCCAGGGTGACACAGGGCATCTCTGGGATGGAGTTCACACCTCTGAGCTCAACACGTGCTTCCTAAGCACGAAATCCTGGTTCTGTTGGGTGAACCACCCGGGTGACAAGAGCTCTGGAGGGGCAGGAATCCCTGCCAGGCATTCCCAGCTCAGTGGCTCTGGGAGCTGTAGCAGGACCAACCATCTGGATGTCCCACAAGGTGGCCTGTGGTTGGTCCTGGATGGGAACAAGTGGCATTTCTGGGGGACAAAGAGGGACCCAGCAATGTGAGGAGCACCAGAATCCCTTCTATTTATCTAGGTGTTGTTGGAAGCTGGGCAAAGGCATCAGGGAGACTGAAATAAACAGGGATGTGGCACAATTCCCCTCTTTCCTGGGTGGGTTTCTGTGCTGGGGGTGAGGTACTGTTATGGCAACACAGTGATGAGAGTATGAACACACTGAAAACATGATCCAACACGGGGTTCAAAACATTTTGCTGTCCAGTTTATATGAAATTTAGCAGTTTTCCAGCGTGTGTGATGTTTCAAAAGCTTAAAATACGAATCCCATAAATCCAGTGAATGACGTGGCAGGCGTGGATTTACTGGGGAAGGGAGGAATGGAACTGAAGGGCATGTCAGTGCTGTTGGCGTTTCTGTAAGATTTCAATCTGAACCACATTGCTGTTGAAATGTTGCCTTTACTGAAACAAACATCTATTGCTTTTGAAGATATTTAAGTTGTGTGAAAAGTCTTCACTTAAAACCATGACATCCCATTTGATCACTCACAGATACCTGAGAAAAGGACAAAATGGGAATTTGGCTTGTTTGGGAGTTTCTTTAACTACTTTTTTTTCATGGATTTGAAGGGGGTGAAAGCACTGTCTTAATTAGTAAGGGAGATGTGTACTAAAATCTAAATGGTGATACCTTTAATTGCACTGTTTGGTGCAATTTATGCAAATTAAACTTGCATAGTTTAGAAATTATAGTTTATATCACTGCTTCTAGGGCAAGCTGCAGCTCAGTGTTAGTCAAAATTTCTCTTAAATCAATAGGTAAAAGCTACCTGCAGTTTGATTTCCAGGTTGCTGTAGATGTGAGAACAGATAATGAAATAGAAAAAGCTGATACTGAGGAAAAATATTTTTTTGTCTGATAGTCCCTTGCTGCTTTAAAAGAGAAGTTCAAGGTCATGTGTAGAAGGAAACCTCTTGTGTGAGAAATGGGAATTTCCATATTTTTAGGGAGAATGGAGAAAAAGACAGATTACTTTAAATAATATTCATGTTCCTACATTTTCCACATGTTTTCTGAGTCCTGATTTATCATTCCCAGTTTGTTCACCGTTATTTGATGTTTGAGTTACTGAGCAGTGCCCTACATTATTTACATTATATATTGTTGTTATTTTAACTGGTTTTAATGGTTTTCTACCTCCTACACGTGCAGACAAATGTTCCCCACCTGCCCCAGCCCCTCTGTGCTGTGTTACTGGACATGGATAAGGGATTCCAGAACATCCATGCTCTGAAGTGCTCTTAATTGGGTGGCTGGACCACATTTGCAGCTCTTGTAAATGGGCACAGCTTCAGTGATATGAGGCTTATTTATATCAGTTCCAGATCTGTCCCAGTCCTGCTGCACGTTTCTAAAATGGGAAGAAGGGATTGTGGAAATCCCTGATATCTTGGGTGAATAAAGGGGCTGTGCAGGGCAGAGCATTCCCCTCCTTATTTCAGGAAAATTGTCCATTACAAATAAAGAACATTTTTTCTGTGAGTATCCCAGGGCTGACTGTTTTCTCCTGTATGAAATACATCCTGAACAAACTGTTTGGAAACAGAAATGTCTTAGAGCTTCAACTGCACTGATTCTCAGGGAGGTCTGGGGAAGGAAAGATGCTTATCAGTCTATCAAAAGAGAAAAGATTTCTATTGAAAATTAACTTTTCAAATGTAATCACATTACTTTTGTTTCTTTGGTTATGCAGCTGCCTTGGGATCTGAGCTCCTGGTAAACATATTGGCCTGTTAAAGGACATGATTCAGACTGTCCCAGATCCAGCAGCTCACATCAAGGTTAGTTTCCTGTTTATTGTGTGTCCTCAGATGTTTTGAGACTCATAAAATTAAAGAATATGTATTCACACCACAGGTTTTCTTACATGTTTATAAATTGTGCTACTGCCCAACACTGGCTCTTTTATTCCTGAATATTTATGTGCTGTTGCCTGAGTCAGTCCTGCAGTCTTTGTTGCTGACACCTGTATGATGTGCTCTGAAGTGTGTGGATATTTTAAGGATAACTTTTTCTAAAATTGAACTCCCTTGATCATCCTTTAATCTTTGATGTCCTTGATAAAATACACCTACTTGAAAAATACTGGATTTATGTGTTCCTGCTTCTGCCCCATGAAAGCCAGTGGCAAACATTTAGTTCAGTTGAAGAAGAAAAGTGAGTATAATGCAAAATTTCAAAGCCAAACAAGGATCACTTACAGAGATTGAGTGCACAGTTTAAAATACTTTAGAACAAGCAGTGATTTGCTACATTTCAGAAAGTGATGTACTGTTTTTACTGTATTGTGACTACTATTATTATTATTATTGCTGTGCTTTTATTTTCCTTCTCCACTGAAGACTTGGAACCTGCTGGACTTGGCAGGGGTGGCTGGTGATGTGTTGCTGAGAACAAGCAATATTGGGGTGTAGCACACAAATTTAATCATGAAGTGTAGTGATAGCACAAATAGTAATGAAAGAGGGGAAATTTAAGTTAGATATTAGGAAGAAATACTTCCTAGGGAGGCCCTGGCACAGGGAAGCTGTGGCTGCCCCATCCCTGAAAGTGTCCAAGGCCAGGTTAGATGGGACGTGGAGCAACCTGGGATAGTGGAAAAAAATTAAAAAGACACTCATATAGCAATGTCTTAGGTGGGAAAAGCCATCTGATCCTTCTGTACAAACAGGATGAAACTGGGTGTTTTTCATTTGTGTGGATTCTGCCATCAGAAAATACTGCTGGTGTAATAGGATTGCTGTAATCAAATAAATAGATCAGCCACACTAAGCTGGAAGTGACAATTTTTCTTTCATTCTTTCTGACTGCCTTTCTATCTTCCTGTCTGTCTCTACTAGAAGTGACATTTTCTACAACTTCTTCCATGCAGTTTCTTCTCTGTTGCCTGCCATCTACCAGTCAGCAGCTTTCTATAGAACTTTCACTTTACAACTTATTTTCAACTGAGGAGTAGAATAAAAATGAAATATTATTTTAAACAGCTCACTTTTTTCCCAGTAAAACATAATGAATGAAAGAATCTCTCTATCTCTCTATGTTGTTTTTGGGTGGTGTTTGGATACCACGATGAGTTGCAGTAGGGGGAGAGCTCATCCTTTCCCTCTCTCCAGGTTTTCCAAAACCCAGCACTTCCACAATATTCTGGTCCCCGGTTGTTTTTATGGAAAGAGGACACAAACATGTCCCCCACTCCCTCAAAGCAGTCTTGCCTCAAAGTGTCTTGTTACCTGGATTTCAACCAGAAAGACTTCAAAACATAGAAGGGGATTTAATCCCTCTCCATGCTGTCAGAATGTCCACAGCACCAGAAATAACATTAAGAACTCAGTTTTCTGCTTTCTGCCAAAACTAGTGCCTGAAGTAGGTTTTTATAACCACGGGAGTTCCAGCATCTCATTACAGCAAGTAAAAGAAAGCAGCATAAAATCCCTGTAGTGGTGGGTTCAAGGGGATAATATTTTCAGAATATCCCCCAGAAGTTGCTGTGACACTAAAAAAGGGTGTGAGGAAGGCAATTACTTTAATACTGTCTTTGGGATGGGAAAGTTGGCCAACCAGACATCAACCCCTTCCCATTTCTGTTTATGTCATTAGGGGCTGCTGTGATCTAAACACATTCCTTGGAAAGCTGCCATGGATGCTCTGTTCATTTGGGCTTTTAAAGTGGACATAACTGCATTCTTAAAAATAAGCCATGATAAAGGGGAGTGCACGGGGTGTGGGAGAGACTTTGGTGTGATGGTCTTTTCTATTTGTACTGCAGCAAGTCCTGTGCTGGTGTCCCCAGCACAGGAAGGACATGGAACTCTTGGAATGAGTCCAGAGGAGGGTCACAAAATTGACAAGGGGACTGGAGCACCTATGGAGACAGGCCCTGGCACAGGTTGCCCAGAGAAGCTGTGGCTGCCCCTGGATCCCTGGAAGTGTCCAAGGCCAGGTTGGATGGGGCTTGGAGCAACCTGGGACAGTGGAAGGTGTCCCTGCCCATGGCAGGGGGTGGAACAAGATGATCTTTAAGGTCCTTTCCAGCCTAAACCATTCCATGATTCTGTGGTTCTGTGATCTCTCATTGCTGTCATGATATCAAAGAGACAAACCAGTTTCATTACAATCATCCTTGATACAGTTTCGTTGAATTAACTGTATTCTGTCCCATGGTGTTGTTTCTTTTATTTCCTTGAATAATCAGACACAGCCTCATTCATGCAGAGCTGTTACTTTGAAAATCAATTTCTAGGAGGCATCTGGGTTATTAAGATTTGACAGATTCCAAGATTTAAGTCTTCTGCCTGAACATGTGCAGAAAAATAGTGCAAAAGGTACATCAATGTGGCAATATGAATGCTCAGAGGTGTCTCTTTTGCAGAAAGGGGGATTTCATTTGCAATGTGTGAATTTTCTATGTGCTCTTTTGAAATCTTTCCTGCTACCAGGAGAAAATGTGACCAATCTCCCAGTTCTTGTGCTCCATTCCTGAATGAGAAATGGTAAGAGCTGGATTCCAGCACCCAGGCAGATCCTGTCCAATTTTGGGAATGTTTTGAAAGCCTCAAAGTGTGTGTCCTCAGTCTGTTTGGGAAGCTTCATTCCATAGCTACTAAAATCTAAGCTTTACATTTTTCAGCTTGAATGAAGCATCTATCACTGATCTGGTCAACTTGTGTTCCTGTTGCTCCCTAATGTGTAGTTTCACTTGAGTTTGTGCTTTTCCCAGCCATAAAGGAAAGAAAAAGGATGTATATTTTCAGACTTTCACTTCTAATTCAGCAAAATAGGGGGAGTTTTGACCCTGATCTTTGAGCAATTCCACACATTTAGTGCCTGTGAGAGGACTAAGTAAGACTTAAGTAAGACTAATCACATCAAGAAAATGCTTGATTTTTATGGGCAAGACTGTTATTTACACACACTTTAATGTGATTTTTTTGTTGTTCTGTTATCATTAAACTCCATTTCTTATAGCCATAGTCACAGAAACACACTGAAATGCTGCCTGAGATTTGCATGTTTTGTTTTTAGTGATTTAAGCTTTACAAGCACTGATCTTCCAATAAATCTGTTATATTTTCAAGGGTTAAATTCTGGTTTCAGCAAAGATCAAATGCTTGTTTGACTTTAGTTAGTTTGTGCCATCACTGTGAGGGGATTTTATGGAACTAATTCTCAGAAAAAAATGAGTTACTGCTGTTCCTTTGGCCCCTCTCTGGGAGAGGAAAATCCAGAGTGTGGTTTGTAGGTAAAAAATTACTGTATTTATTTCATTATCAGGAATGGTGTCTATCCTGGGATAAATGTGTGTGATTTTGGGTGACTGAAGAGGCAGCTGAATGGCTGCAGTTTGTGGATTGCATCCCCTCCTTTTGCATTGTAGAAGGTGGAGAATGGGAACACTTTATATCCCAGACAGCTTAATTAATGAGGACAATTGTTATAAAAAATTCTCAAAGGATATAAAATGCTTTGGGTCACGTTCAGCTGGTCTGTGTCTGTACAACCAATTTTTTCTGTGGATGTAACTGAGGTTGTTGCCTCTGTATCTATCAAATTGAGGTTATCAAACCTGGAAGCTGTTCCTAATATTCCAATTAATGAAAAACTGGTTTCTCAGAAGAAATAAAAGATTTGCTCCATAGTTGTTTCTGAAAATTACACCTGAATTTAGCCTGGCTTATGGGGGCACGTGCACATTCCATGCACAGAATCCCATACTGTCACTGGAATTATTACAAAATCTGATCCCAGAGCTCCTTTCTTAGACAAAAATACATTGGATTTCAAATTGTGGCAACATAGAGATGCTGCTGAATGTACCTAATCTGTTGTGTTATGGTTAAATCTGATTTTTTTTAAACTGGTATTATTTTTTAAGGAGCATATTCTGGAGCTGATATAATCTGTTATTTTTCCTGGAATTGTAGAGTCTCTAAATGAGATCCAAGATTTTGTTATGCTGGGAGTTTTGTGTGCACAATACACACTCTGCCTGGATAGGCAGGGGGACAAGAAGGGAATGAGGGTAGAATTATTATTATTATCCTCCAGGATAAGGAGGATAAAGCCAGGCTTTTACTCCCATCTCTTTTTAGGATCTTGACTAAGCTGGAAGCCGAGTCTCTGCAGATTCTTTGCATTGCTAAAGCACTTCTTTCACTTCTTATAAAGTGATATTTGGGCAGCTCAGCTGGGAGTGAGAGCATGGAAACCCGAGCCAGGGATACAAAGAGCTTTGCCCAAATTCCCACGTGAAGGAAGCTAATGGCAGACACATTGCAGCATGGCTGGATCCATATGGAGTGTGTAATAGTGCTGCCTCACAGGATGTCACCACTGCACTCAGAGTGATAACTGCTCCCATCCCTTCCAGAAAACAGGGAATAACTGCTCCTGGCAGCTGCTGGCTGATGAGCCAGACCTCCTACAGGTATGAATTGGTGCTGACCCCGGGGAGGAATGGCCTGCAATGGCCTTTTGCTGGGGGAAGGAGCCTTTAGCCCCAGTGCACAGGGGTGAACGAGCTACTGTGGGTTATCTGGGCTGCAAACTGGCTGCCTGACAGCTGCTCTGGCAGAACTGCTGCCTGCAGGGCTACAAACGTCCCCCAGTGACAGATGTGAAAAGCACAGTCCCCAAAGCTCAGTAGTTGTAAGTCGCATCCCCTTTGCTTACCCCTCACTGTGTCCTTCATTCATTACTCTGGAAAAACCTTAAAGGCTCTTCCCTCTGCTTTTGTACTGACAAAACAGCCTCCATTTCACTGGGATTCTGACTGATGTGCTGGCTGGATCACAGTGTTAACTCTTGTTAGAACAATAGCCACGGGTCACTCTGTGTTCTCAGAAAATAAAGGAACCCAGTGTCTCATGGATGTGGGTGACACTCCTGCACTCATTCGCTGAGACCCCAAACTTCCAGGCTTCAAATTGAGTGTGTCATTTCCATCCTCGCTCAACATGTATCAGTTACCTCTAATAATTCCAGAATTACTACTGGTTTTGAACCTTAAAATGTCCTTATAGGCAGAAATTGTGATTTACTTCTCAGAAGCTTAGAATTCTGGCTTGTAACCAACTGATTGCCATAGAGTTTCAATGAGGAAATTCTTTCTTCTTTTTATTTTTTCACTTCTCTTGAACTCTACCTCTTCTCTCTGCCTGAGCAAATACCTCCCTGCTAAAGCAGAAGGGAGATAATGGCTTCTGTGTGTTATAATTGATGAACTTTCAGCAATTCAGAGCAAATCCAAGGCTGCTGCCAACAGCCAGATGGAAGACAGTGTTAATGACATGTTCAAAGAAGAGTATGTTATTTTGATAGGGGATGGTCTAGAGACTTTAATCTCTATTGTTATAGGGACTAATGGCATGGATAATTCCTTAAGTGGGACCATTTTTAAACAAAAATTATCTTTCTCATAAGCAGGAAAGAGCAAACTAAAGAGAACCAAATGCATTTTCAATGCTCTGGCTGATAGATGTGCTTTGCAGTAACCCTTTGTTACGTGGAGTCAGATGTGTTTAAATCTCATTTCTGCAGTTTGCCAGGCAGTGAAAAGTCTGGACATTTCTGCTGATGGTGGGTAAAAATCATAAAATGGATGGTCATGGAAACCAGAGCCAGGATGGGATCTGAGGGTGGGGAGAAGTTATGAGGAGAAGCTGGGAAAGATGGAAAGACAAACTGGGACAGGAACAACACCAGGGATATTTTGGGGAAAATGAGAGAGAAGATTCCTCCTGTTCCTAATCCTCTGCTCTAGACCCTGGAGTGGGACTGAGGGCTTCCAAATCTCACCAGTTTGGGCAGCCTTGGGGTTCTGAGAGGTAAGGACAGTCTCCTTCTTCCTTGAAAAGTGGTTGCAGAAACCACCTGCCCAGGACCATCCTCACACAAATCCTCAGTGCACATTCTGAGGATGTGTGGAGATCATCTCCCAGCAAGTCAGAGGTGAATGTTTAATGTACATTGGATTTGTGTTTAGCCTTGATCTGGCCACAGATATCCCAAGCAATGGGTCATCTTGGACCTTTTCCAGAGGTGATTCCCTGTGGCACATTATCGTGAAGCATTTCTTCATATCCATCCTCCCTGCTTCCCTCTGACAATCCTTTGAGTATCAGCTCTGTATGGATTCAAACTCCCTAATTTCACACTGCTTTTGCTCCTCCTCACCTTCTTGAAGAGGAAGATTTATAGGGAGAGCTGAGGGGAGGTTTCCAAGCATCCCACAGCCTGTCCACATTAGTTCTGCTCAGAGTCCATTTCAGGTGGTGGGGTCAGGCAGCCTTTCCCCCTCACTGCTGCATCCAGCTCTGCTTCCAGCTGTCCTTCTTCCTTGGTCACAAATGACCACTTTGTTATCCTTCTGGTAATGCCTCCTAGAGCTGAAAAGCATTTTTTGCTGTGTCTTCAGCAGCCCAGACAGGGATAGATTATTCTCTTGGATTTGGCGATGGGCTTTGTCCATTCAAAAAGAATCTCCCCCTTCTCTCACTCTCCCTCCTTCTCCTTCTCTCTCGCTCCCTCTTTCTCCCTCCTTTTAAAAATCTCATACTTGTTCTAAAACCCATCCTTTTTACATCTGAAATCTTATTTCATTATTTCCTACCCATGTCCTAATCTCCTCAAGACCCTTTTGGATTATTTCACCAATCCTGTCGGTGTCCCAAAGTTGACTTTGGGCTGAAGTATCTTTTGCTGATGTGTTGTTTTATCTTTTTCTTTAGATTATTAATACAGACATTACCTCATAAACAGTTATGAGCATTTGATTAGATACCTTTCACCAAATGGCTGTTTTATCATTTGCCATAAGTCTTTCCCTGTTGTTCTGTAGGACTTTTTCAGACTCTCAGTGTTCTTTCCCAAGACAATTCAAATTCTCGTGGTGGAAAATGCTTCTTCTTTGGCTAAAGCCAGGAGCCAATATTTGGGCATTTCCATACATGTTGAATTAGAAACTGAGTCTATGCAAGAAGTGTATTCTTGGTGCAATTTTGTTAATTTATAAAAAAGTGTATCCTGTCCTTTTTGTCCTAGATGAGCAGAAAGGATGGCTGCTGTCCCCCTAAAATCCCACGTCTGTCTTGACAGTGAGCTGTGTTTTCAAGAGGCTCCTCAGTGCTCCTTTCAGTGCCAGGTCCTGCTCAGAAGTCCAGCTTTTTGCTGTCTGTAGAACCCAAATGTTATTTTCCATATTTACAACATGGTTAAACTCAATGGGGGTGAGTTTTACTGTGTTATCATAAAACCACAGAATGGTTTGGGTTGGAAGGGACCTTAAAGATCATCTCATTCCACCCCCTGCCATGGGCAGGGACACCTTCCACTATCCCAGGTTGCTCCAAGCCCCGTCCAGCCTGGCCTTGGACACTTCCAGGGATGGAGCAGCCACAGCTTCTCTGGGCAACCTGTGCCAGGGCCTCCCCACACTCACAGGGAACAATCCCTTCCCAATATCCCATCTAACTCTGCCTTCTGGCAGTAGGAAGCCATTCCCCCTCATCCTCTCACTACACACCCTTGTAAATAGTCTCTCTTCATCCCCTGCATCCCTAGGCCGGTACTTCTGTTGCTTCCAAGTTTGTTTTGGGCTTGGGTTTTTTTTTTCCTGAAAGGAAAGGGATCAATTTCTTGTACTGCTGAGGCTTAAAAGAGTGTTTGACATGTGTGTTGTGTATTTCCTATCATCTGTGATTACCTTGGGTCAAAGACAAACTCCCTGGCAGTCGTTACCACCTCCCTGCAGAGCAGCAGCAGTTTGGTAGGACACTGTAACCTGCTATTGCAAGTTTTGCAAAGCAGCACTGGGAAGGAGGAGTGAAGTGCTGGGACTCTTCCAGCATGAGCTGACAGAATTATTTATCCATAATGCATTGCTCTTAGAGACATTTTCCAGGATCCAGAAACCTGGCATGTCTGGACTGTGAATAAGTAGGAGAAATCCTGGGACAGGGTGCCCAGAGAAGCTGTGGCTGCCCCATCCCTGGAAGTGTGCAAGGCCAGGCTGGATGGGACTTGGAGCCACCTGGGATAGTAGAAGGTGTCCCTGCCCATGGCGGGGGGTTGGAACGAGATGATCTTTAAGGTCCCTTCCAACCCAAACCATTAATTGAGTTTCAGCAGCTTCTGGGTTTCCTTTTTAAAGACCTGCATTAGGAAAGGGAATTTTCCTTGGGAAGCACCTGTGTCTTTCCACTGTTTACATGAGGATTCAGTGTAGATTCATTCAGCACAAGGAGGGACTTGTAGGTTGCTCTTTATTAGATGGACTCAATCCTCTTACATGGCATATCTTCAATATGTAACGTGGAACTAGGAATCCAGTCTTTTTTGGAACAAGCCAGCCCCAAATCCCAAAGCAATATAATCACACCAAGATGACTTTTTAGACATGAAATCCTTTGGAAAGCAGGGAGTGGTTGTCAGGCTGTGTGGGAGCAGCCATGTCCCAAACCTGTGTCAGTACCACTGGATGGGAGAGTGGGACGGAGATTTTCGTGGCAGGACCACAGATGATGTCTGAAGGCACTTGGGACACAGCTCTTGCCGCCTTCCTTCCATCCTCCAAGCACCCTTGCAAAGGAATCTGTGTAGTTGAGCAGACAGGGAACCGCAGGGCCCTTCTGTCTGTGGAGAAAATCCAGGAACTAGGGCTGCATAGCTCAGTGTACTGCGTGGCATGGACCGAGTGCATCAGGAAGAGCAGTGCCAGCAGGTCAGGGAGGGCATCCTGCCCCTCTGCCCGGCCCTGGGGAGGCACATCTGCAGTGCTGGGGGCAGCTCTGGCTCCTCAGCACAGCAGGGACAGGGACATCCTGGAAGGGGATTGTCCTACAGGGAGACTGAGGGCTGGAGCATCTCTGTGCCCAGGAAAGGCTGAGGGAGCTGGGGCTGTTCAGAGCCTGAGAGGGGACCCCATCCCTGGGGGTCAGGGGGGGCAGGGAGGGGGCAGAGCATGGACCAGGCTCTGCTCCATGGAACCAGCAATGGCACAAGGGGAACGGGCAGGAACTGAGGCCCAGCAAGTTCCACCTGGACAGGAGGAAGAACCTCTTTGCTGTGCAGTGACCCAGCACTGAACAGATTGTCCAGAGAGGGTGTGGAGTCTCCTCCCTGGGGATATTCCAGAACCCTCTGGACACAATCCTGTGCCATGTGCTCTGGGATGGCCCTGCTGGAGCAGGGAGGTGGGACCAGATGAGCCACTGTGGTCCCTTCCAACCTGACCCATCCTGTGATTCTCTGTGACATGTGTCTATGTCTGGGACAGCAGAGCTTCCCTGGGACTAAGAGGCCCTTAAAATGTACTCAGAATGAACAAAAAATTGTTTAAAACCTAAGTGGAGGCCAACTGGGAATTCAGTCAAGGGAAGGCACCAAATCCTCAGTTACAGCTTCAGAAAATCTTTCCAGTTCTCCCAGAGTTGTCCCATAACTGCAGCCAGCATGTCAGTCATAGCAGAGACATTATTAACTCAGACACAGGAAAATATACTTTCAGTTATTACATGCTAATAAAGCACAAACTAAACAAATTTGGGCAACAGCAGCAATTATGCCATTAAACATTTAACTGCAAGATTGATTTTTAAATTACTAATAATCTAAACCAAAGTATACACACAAAGAGGGAGGGGGAGGAAGGCGATTTTACCAGTTGAATCCAATCGGTGCCTCAGTTCAAATGTGTAGCTATAAAAGTTGAAATACATAAGATCTGATGCAAGAGCAGGAGTGGAACCAGGATGGATGAACATTCCTCACTTGACCAGATTCTTCTAATTGGGAGGAAGTAAAACACATGGAGTGGGGGACTTGGTGAGCTGGGTTATCTCCAGAGCTCCCTTCAGATACTGCTCCATGTTCCTAAAGTGCCTTTGGGAATGGGCAGGAAGCAGTGAACTGAGGCTCCAGTTGTAGGCTCAGACTGGTGCTTGCATGAGCCCTTCCACATTCTGTCACCTGCAGAGGAGTGTTGGATTTGTATTCAAATGCCAGCAGTGAATCCAGGATAAACTGGATCCTTAGTGAATCACGAGTGGGCTGCTGGGAGGGAATGGAGAAATTCCCATCTTCACCTGGAAAAACCTGCTTTCTGTTCCTCCTCAGAGGGAAGTTGAGCCTCCTGGGCTGCAGCAGAAGGTGGGTTTTGGTGCTCAGGGCTGTTGGGGTGGGACACACTCTGGGCTGCAGCGTCATGTTTGTTTTCATGGTTTATGGCAGGGCTGCTCCCTCCGAAAAAGTATAAATCTTAATCAAATAAAACTGATGTGCTGCCATATTTACCCCATCTCACTGGTTGTCCTACATCATGTTTTAGCATATAAGTTACATGACAGAGTTATCCAGGGGTTGCCAGCTGACACAGAAACAAACCCTCATGTTAAATTGCCTGCAGATGTCCTCTTCCAACTCCTGTAAGGAACTTCTTCCAGTTCTCTCTCCCTTTTTTTTTTTTTTTTGTGTGTGTGTGTGTTAAATAAAAGCAGCAGAAGAGGGAGAAAACAATCTCAGTTGAATCTCTGTGCTAGTGCCTCTGTTTGCAGGACAGGAAGCCTTAAGAAGACAGTGCAATGTATAGGCAAGCACAACAGAAAAGCCTGTGAGGATTTCCATGAGCCTTAGTGGACCAAACGGGTCGTGGTTGTTTTTAAGCCTGGAGCTGACTGAATAATGCCAAGTCTAATGCTGCCAAGGTGGGCTTTTCAGAAGATTCAGACCTGAGGAGGTGAGAAGATCTTTATGTTCTGTTGCCTGTAGTTTATTTGATACTAAAATGTATGGCTTAAATTTCAACTAGGCATCTCTTTTGTTTTCATACTGATCTAAAGAAATCAGGATTTTATCTGATGGACTCAAATTCTTGTTCTGTTTGGCAGAAATCTCCGAGTAAGGTTGTGACATTCTTGAAAACATTCACTGTTTTCATTTACATAATTAGGAATTTTTGTTTTATTTTCACTGCATGAATTTACTGAAGTTTGTGAACTTTTTGCCTGGCTGCCTCCCTTGGTTGGGGAAATCACAGAGTGTTGTTTCTTTTCCCTGGCTGGAGGAGTAGGGGCTATTTATGCCTAGTTTTAAAATAGACTTTCTGTGAGTGCTTACACCGCTCTTTGCAATGGGATATTTCTGGATGATCAGCCCAGCCAAGAGCAATTGCAAAAGGTTAGTGGAGAGCAGAGCTCCCATTTAAACACCTACATGAAGTATCAGCCCTTCAAAAGCTGTGAGTGCCAAACAACTCCCACTTGGAACAATGGGAGCTGGGGAGTGCCGACAGCTTCCAAAAACCTGGCCTCATGTGGCTTCAAAAAGAGATTGATTAGCAAGTCCAGCAAAGTGGGTTTTTTTCTGGGCTGGCTTAGCTCTACACGAAGAATATTATCTGTGCTTGTAGTTTGCTCAGCAGTGGCAGAGGATGCAGGTTCCTCCTGGGAAGCTGGAATTCCAGGTGGATTGGCAGGCAGGTAGGTGGGGAGGCAGCTTTTTGCCAGGTTTGCTTCAGGAGAGCTTTGGCCAGGAGTGCTGAACTTCACTAGGCAGGTAGAAGGAAAGCCCTGGAGAGCTCCCTGTGGAACTCCCCCACATGGATCTATTTTCTGTAAGAAAAGTAGTTTTCCCATTTGTCTTGAACTGCTTCGGAAGTGACATAAATGAAAACAGAAAAGGCCACTCTAACATTACTGAAATAGGGATGTCCAGATGGGAAATTATAGTAATATCACTTGTGCAGTCAAAACTTCATGTCCTGTGTAACTTCCCTGTGTGGGCAAAGGAGATAAATTTGCTCTCTGGAGCTACACATGCACTTCTTTCTTTAGATTAAGCCTGAAACACATTTCTCTTCCCTTCTGTGATGATGGAGTGAGGTATGCAGGAAAAATAGGATTATAAATTAATTTTGGGGGAGTTTTATTTGCAAACTAAGTTATCCTTGTGGCTATCTGTTGTGTTTCTTTTTTTTTTTTTGATTCTATCTATCACAAATCACCAGCTATTAGTAAAGCAGACCAAGAACAATAAAACTATGGTAATAAAATGAAGGAAGGCTAATTCTGAAAATCAAATAATAATGAGCTTTGATTATTGTTGCTTTTTAAACGTGGCAAACAGGTTGGGGACCAATATGTTTGCAAACGACCTAAGTCTTCCTTTCCAATGGTAATCCGTATTCTTTTGAAAAGCTAATAAAAGTGGTGTATGAAAGAAATTCCTGGGGCATTGCAGAACTCACCCTCCTAGGGAGAGAGCCAGATGTGCTGGTTAATAACCTAGAAAGCATTCAAAGCCAGGGCAGTAAGCACTTGGTATCACCTAAGCCAGACGTTCTGTGTCGACACAAGGCAATATCACACACTGGTCACATTCTCAGCAGAGAGCTGGAAGACACGTGTAGTCTTATTAAAGGAAGAAAAAAAAAGGAGGAAAAGAAAAGGAGGGGACAGAGAGAAGGAGAGGGAGACAATGTGTCTGTCCTGAGAAGCAGCAAAGGAGCAGACACACTCCTCCACATGTGCATTAGTCTGTCGGCCTGGATTCTGTTCTCCAGATGTTGGGGTGGATCCTGTGGCAGGGGCTGTGAAGGAAAAGGCTTTTAAAAGAAATCATATTTCAGTGGTGGAATTAGCATTACCAGATTTTTCAGAATGCAATCACTTGGTGTAATTTTTCAGGATGCTTTAGCTAAGTAACAAATTCTAGATGTAATGCTTTTCACAGGCTCACTTGGCAGCACCTCTCCCAAACACGAGCGTTTGTGTGTGAAACTTGTCAGTCTCTTTTAGAACCAACACGCCTTAGAGTAAACAGCACATTAAAGTTGTTCTCAAACCAGTCCTACTGAACTGAAGATTGTTTGTGGTGGAGGCCCTGACATCTGATGGGCCTTTCTCAAGGCCCCACCCCTCAGAACCAAACCCTTTGAGAGCTTTGGCCATCACATCAAAACGGTGCTTGTGCCTAACAAAAACTTCTATATTTGCAGTGGCAATCAGAACACATTAGCATCAAATAAGATTTCTTTAAAAATGCCAAATTTGCTCTCCCGGGTGCAGCAGAGAAATAAATGACTTATGGCATTTATGATATATTTGTAATTTGAAACTGATGGCTTCGCATTACTGGGCACAACGTGTGCGGCGCATAAACAAACACTGCACAAAAAGACAAGTCCCAGCTTTGTCTCTCTGACACTTTGCCTCTGTGACTGGGATCCCACAACCAGTGCCACATGTGTGGTTCTGCTGAGCTCGTGTTTGTGTTGAGCTCAGCTCAGCCCTGTGCTGGTCTTGCTGTCGCGTGGCACGATCGGGGAAATTGGGATGCAGTGGTTGGAGACAATGTTCATTCCTGACCAGCCATGGTCATCATGAGGGGAAAGGGAGAATGTCTGTGAATAAACATTTATTTGAATGTGTTAAACAGTGTGGTTGCTGTTCTTGCCTGTACATTTTTCATGAGGCCCAGGAATGCAACATTTACGTAAAAAGATGGTGATACACGAATGTTACTAAACCTCGTGTTCGTGACTGATAAGGAGCCACTGCTGCAAAAAGCAGAGTGTGGATATGTGGAAACTTGAGTAGTGGATTTGTGATTGTTTCGAATAGAAACGAGGCAATTTTATATCAATATTAAGATACAGCACTTTGGAAGCAGTCTGGATGTTTTCATACATAATTATGGCTCCAGTAAAATCGTACATTTATAGAGACAGCTGGTATATCTTTTCTCATGTTGGAATAGTATCAGTTGAGTAGGTCTTGTGAGAAATCTCAGTTTGTGGTTTTGGTAAAGAACAGAATCACAGCTACAGATTTCTTTGTGTCATTTCACCATTGGATACAATCTTGACTCCGCTGGGAATATCAAAAATTAGTGAACCTCCACAGTCCATTCCTGCATCCACCACACAAAGTACATGGGGAGGTGCAGCACCACCTAACAGGGGTGAAAATAACATTTTCCTTCCTGATACAGCCAGGGTGTATCTCCAAGTGCCCAGCAGAGATAACCAAGCTAGAGCAGCATGAGCCCACAGCAGGGGCACACTGGTTGTGACACCAGCCTGTTTGGGTTCAGCATCCCCTCTTGCCCCAGGAGAGGGGAAAGAAGGGGTCTGTGGCCACATGCCCCTGCCCTGCAGGTCCTCAGGGAGCCAAGTGTTACCTCAGACACCCATTAACCTCACGGTCTGAGCTCACAGAACTAAGCACACACCTCAGAAGGGGCTGAGAGCTGCTGGGGCTCCGTGGGTGAGAGCTTTGCAGGCGAAGCAGCCCGTCATGACACACTGCAGTTTGTATGGAGAGCCTTGGAGCCAGCAGGGTGTGATTCATCCGTCCCACCAAGGTCTCTGAGGCAATCTGACATTATTCGGCCTGATATCATTAATTAATGAGGGCTGGATGTTATTCTTAGGCACTGGATTGAGGATTGGGTAGAGGAGCCTATGAAAGGGCTCTTTGATTTTGGAAAATTCCTATGGCACTGTCAAATTTGCTAACGAAATTAAATCATCTGCCAACTTTCCAAGTTAAGGAGCACATCCCTTCTGGAGTCTCCACTGAGTCTCCTCAGTGCCTTCTTGGGATCAAGGGATCTTTTGATTTATATTCATGCCAAGCAAAAATGTTAGATAGCCTCCAAACCCAGCCATATTAAAGCTATCAGGAGAGCTTTGGACAAAGCAGTTTGGTTTCTTTGCTTCAGCACACATTCGATCCTCTCCAGCCTTTGTTTGGTTTAATGTGCTCAAGGTAGAAGGGAGCCAAACCCCAGAGTTTTTGTGAAGCCTGGGATTTGGTCACTGGGTTGTGCCTGGGTTCAGGCCCTCTGTGTGTGACCTGCAGCCTGTTCATGTGTCTAGTCTGGAAAAACATCAGGGTAAGCACCAAAATAAATGAAGGAAGCAGCTTTCCTTGTTCCCATCACTCCTGGTCTCGGGACTGGGGCTGCTCTTCTCTCTTCCCAATGCTGACTGGCTGCTCCCTTCACAGACCTTGCAGGTGTCCAGAATTAGCAAAGCCTTGGCAGATATATAAATAAAATGCTGTCATTTAAAATCCCAGCCCCAGCAGGGCTGGGAGTGCAGGAAGCACAGTGCACATGTGGGCTGGGAATCACACATGGATCCCATTGCATCCCTGATAATGCTGGGGTGGGAGGACAGGGATGAGGGGGCTGCTGGCAGGTCAGCTCCTCTCCCTGGTTCATCTGTCTCCGGGCTACTCTTGATTTTCGTGTAAACAAAGAGGTGTCCAAATGCATTTTGTTCCTTGGTTTGCTCTTGCTGTCACAGTTTTGGGGCAAGGAGGTGGCACGTGTGGCCAGCAGCACTGAGCCCAGCACTTTGTGGTCGAATTAATGTGCATGTTATGTGAGGTGGGTGATTTGGGGATGATACCACATAGTGACAGCAGTTGTGTCACCAAGGGTTCTTCTAGAAGAGGGTTTGGACCTGAGGGTGCTGGTCAACATGAGCCCAGGTGTGCCCAGGTGGGCAAGAAGGCCAATGGCACTTGGCTTATATAAAAAATAGTGTGGCCAGAAGGACCTGGGAAGGGATTGTCCCTCTGTGCTGGGCACTGGTGAGGCTGGACCTTGAGTGCTGTGTCCAGGTCTAGGAATCAGGGAAGAGAGACATTGAAGGGCTGGAGCGTGTGCAGGGAAGGGAAGGGAGCTGGGGAAGGGTCTGAAAAACATGTCCTGTGAGGAGCTCCTGAGGGAGCTGGGGGGATTTATGTGGAGAAAAGGAGGCTCAGGGGGCACCTGGAATTCTCTGCAATCCCTGTCAGGAGCAGGGAGATGGGGGATGTCGGGCTCTGCTCCCAGGGAACAAGGGCCAGGAGGAGAGGGAACGGCCTCAGGCTGGGCCAGGGGAGGCTCAGGTTGGCCAGGAGGAGGAATTTGGTCCTGGAAAGAGGGGTGAGGCCTTGGCAGGGGCTGCCCAGGGAGGGTTGCAGTGCCCATCCCTGGAGGTGTCCAAGGAAGGATGGACGTGGCACTCAGTGCTCTGGGTTGGGGGACAAGGGGGGAATCAAGCACAGCTTGGACTCCATGATCCTGGAGGTCCTTTCCAACTCATTGATTTTGTGATTCTGTGATTCTGCACTGTGGGTCGGGTTCACCTTTCAGCTGTACCGTGTTGTCCTCAGAGCAGCCACTGTGACCCTGTGCCTGCACACACACACAGCTGGGAGCAGCCCAGCAGCCACCTGAGCTGGATAAAACATGGGAATGTTTGCCATTCACTAAAAATAAGTCTGCTATGGATTGTGCTAATTATAAAGAGGTTTAACGTGGTGCTGTACATTCAGCAGCAGAAAGACCGGAGTTATTTGGATCCCCTGTTTGGCTTGGTGTGGCTCATGTCCATGAACCAGGCTGTAATCTCTAGTTCTGGCTGCTGGAGTGAGGATTTTTCAGGGGATGTGTGTGTGACTTACTTTAGATATCTGCTCCAGAGGCGCCCTTAAAGCATTTTGCTTCCATTGCCAGGATCAACAAACGAGGTGCTGGAACAAACTGATAAATTAAATAGCAACAAGTTACCCAGACCTAATGGTATTAATCCAGGAATTGGGAAAGGCCTGAAGAATGAAGTGCTTGAGCTGCTCACAACAGAAATGTATGGACTCAGAGGAAGTGGAGGACTTAAGAGTGACAGTCTTTGTACTTACTTTTAAAAACAAACACGAGTGCAGTGCTGGGAAGCACCTCCAGGCCTTACTGCAGAGCAAAAATAACACCTAACCAGTTGCAATAATAAACAATGGCAAAGTTATAAATACATCTCCTAAATCAATGATATGAAGAGGGATGTATTTTCCAAAGGAAAATTGGAGGTCTTTGTTATACCACATTTTTTTAGAGCACACAAAAAAAGAGCAGACTTGAAAGAACGGGTTTATCTTTTTAAAAGAATGCTCAAAAAGGTTTTTTGTCAAAGGAAAAAGTGACATCCAGTCAGCCATTAGAAATGAATAAGAAAGAGAAAACAATAAAATTATAATAAACAGTAATTTTTCAGCCTGGCACTCCAGATCGGTAGCAGCGGTGTCTCAAATTGTGTCTTAAATCTGATGTTGTTTAATACATTTAGTTATGAGCTGGAAAACAGGAAGCAATGCCCCAATCAGGTTGGAGATGATATCCATGTTCATTTATTTTTTAGATTATTCAAGATGTGCTGAAGAAAATACAGAATGTGACACCAAGCCAAGTAGAAAGCACTGCACTGTGACAAATCAATCTGAAAAACTAATGTAGAACAAATATGTGCCATCAAATCTCACTGTGATTAAATACACTAAAAAGTACTTTTGAGACACACTGTATTAATTTTCTTCCATGCTTAAAACTGGTCTCTGACTCTTTGCTTATCAGTTTCTAATTTATGGTGAAATACGAACCTGCATCCTTAAGACAACCCTTTGATAACTTTCTTAAAGATAATACAGAAAGTATTATCTGCAGAAAGTCCTGAGCTTCTGTTTCACTTGTATTCTGTCTGGTCCAAGGAGTGATCCATGTGGTGCAGTGGCTGACAAATGGCAGTGCTGGTAATTAATTCCATAATCAACTTTTGGAATTGTTTTGTTGGGCTTGTGACTGAGCGTGGTGACTAGAGTAGGTACAGGATTAATGTGTGTCCTGGGGCTGCTCCTCCACAGAACCATTTCTAGTGCTGCTGCTGCTGGGTTTGGTAGACTTTGGTATCAGTGTATTTTTTTGAGATAACTACAAACTATTTTTTGCTGGTTTATGTTTACGGTCTCTTGTAGTATAAAAATCTTGTTTTTTCACCTTGTATTAAAAGAATCACACAGAATTCCAGAATGGGTCAGATTGGAGGGGAACACAAAGGCTCATCTGGTCCCACTCCCTGCTCCAGCAGGGTCATGGCACAGGATTGTGTCCAGAGGGTTCTGGAATATCCCCAGCGAGGAGACTCCACACCCTCTCTGGACAATCTGTTCAGTGCTGGGTCACTGCACAGCAAAGAAGTTCTTCCTCCTGTCCAGGTGGAACTTGCTGGGCCTCAGTTCCTGCCCGTTCCCCTTGTGCCATTGCTGGTTCCATGGAGCAGAGCCTGGTCCATGCTCTGCCCCCTCCCTGCCCCCCCTGACCCCCAGGGATGGGGTCCCCTCTCAATGTCTCCTCTGGAGGCTGAACAGCCCCAGCTCAGCAATTTCAGAAACAGACAAATGAAACATGAAAAAGAAACACAGAAGAGTATTAGAAATACAGTGACATATTAGAAACTCACCCCTTAACTCCCTGCTGGCCAAGGAAATCTCTTGTTCTGTGACAGTAAAGGTCTCTGGTCATATTGTCAAGTGGTGTCCTTGGAAAAATGCTTTGAGGGATCTGCAAGGTTTTCTGTGGCCCTTGCAGGAGTCTCTATTAGTCTGCGAGGTTTCTACTCAGGTATCACATCTGCATGTACCTGTAGAATGGGCACTGGGAAGGGCCTGTGAGCCCTGATGATTCCTTTTGCCCATGAGGGTGGTGTGGAGCAGGAAGAAGCTGGCTGAGCATCCTTTCCTTCCCATCCGTGCCTTCAGGAATGGCCTCAAACATTCACCTGCAAGATGAGAGAATAGTTTGGACTCTGTCCCTCAGGGAAGCCTTCTCTTTTCCAGAGGAGACTGCCAAGGTGAAAAGCCACACATGGGTGTAACCCTGAAGTGTGGCCAACGTCTTGTTTTCTGGGACCTGGACTAAAACCAGCACTAAATAATCACCTGTCTGCTGGTGACAACTTCTGGTTGTTTCCAAGCTGAGCTGGATCTAAAATGGTAACGTGGATGACCCAATTCCTATTTACAGTTTTTCCTCAACTCTCCCATGCTCCCAGATATATCTTCACTTGGGGAACTACAGAAAGCAGTTGCCACATGCTCCTTTCAGAGTTTCCATTAGTGTCAGCTCATGCAGAGGGTGCCAAGTCCTGTCCTCACTTATGTCAGTGAGATCCCAGTGTGCTGTGAGTTCCACTGGATCAGGGAGCTGGTCTGGCTGGCACTGGCTGCCTGGAACCCTGTGCTTTGTAGGATGTATCTTCTTTATCTCCCATTATTTCTGTCTTCCTGGTGTCCTGTAGGTAAGGTTTGTGAAACCCTCCTCTGACTTACACACCACGTCATAACTTTCACAGAATTGCAGGATTTGTCAGGGTTGGAAAGGACCTCTGGAGACCATCCAGTCCAACTGCCCTGCCAAAGAAGTGTCACCTGGAGCAGGTGACACAAGAACCAGGTGGGGTTGGAATGTCTCCAGAGAGGGAGACTCCACAAACTTCCTAGGCAGCTGTTTCAGTGCCCTTCACCCTCAATGTAAAGAAATTCTTCCTCATGTTGAGGATCTTCCTGTGGTTTAGTTTATGGTCATTGCTCCTCCTCCTGTCACTGGGCACAACTGAAAAGGGACTTTATGTCACTGGGATCAAGATTCCTCTCACTTAACTCTGCTTGTCTGAAAGCTGGACGTGTCTTCAGAGCAAATGGAAATGGGAGCATATCCTGAGGGTATTTAATCCCATTTGAAACTAGAATTCAAAGGAGCCTAGGCAACAATTTTAGTCTAGATGTCAAACTTTTGGGCAGCCAAGTTAAGGTAATGATAATCTCTCTAAAGGATTTGCATACATTGCTGCTTCTTGATTCTGTAGTGGAAAGGAGTGTTCACAGGCATGAGGAGTTTCCCTAAATTTCTAAAATAAAATTCACAAGCAAAGGCCACCTTGGATGCCTAGAGCTACACATCAAAGCTTTCTGCCATCACTTCAGACAAATAAAATTAGTGATTTTTCCCTGTGAAAGTTTTTGAAAGGAAACTCTCTTCTTATGCCTCTCTTAAAATCTGTGTGGTGTTTGAGTCTGAGCTGTAGGATCTGGTGTGGCACACATTGCCCCTTTGTATCAGAGGGAAATCTCACACTGAAGAAATGAAACAACAGCTCCAAAATAATGGGATTTATCTTTAAGAGGTGAAAATTCTCATGATCTTACAAGTACATGCCTTAAGTAGAGGTTCTCCAAGACAGGTTTAATGGGAACTCTGGGATCTGGTGATGCAGGACTTCCCATGGAGTCAACTGGGCTTTTCTGAAAAATATGATAAAAATGACAGAATGGGTGGAGTTGTGTGTCTGACAGCTTTTTTCCAGGAAACTGGACAGTGGGCTTGTGATTTCAGACACTTTACTAGGTGCTGCTGGTGATCTTGATGAGCAAAGCAGGCCGCCTTTCTGCTGGGTGAGGTTCAGATAATGCCTCGCCCCTGTTAAATACTTTCATGTGGTTTAGATATAGGACATTTAAATTGCTTGGGATGAGAGCCTTTAATAAGAAGGCAGTTTTGGAAGTGCTGGATGTAACAGCAGCACTGTTTTTGGCATGGCAGACATGGGAAAAGTCTTTTTAGAGCCAGACATCTGAGAGGCTTGACAGGAGGTAGCATCTCTTCCATCTTGCTCTGCATGTGGCTTTAACTTGAAACCATTATTCCCTCTGGGCCAGCAAACAATTTTGGCTAAAAATTAGCTTGGATGTGGGAGACAAAGGTCAGCCTCACACATGCAGGCATAACCTACTGCACATCATATTCCTCCCTCTCCCAGAGATAAGCTGTGAGGGAGTTTCCTGAAGTATTTCACTGACAGGAGCCGGGGGAAATTTTTTTAAGGAAGAGGCACTTTAAAGAAAGGGAAAAAATCTGTAATTACATAACTTCCATTGCTGTCAACGTGCATTTTAATGACTTCCACTTTCAGGTAGCAATTCAGCAAACCATTCTCAAATAGTCTGTTGGCTGCATTGCTCCAAAGCATAAACACATTTCCTTATCCAATCTGTATATTTACATTTGAAAACAGAACTCTGTAAGAAATATCTTTAATGTAAAGTTAGGTGGGGTTTTCTTGAAGAAGAAAAAGATGATAAATCATTTAGAAGGGATTGAGTATAAGGAATTGCTGTTTTAAAGTTATGTATCACTGAACACACTGTCGGAAAAGCAATACAACATGTTATATTTCCCTGCTTTAAAGAGATCTGCTCTCTGAACAGAATAAAATCGAAATAATGTACAGGAATTACCTTGAAAACATATTAAGGAAATAGAAAAAAAGTGTAAAATAATGTCACAAGTCTTAAATTATGTATGTGACATTTCACACCTGAAGACAGACACATGCTGCCTAAATTTAAATGGCTCCTCCTCTCTTATAGTGTGTCAAGGTGGAGAAATATTCTCCTGTCAAGCCCGGGTTGCTCATGATTCTGTAATGATCAGCTTCAATGGGTACCAAGACTCAAAGATGAAAATTGGCAGCAAGTTCTATCTGGAGAGTGGCACAGACATTGGTAATGTGACTTCAGGTTCAGGACTTTGCAGTGAAGTTTCTACCAACAGGAAATGAAGAAAAAGCATGTTTCACAATGTAAATTTTTTAGAGTCATGTGAGGCATTTTTTCCTACCAGAAACCAGATCTTAAACCAATATATAGGCACATAAATAGCAATAACTTGGTTTTCTGAGTGAACGTTGGCTACGTGGGTTGGTGGCCCCCTTTTTAAACCTGAGCATCCTGAACTTTACATTTAGGATATAACTCCAGAAGGAGCTGGTCTGACCAGCCTAGAGCTTTCAGATAACCACCATAAGCAGAAAGTTTTTTCCCTGCTTACACTCAGCTTTATCCTGGTCAGCCAAAAATTTCAAATCTGACAGAAACAGTTTAGTTTCAACACTGAAGCTGTGCTTAAATCTTCCCCCCCTCACACACACGTGCAATTTGGCTGCTATTTATCACTTTAAATTGTTCCCTATCAAATATGAAAAGTGTTATGAGTAGCTGGGATGAAGTGCAGGCTCTGAGGAAGACAGTGATAAAACTCCCCTGGCTTCCACAGACACAGGATTTAACCCTCACCCTCTCTTTTTTTAGCTCTATTTATATTCTTTTACTGGTTATGAACTGTATCACTTCTTGCTATTTTATTTTGGCAGACTGCAATGTTAGATAATAGCATGTATTTTTTGAAGTCAGGTTGCTAGCTTTGTAAAAGGAAATTAAATGCTCAGTTTTAAGCATAATTAGTCTGTTAAAAATAAAAAAGATAGTAGAGCCATCCAGAGGGAGATGACAATATAAACAGGTGAAGAGAGCTCTTAGGCAAAGTGCTTAAATGTATTTTAACAAACTATTCAGGTTCTAAATAGTGTCTTTTTTTTTTTCCATAGTTGTCCATGAACATGGAATTATTTCCTGCATTTTTGTACATCCTTTGAAGTAATTCACACATGACATCAATTCAGTCATAGCTTGAACAAGCCACAGCTTATATTCACTAGGTTGATTTAAAAACCTGTACTCAAAGTTTTTTAGGACTAGTCTGGTCCCTGCATTTCCTGTAGTACATTTTGTGAATGGATAATTGAAACCATCTAAGCTACAGGCCAGAAACAAATTCAGGAGTGCTCATCTTTCACTGGAATCATCCTTCAGTACGGAACAGTCTCATCATAATTTCACATCAGCCACTTCAAAATGTGCCACATGAAAAACTAAAAATACGTGGATTTTTTATAACTGTAGAATATGTGGATTAGCAGTAGTTATTTTGGAAGGCTGGTGTAGCACACAGACTGGTAATTCTTTTTCTGTATCGAGTTATAAATACAGTCACTAATTGTGCTACATTTTAAGGGAGTTGGTAGAAAATTCTCCTGATTTTTTCCTAGCAGTGATTATCAAATCTCAAAGATAAAGGATTAAAACCATACCCCCAGCACCACCAGAATCCCCCTAATCCTTGTCCCCAAGGGCCACATCCAGACACCTCTGGGACACTTCCAGACACTGGGACTCCACCACCTCCCTGGTACTTACGCCAATGCCTGACCATTCCTGCAGGGAAAAATTGTTTTTATTCTCTAATCTAAACCTGCCCTGATGCAGTTTAAGGCTTTTTGATCTCATTCTTTCCCGTGGGACATGGGAGCAGAACCTGATTCCCCCTCACTGCCCCCTCCTGTCAGGGACTTGGGGACAGCAATGAGGTCCCCCCTGAGCCTCCTCTTCTCCACACAAACCCCCCCAGCTCCCTCACAGCACATGTTTTCCTTCCCCAGCTCCATTCCCTTCTCTAAACCCACTCCAGCCCCTCAATATCCTTTTTGAAGTGGGAAAGAACCGACCCATTTTTAAGGGCAAAAATACACTCAGCTGAAAGCAGCAGCTGAAAAACGAACCACAGAAGACTATTGGTACAGAACACAGCGCTGACTCCTTCCCAAGATGCTGTGGAAGTGGTGTTTCCCTGGACGAGGAGACCCCTGCCGAGGTGGGGAGGGCTCTGGGAGGAGGGCAGGGCTGCCCTGGGGCCGTGGCCCTGCAGGAGAAGCGGAGCTGTCCAGCACCACCAGCTTGGTGCTCCCAGCCCCGCTCATGGCACGGTTGCTCCGGCCAAGAGAAGACACACACGGGGAGAAAACCCCTCCTTCCCATCCCACCAGCACTGGAATCATCAAGCAGGCACTTCCCTGCTCTACAGCTGCAGCCAGAGTGGCTTTTGAAGCCTCCGTGTTCGCAGGGGCCGAGCACCCAACGTGTCTGACATCATGCACAAATGTTAGACACAAGCGTGGCTGGGTCGACGGAAGTTCTCCTTTGAAAGATGTTTTTGAAACGCTGCAGCCTTCAAAGCTGGGTTCCATCCCCTGTGCTGGGATACACGGCCTTTGTTTTGCATAAATGTTTGTTTTAATGAGGTAGCGCAATGCAGCTCATCAAAATCAAAAACATATGATGCACCCTAGGCAAGAGAAAGGCAATAACTACACAGATTTTTGAAGGGGGCTAGTCATACCACAGGCTACCATTATAACAGAAAAAACAACAAGAATTTTAATATAGCTGTCTGGCCAAATATATTAATTTAAATTGAATGGCTTTTTCTGATATTATAGCTGTGAGGCACAATGTTCTACTGGCAAGCATCTTCAAAACCTTTTTTAGAAGATTTGCTTCAAATTATTTCTGTGCACCAGATCTTGATGGTATGTGCATTTGGGAGTCTAACCAAAGGAAAAAAAGCTTTTGATTAAATCAATGACCTTTCCTGGAGGTTGAATGAAATTGAGATTGTAATACAAAAAGCTACGTCCTCCAAACAGTGTTTTCTTCAAAATATTTACTCTAAGCTCTACTCCATTAACTTTGCCCTAACTTTTTCACAAATGTTTGTATCCTTGTGCCAGCACAGAAATGCACTTTCTCATTGGAAAATCCTTTTAAATAAATTTTAGTCATTTCCGTGATTATTTCCCCAAATGGTTTGCTAACCACCAGTTTCTATTCTTCGCCAGAGAATCCTGCTGGGCACTGTTTACAGTTAGAAACTTGGTCCTTATTGTGCTCACACTTTGTTGTGCTTCTTCACAACCTGCTAATACTTGTTTCCCTTAGCTAATTTCATCTCTTCCCACTTGGCAAACTAGAGACATTTCCCTGCTTACTTGGAGAAGAAAAGTGTGATCATTTCTTAAAAATTGTTTTCTGAGTTGATTTTACTCGATAAAACATAGAGTCTACTTAACCTGGAAAATACCTCTGCATTTGTTATTATTCCATGAAGCAAAGCTCTGGGAACCCACTGAAGCTGAGTACAACTTGTAACGTCCTTCCCAGCAGTTGGTGTTAATGAAAGTTGAGTCCCACAAGGAGACCAACAGCTCGTAGGATATCTGGCCATGGGCAGGGACACCTTCCACTATCCCAGGTGATATCCCACCAACCTGGCCTTGGACACTTCCAGGGATCCAGGGGCAGCCACAGCTTCTCTGGGCACCCTGTGCCAGGGCCTCCCCTCCCTCACAAGGAAGAATTTCCTCCTGATATCTAATCTAACCCTCCCATCCTTCAGCTTAAGGCCATTCCCTAATGACTAGTTCTGTAATGACTAATAACTGTTTTCATATCCAGACAATTTTTGGTGAAGTCATCCACCTACCTCAATGCTTCGAGTTTCCAACCCTACCATTGGACACCAGATCTGGAGTGGTTGGAGTTTGGCAAACCTGTTTTTCTTCTGATTTACAGGCACTTGATTACTTAATTTGAAGTCTTGAGAATGTTGGAGGACTCAGTGTTCTGGGCTCATTGGTGGGGATCACTCAGAGGTTGGACCAGATAATCTTAGTTTTCTCCCTGGTTTTCTGGAAGCTTTCTTAGTAATAAATGACATTCTATTAGCTCCACATTGGAGGTTTTTGTTCCTTCCACTGGTTTCTGCAGTTACCAGTAACAACATTTATTTCTACCTGTATCTGCCTACTGATCTTGGATTCAGGAAGCAGCCGAAGTATGTGCTTAACTTTGAGGATGAGCTTAAAATTCACTGATTTTAATGGAGTTTAAGCATCTGCTTAGAGTGAAATCTCAAGTTAAACGTCCTTCCTGAATGAGGATGTTCTCCTGAGTCAGACCCTGCGTGCACTGCCTTGGAATCGATCCTGGCTGTCCCTCGAGGATGTCAGACACGCCGGATGCTTTCAGAAGTGGTTAATCTGATGAAAGAATTCATCTCAGACTCATAAAGAAACCACAAGTTTCCTTCACTTTCAGTCTGCTGCTTTGATATAGTTGGTCAGCAGTTCTCCTCAAAAACCATCCCCCAGTAAAGTCTTACTCCATAACGATGTACTTTATGCAGCCTAATTTACCTACTACATAAAGGTGTTTGTGACCCCACTGTATCCTTTGCATTTCCTTCCTTGTGTATTCTGAGTATTTGGGGAAGGAGGTTCTTTCCATGTCATGCCCAGGGAATCACCATGTAATGAATCAGCCTAAAAGAGCATGAATTTATGTATATGATTTCAATAAGGTACTTTAATCCATGAGATTTATTTTAATCTACAGGTGTTCCAGATTAAAAAGGGTAAGAAAATTAACCTGAGAGAAAAAATCTTTCCGNCAGGTGTTCCAGATTAAAAAGGGTTAAATAACTTAAATAAAAAAACTGCAGGGAAAAAATTCCCACAATAAGAAAATTAACCTGAGAGAGAGAATCTTTCCAATGAAACTTCATGTGTAGCAGATGAATATTTTGTTAAGAACCAGACATGCTAAAATCATCATTGTAATTGAAGAGTCAACTGTTTTGACTTCTTTTGTAGAGTGTTTAAAATTAATAACATAAATGACCATGAGTATGAATCTGGATATTCAGAGTGCAAAAGTTCTGTTATTTGGTATAGGAAGCTTAGAAAAACAACCTGTGTTTTCCAACCTTACTTGAACTAACACTACTATTTTATTTGTTATCCACTGCAATTTTGTTTGAAAGGACAATTTCTGGAATGACAGCTTGGTAATGTCAGAATTGCTGTAACTTTTGCATTTTTAAAAAATTTTTCTATTAGAAGCTCAAGCCAAAAAAACATCCCCCTTCTTGGCAATTGATTAGAACCATTTACTCTAATTTTTGACACTGCAATTATATGGTTCTGTGTCAAATAATGCATTCCAAATTCTTTCCTCATGGAGAGAGCTGTGTGGCTGGCAGTGTCTCGATGGACTTGCTTGGATCATACTTGTGATATTGGCAGATGCACAGCTTTGGTTCTGCATATGCTTGGCTCAAACAGAGCCTACACAAACAGAACTTGGACAGAAATGCATTCCTTTATAACTTTATTCTTGTGTGTTACTTGTATTCCAAGGGCAAACAAAGCTTCCCCGACCCCAAATCTGTGGCTGCCGTTGTGCAAGACCCGGGATAAGTTTAGGATTGAAGGTCCTGACCCAGGAAAGCATCTGACCAAGTGTTATATTGTAGTTCAGGTGCTTGTGATTCCTTCTGTCCCACTTCCCACAGGACAATTGTCCTTCCCAAGAGCAAGTGAGAGGCTGAGCTGGGGAATGAGGGACTGGACATTGAAGCTGCTGTCTTGGCAGGTGGCAAATCCCACAGGAGAGGGATGGAGGTGATCCCAGTGCTGTCCCTGAGCATGGGCTGGGCTACTGGGGAGAAAGGGGAGTTCCCTCCTAGAGAACACTGAGAATTGTGCTTTTTCCTTCCTTTGCTTTCATGACACGTGCCCTGAAAACCAAGCGTTGAAACCACTTAAAAAATCTGAGTTCAAGGGAATGTCTGGTGTTTTCAAAGCCTGCTGTTATTTTTGTTCAGGCCAAAACTGTACAGCAAGGTTGTCCTGAGCTAACAAATGTCTTCAGCTGTCCCCAAACCACATTCTTTGGCAAATAACTGCATAGCCCATAAATAAATACCGTTCCATTGAACTGTGATGGAAATGATGCATATGGTAAGAGGTCTTTGAAAGACTGGAACTGTAGCTTGGCCTTGGAGGGGAACAATGGTGAAGGGAGTGCTGGGGTGTAAAACCACCTGGCCATGTTAAATATCTGAGGTTGCCTGGTGAAGTAGTTTGAGTAACTCCTTAGGAAGTGCTGGCACTGTTAGTAGGGTTGGAAGGTCAACCCATCTAAACAGGGCTGTTTTTCAAATACCAGTTTTCAGTATTCTTGGTAAGACCCTTATCAATGTCATGTCTGAAAATTCCATTGAAGACTATTTTCCCCATCAGACAGGAAAGTCCATGTTTTCTGAAATTGTCTGCATTTTTTTAACCTGCTGTTTAAGTCACCTGAAACTCTGAATATCTGATGACACTGGTAAATCTCATGTTTGACTGACCTACATTGGACATCCAAAAGGGTGGCTTCAAGCATTTGTGCCTATGTTATACGAAGGAACAAATACAGGCTTAGTTACAGATACAAGGAAACATCTCATAAAAAGTAAAAATTAGAAAAATAAAGTCCTGAGCCTGCAAAACCACATCCATGAATTGTTCCTCACATTTTATGTGGTCCTCACTGAACTCAGTGAGAGTGTAGAGTTCAGTTGTGTAAAGATAAGCTCATATATAAGTCTTTGCAGGACTGAAGGTCACATCTGTGGTCTTTTTTTCAAAGACACAATGAAATCATTAAAAAGAAATCACTAAGTGACAACAACGCAGGTACCTCTAGTGTCCTGTGTTGAACCTAAGAACTGAAAAGTTATGAAACATTAACACTTAAAGAAAACATAAATCTTGGTTACTTTAAAGACTAGGGAAAATCCTTCCACTTTTCCTTTCCTGTTCCCTGTTCCATATTTTTAATGCCAGATCATTAAAAAAAATTACAGTGGCATGAGTAGCATTCCTTCTGCCCCCTTATCACAACTGATTTGCCAATTACAAACCAAAATGGTTTGGGTAGGAAGGGACCTTAAAGATCATGTAATCCCACCCCCTGCCATGGGCAGGGACACCTTCCACTATCCCAGGTTGCTCCAACCTGGCCTTGGACACTTCCAGGGATCCAGGGGCAGCCACAGCTTCTCTGGGCACCCTGTGCCAGGGCCTGCCCACCCTCACAGAGAAGGATTTCCTCCCAATATCCCATCTAACCCTGCCCTCTGTCAGTTTGAAGCCATTCCCCCTTGTCCTGTCACTCCAGGCCCTTGGAAATAGTCTCTTTCCATCTTTCTTTTTGGCCCCTTCAGGTCCTGGGAGGCCACAATTAGGTTATTCCAAAGCCTTCTCTTCTCCTGACTGATCCATCCCAATTCTCTTGTCTTTTCCTCATTGTCTTGGTTGCTAAAATAGAATTGTGATGCTGGTTACAACTTCAGGGGTGAAAAGGGGATCATCCCTCCAACAAGACAGCAAGAGGAGCATTTTGTGCTGCCCTGGGTGCATTTTACATTCCATTTGGCCACAGCTGCTCACACGGGCACCTGCAGGGACCCAGAGTTCTTGCACAGTTTGTGGGTGGCAGGAGGGAGGGATGGAGTCCTTGGAAGTGAGAAGGAAGGATTAGGAGGCAACACAGCAAATGGAACCAACCTTCCCTTGATGCCACTGCTCCTTTTGGGGAAATGCAGTAGCACTTTGGATGGAAATCTTCACCATCCTGTGAAATTCTGGAGTAACTCTAGAGTGTCTAAGATTAAATAATCCAAAGTCAGATCCAGCCCAACACAAGATGGGATAATTTAAACATCCACTTTTCATTTGATGCAGTTGAAAGTAGAGATGAAGAACGAAACACACCATGGGGCTGAGTGCCACAAACTGGAAAAGTTTGGCATCCTCCAGGACCAGACCCAAAACACAAATCCTTTTAGAATAAGTGCCCCATTCTGTGGGAATAATGTGCATACAAAATTTCATGTCTGTCCTCCTGGATCCTGCTACTTGTGAGTGGTAGTTGGGAAAGTCACAGGCCACCAAGGTAATGCAACACACATGTTTTAGCAAGTTTTTCACACATGTCTGGCAAGCCTGTCGCAGGAGGAGAAAGCTTTAGGGATTCTTTCCCGGGCTTTAAATCATGCATTAAATCCTATCAATTATTGGTTCCCTCCCTGTTTCCACTTCTGCTCATTCTTGGTTATTGGACAGTACTTTTTGTGCCTTGTAACGTGATCTGCTTGGAGCCCTTTGAAACTCAGAATTTCCAGGTTGCAGAGAACTGGGGTACTGTGCAATTTGGTTTAATTCTCTGTGAGTTGAAACTTTGGTCCTGTTGGAGTAAAAGCACTTTTACCATCCGTGTCAATGGAAGCAGGACATTCTCTTTATTTTCCTTAAAACACTGTGTAACCTTCAAAGTGCTTTAGACGTGGGTAAAAATGATTGTGATGGTCATGTCAAATCCCAGGTCTGTAAAAATCTGAGTTAGAATTAACTTGGCAATTAATTTAATTCAGTACTTTTATCACCTAAATGATAAGCATTTTATACCCACGGTTCTTGTCCATTAAAGTAAATGAGAACTCATTTGCTTTTTCTTGCCAGTGTATTTAGTCCCCAAGAGAAAATATTTTGGTTTATCATTGCCAAGTCCTTTGATTTCACTGTAGTACTTTTAAGATAATAATCTCATTTTCTTGTATGGTGTTGGAAATATCTTTCTCTAGAGATACTGAGCTTTAGAAATGTGGTCTTATGGAAATCAGATCAGGTAGGATTTAATCAACCTGGCATTTCTTGTGTGTTGGAAAGACTTGGTATTTGACATCAGGCCTTGCAGACCCAAGGTGATCAACATTTTTAATTTAATTCTGTAACTGTTATAAACCCACATAACTAACCAGTGTTAGTTAACAGTGATTTTTTTCTCACAAGGTATTGCAGGGACTTAGAAAGAGCCAGAAATATCAGACAGTTACAGAAATGTGTTAATCTTATTCCTTTTGGACCACACAGCCTGGCCTTGGGAGTATTCCTAGAAAATGTAACATCACACTTCCCAAACGCTTAATTTCTAATGATTTTTTAAATATTATCGCAAAATAATTTTCCAGTGATTATTATTTTCATATTTTCAGTATTTAAAAGGGCCAGGTAAATGTATTCTTCTATCCTAGACTGAAAAAAAGTAAAGAACATGAAAGAAAAACAAGTTCCCAGTGCAGTGGAAATAGTTTGGCTTTGCCATATATCCATGTGCAGCAAACATGTAGTGTTTGGAAGCAATGGTGGGAATGGCATCTCCTGCAACCTGAATTTTTCCTTCATCATTTTGCCCAGTGAAGATTGTTCATGGAAGAGTCTAATTAGTGCAACTCTCCATCAACTCCCACCCTGTTGCAGGCAGGACAATGACTTCACTTTAAAAATAAAATAATGTGATATACTTGGCACTGACTGAGACAAACTAAGTAGAACAAAGTGGATTTTTGCATGTCTATAATTTCTTTTACCTTTCCACTGCTGAGGAATTCCCAGCTGGAAGGAGGCTGATCAATACTGGGGAAAAAGTGCAATTGGGAATATATTATTTTGCTGTTGTTCAAATATTGAGCTGCATCTGAGTTCATAATAAGCATAAAGATGTTTAACAGTCCTGGGGGTTTCTGTCTGTGTCTGTCTGTCTGTAAGGCTGTTTCTGAGTGTGTGCAAGTACCTCAAGGTGGTCAAAGGGTGGCAGATTCCAGTTATTGAGAATGATCTGGATTAGCCCTGGTCTTTATGGGTCACTAAGTTTCAAACATAGACATTTCACATCTGTTTCTTGTTCACAGCCACTAACAAAGAAGTCCAATATCCAAAGAGTCCCAATTTTAGGTACGTGGCTGCTCCTTTAAGGAGTTCAGCTGGTTACTTTGAGAGGGCACAACAAAAAGCACAGCTCTACCTCCTATTCAAATTTACAGATTAGGCAAAAGCCCAGAGGTGAAAGGTCAAATAAAACAGCTGAAAGCATTTTCTATAGACTTCCTGGTCGTGGAGGGATAAAAAAAGAGCATGCAATCCTCCAAAGCATGCTGTAAAAGCCAGGAGAGTGTGAGAGACACTTTAATAGGTTCCATTCTTGATGAAAACCTTGAAACAGCCTCACTAATACAGTGTGGAAATCCAATATGCCAGAGATATTTTCTGTGTGCAGTGGCCATCAATCTATGGGTGGAAGGACTTTGAAGGACAAGTGTGCAATAACCACTTCAGACTATTGTGTAGTTCAGTTAAAATTTGGGACAAAGTGAGGAGAAATATTGGCCTTTGCCCTCACAGTTGCTTCTTTTTCCTTGCAGAGAAGTTGCTTTTTTGAAGTATTTAGGGGGGGTTTTGTGGGTGTCTGTGTGTGTCCTGTGTTACCATTGTCACTTAATCAGTTTTAAATCGGCATTAAACATAAAAAAAGTAGTTTTCATATTGGTGGCAACACTGAGCTGAAGGTTTCAGTGGATTTTAATCATCAGTCTGTACAGCACCCTTTTGGCATTTGATGGTACAAGTGTTAACATTTCAGAGATGGGCAAATTTAGAAGAAATGAAAGTTTAGGTGAGATTCATTTCATATGAGCACAGTTACACAAAGGGAATAGTACAGGCTCCCTTTGTAGGTAATGGAGAGAGAGAAGTACTTTAAAGGTGCAATTCATCTCACTTCTTTCAAGTAGCTGTTGTAGGTGAGACTGAATGAAGTGCTGAAAATAGTTGTGTTGGGAACTGCAGAAGAAGCCTTGGAGAACTTGAGTAGCTCTGACACCTACATTTAAAGTCATTGGAGTCTGATGAAGGGAATCCCACTTCAGCAGGTTAGTAATTCAATTCCTTATCTGCAAATGGGTGTCAGCACTTCCCTGTTCCAAGGTACTATTGAAAATAATTCCAGTGTCAATATAACAGTGACTGTGGCAATGTAATTCCTGCAAACAAGAGTTTCCATTTCATTGCCCGTTTCTGTGGTATTTATTTTATGTAGAGTCTATAGGTGATCTCCAAAGATAATCAGAATAGAAAAAGTGGGCAAACAGTGGTGTGGTCAGCAACAATATTTTGGCTGATAAAAGCTTAAATTGCTCAAGTCATAAACAGGAGCTGGTAAATAAAATACTTTGGTTTTCACTTTGAAAACTCCCAACATTTCTTTTCTGTAAAGTTTGTCCATAGGAAAACAACACATTCTTGGCTGGTGTTGTTCCATGAAGTAATGTTAAAAAAAAGTACAAGCTTTTCAGCTTTGCCAGCGAGTGAATTCATTCCTGTGAGAGGAAGGAAGGTGGGGATGGGGAAAAAGTGAAGGGACTAACAGTCCAAATGGGTTGGATGAAGGGAAACAAAGACAGGAGAGTGGGAAGGCATTAAATCATAACCAGCCCTGAGCAAAAAACCGATGGGGAGGAGGGTACCACTGCGGCAGGAAAAAATCTCTTTTTACCTGCTTCTCTTAAAGTATCCTCGTTATTGAAAAAAGTAATTGCTGGCTTCGGAAAGAGCTTCGTGTAGGAGGGAGCAGCACAGCCCTGCAGCTCCATTCGAGGGGCAGGGAGCACCCTCTAGTGACCGCTGGGCTGGGCACTCCCGGCCCTCGGCATCCTCCGGGAATGGGGAAGAGCTCGGGACATCTCCCTCCTCCCTCCGCTGCCGTGCGAGGTCTGGCAGTAAAGGGAAATAACAGGCGCAAAAGCTTGGAAGCACCGCTGGACGAAAGGATGCTCCCGTGGGCTGCGAGCTGTGTTGCCCCCGTGGCCGGGAGGTGGTAATTGATATTAATTCCATGGTTTTACACGGGTTGTTGGCTTCCACTTGGGTTTTGGTAAAAGCAAACGTCCCGCTCCACTCCTGGTGTTTCCCTCCCGGAGTTGACCTCCACGTTTCCAGCCATGGGTCAATGGGATCGAGCCCATCCCAAAATTGGACCCCATTTTTCCCAGGATGGATTTTGTGCTGTGTGCTCAGATCTGGAGCTGCACCAAAGTCAGGGAAGGAAGAAGTCCCTTCTGTAGCCCCACAGGCTGAGCAGGGAGTCAGGGAATGAGGGTCCATCATCCCTGAGCTGCTGGTCCCACAGCCCCTCGGAGCAGGTTGTGAAACTCTGTTCTCCTGGGAATCTCTGTCTGCAAAAGCCTAATTGTGAGAGCTTTCTTTGGGGTGAGGGAAGAGATTTACTGATCTTTTCTCCAGAGCCAGAGGAAAACTGGGAATTAAAGGGAGACAGTCCTGCTCTAGGGTTTGGTAAGAGTGTACTTGACCCTCACACTCCAAACTGAGCATGGTCAACCTGGTGTTTGGAGCTACATTTAAGCAAAATGCTACATTTTTTTGAGAGGATTAAGACCTTTATAGATATGTCTTCACATGCTCTGAAGTAGTATTAGTTTGTCTGGATTCCTAAAAACCTGCTTCCACACACTGCAATGCAAATTCCTTTATTCTGTTCAAGTTTTTTAATTTTAACCTGATTCTAACTACAGGATAACCTTCTTTTTACCTGGAATGCTGCTAAGAGGAACAAAACCCCACTTTTTTTCTGTGTTCTCTTCCTTTTTTTTAACACCCACATCTGCAGACACTGTCTGTATGAATAGTAAGCATAAACCAAAAGGTGAACGTGTCTCCAGTTTTCCCAATTATTTACCTGAAGGAATTTATACAGTTAAAGGGATGAAGGACACTTTATTAACACAGCAGAGTGTGCCTGTAATCTCTTGATCAGCCCAGGCTGAGAGCAGAGTTCTAGTTTTACCTCCCAGACAGCAAGATGGATTACAGAGCTGTTTACACAGGGAATATTGCAATGTTATTTCCTACATCCCAACTAGTGGATGCGATTTCCTACTCTAGTGGATATGATATGAAAAAATCTGATGACAGGATTGTTTTTTAGAGCTAATAGTGGTGTTTCAAGTAGCATGAGAAATGGTCTTTCTGGAAATATTTTATAGAATCACAGAATGGTTGGGGTTGGAAGGGACCTTAAAGATCATCCAGTGCCACCCCCCGCCATGGGCAGGGACACCTCCCACTATCCCAGGTGGCTCCAATCCCCATCCAACCTGGCCTTGGACACTTCCAGGGATGGAGCAGCCACAGCTTCTCTAGGCAACCTGTGCCAGGGCCTCCCCACCCTCACAGGGAAGAATTTCTTCCTAATAAACCATCTAATCCTGTCCTCCTTCATCTTAAGGCCATTCCCCCTTGTCCTATCCCTCCATGTCCTTGTCAAAGTCCCTCTCACCTACAACATGTAAAACACATTTTAGGTGTTCAGGTGAATATTGAGCATATTTCTGGTGCGTCCCAGAAAGGATGCAAGAAGCAAACCAACATTCCAAAATTTTTCCTCTGGAAGTTAACCTTCTTTGTTGAGGACCCAGTCTAATCAATTCTGTTGCGTGATCAGACCAAATGTTTAGGTCTTTACAAGGCCCTGTTGGTTTAACCAGGTTTAGATCAACGTAGATTGGATCCTTCTTCTCCTGTTTAGAATGTTTTTCTCTACAGAGGGAACTCTTTTGTCCTAAACCTAGAAGGCAGAAGAAATAGTGTTTAAGCCTGGGTGTATTCAGGAAAGAGTTTAAGCACAGCTGTAATGCTACAGCATGTGCAACCCCCCTGTTTTGATCAAGAAACTTAAGCACACATGAAAGGTTAACACGTGCTGTAGAATTTAGCAAAATTCTAAAAAATTAAGGCTGAAGGTAGAAGAATATTCCAAAAGCAAGGATCCAGGACTAATTAGGGTGACAAGCTTGAGAGAGAAATTAAGAGGGGAGCTTTAGGTGAATTGTGTGGATTTTTAGTACTTTTTTTGGTGTTTTCATTCTGTTTGTTGACCAAGTTCTTTGTGCTCACAGAGGGTTTATTCAGACAGAACACAGAGTTGCCCAACATAACAAAAACATTTTTTCTTTCTATTTAACCTTCAAAAAATAAGAAAAGAGAAAAATAGGAGAAGTGCTTGTACTATTTTTCTTTTGCAACTGGATGATGGTGATTTGATAACCCAATATTTTCCTTCCCTTACAATACCAAGGCTCTGCTTGCAACTGGATCAACACAAGCGTAAGCACTCAGAAATCTGCCTGTGGGTATTAGTTTGAAAGTCAAATAAACTTCATTGAATTCTTTGGCACAGAACTTGTGCCAGTTTGAAATGGCAAAATCCTTACTGGGCTGTGGGCTCTGTAAAACTTATATAATAATAATAGAGCTCAGCAGTGCCTTATGCTTCCAAAATCCCTGTATAAACCAAAAGGAGGTTTGTCTGTGTGGAGGTGGGATGGAGAAGAATCATTACTAAAACCTGCTTGTGAATGAATTTGTTAGATCCTCTCCACTGGAGAGCTGGAACTGATACTTGCAACCTCTCAATATATTTGAGGGAAAACCCAAAATATCGTGGGCTTAACTGGAGTGGAAGTCACCCAACTGAAACATTATACAACGCTTTGAAATTTCAAGAGAAAGGGTCTAATCTTTTGCCTGTCTTGCTCATTGTTTGGAGATGAAAAGGGAGGAAATCAACATCCCCATGAAATACAATTACTGTAAATTGCTTTCTTTTCATACTGTTCATAATGAAAATAGGAAAGTTACCAGGAGTTCCCTACTCTGCAGGAGCACTGTAGTTTGGTGGATGTAACTGCCAGAAGATATTCAGGAGTGTAGCATTGGATTTCCATACGAACCAACTCATGGAGAATGTGAAATATGGTGTGGCAGTGCTGGCTGTGGGGTGCTCTGAAGTGACCAAAAGTCATCTTGACAGTGGAAGAAACCAGAGCTCCTTAAAGTCAACCATAAAATAAAAAATGGGGAGTTGATCCTGTGGCACCTCAGGATCCAGAGCAGGGAAGGAAAGCAGGGACTCTGCTCTCCCTTTCCCAGTCTCTCCGTTGGGATCTGGAGTCAGCTGGAGGCTTTCTCAGCCCCTTGGGTGGGTGATGGGGGCCCAAGGCTTGTGGGGCAGCTGGAGATGAGTTGGGACACTCAGTTGGGTGACACTGCCAAGCTCGAGACAGGGTCTGGCCTGGGACAGCTCTGCCACATCCCAGTTCCACTGGTCCTGTGTCCCAAAGGTTGGACTCGATCTTGGAGATCTTTTCCAACCTCAGTGTGTGTCATTCTGTTGCTTCCAGTGATTTCCAGCTCTGCAGTCCCCCTGGGACACTGGAAACAAGGATTTCCCAGGACCTAGTGGATGGCAGGGCCATTCCCATGAGCAGGGAAGGGTGGATGAGCCTTTCCTCTGCCCTGGAGCAGCACCTGCAGGACAAATGCCCAAGGGCCAAACAGGCAGCACTTTGTGGCCCCTGTGTGTGTCTGGAAAAGTGCATTTCACCCTCTTTGGGTCAGGACAGGAGGGGAAAAGTGATGTGGGATTTAGTGCTGGCTTTTTGTGGAAAAAATGCATGTTGAATGCCAGCAGTCATCACCAGCTACAGAACAACGCTCTGATTTCCTGTATTTTTTCCCCTAAGGAGCAGGAGAAGGCATTGGGAGAGGGTGAGGTCATTTGCTTCCACTAAATAACCAGCTACAACAAGCCATCACTATTTCTTGTTCTTTTTATCACACCTGGTCAGAGGGCAGGACCTTTACAGCTGGAATTATCTTCCCAATGCTGCAGTGCTTTCAGCTGTCCATGGTTGGATATTGTTCTAGGGAGCACTGAGAAGTCATAAACCTGTTATAGCAGGACCAGCTTTTTAAAATTACAAGATTTAAAAAAAATTAATACATTCTGACTTGCTTTAATTTTTCCTTTTATTTTTAAGGGTTCTCTTTCCAAGCTTTTCTCTTCTAATTGAAAGCTCTGGATCTCTTGACACCAGGAATTATATTTTTTATGAAAACATAAAATGTTGTGAGACTCCTAAGAGTAAAAGGGTTGTGCCAGCACTGGATTCTGAGTGAGTCTTTACACGTGGAATTTTACACTGGTTGGTTCTATGGAAGCACTTTGCCTTTCTTACTTAATTTTTTTTAATTTCATCACTCCTGAGCAAAGGCCTGGGACAGGGAAGGTATTTTGTTTGCACAGCTGGGAATTTTGAGGTGCCATGTGACTGCCAAGTGTTACAAAAGGAAAAAGAAAAATATAACACTGAATAAAAAATTATTATCAAGCTCTAGCCAAGAAGGGAATCATCATCTCATCTTCATGCATGGATAGGGCTGTGAAACATGGAAGATTTAAGACCGTCTGTGGCTTCCAGTCTTTTTGTGACTTCCTTTCCTCAATAAGAAAGAGACATCAAAAAGAACTGATTGTCTCCAGTCTATTTGCTTCTTCTCTAAAGAAAAAAAAAAGTCCTAAATCAGATAGAAAGTGTCAATAGCTCAGGAATCCAGGAATGAGGTTCCTGGACAAATATAGATGTGGTGTAAGCAGGACTAGACTTCATTAACATATTTGGAGTTACACCCACTTATACCCAGGCTGGCTTTGGCCCTGAATCAGCAATTCCCCAGTGAACAGACTGCATCAAACTACTGCTGAATTTGGCCCATTTCATCTGACATCTGCATCCTGCCTCAAAGTGGCCTGTCACACTTACTGCACATCAGATCACACCTGCCCAGGCAGTCACAGGCAACTGACTTTTTTGTTTAAAAAAAAAAAAAAAAAAGAAAAATTAAAAAAAAATTTAGTCACATATCATCAAGAAAAACAACATTGTTTTAGGACTCTTATCTCTTCACTCCCAAATATCCTGTTTCTTCGAGCTGTGGTGGCCAGGACCAATAGAAACCTCTTCCTGCCATTGGCTGACTTCATTTCCCAGAGTTAGCACAATCTCATCCGCTCTAAACAACCTCATCAAAACTTCTTTCTGGTCAGAGCGAAGCAATAATTATTATTAGCAATTATTAGCGATCAATAATCTTGCTCACATTATGGCAAGCACTATTAAGGTAAGAAAGGGGGACCTTTTTTGCTTGGAATTTTTTTTCCCTGGTGTGTTCTTTGGTTTCCTTTATCAACCTAGATAAGTTAGAATTGGGCAACACCCCCACTGCCACAATAGAGGACAACAAGATTTCCTTTGTACTGCCTAGTAAATTTCCTTTTTCCTACTCCAACCATCCGCAAGGCTTAAAAACTTCAAACTCGGAAAAAAAATTGGGTTTTTTAAATTCACTGTTCAGTGCCGTGGATTGCATAGGCGAAGCCCTTTTATGAGAGCTTCTGAAATTTCTTGGAGGTATCATTTGGACAACTTGGATGTGTTTGTGGACTGCCATGAGGGGAGAGGGTGTGCACTGGAAGGGAAAACTCGGTTCCTCAGAGCACTAAACTTTTGGATACTTTTAAATGTTTCTCCTGTTGATGGGGACACAAATTTAAGCCGGCGGGAAGGAGAGGCACCAGCTCTTGTTTCTCTCTCGTGCAGGTGTTAATTATGTGCTTTTCTAGAAACTCTTATGCTTTTACTCGGCATCTTTCCGAATGTTATTTTAATGGTGGCGGGAAGATCTCTTGGGTGTGTTCTTTTTTGCTTTAATTTTTTGGGACAATAAAATTCTCTTATTGGCATTTAACTTGATCTCGGTGCAGGGGTTGTTAATTTTTTATTTTATTTTTATTTTAAGACTGGCTTCGCTGAGTTTTTGGGGTTGTGTTCCATTTAGAAAGTTGAATAAATGTATATGTGTGTCAGTCTAGTTTTTGCTTCTCTGTGTTGTGGTGGACAGCAGTTACTGTGATTAATTACAGAATATAACTGTAACGAAACTCTTTGTGATAATGAAACTAATTTTACATAAAGATCATGTTCAGGGCGGACTCTGCGGTGTTGCATTATCAGGTTTGGGGTCAGGGTATTATCAGATTTGGGATCAAGGTATTTGTTTTCTTCGTGGTCTTGTCAGTTTCTGTACTTTTCTGATTATGCCAGAGATTTAACAGGAGATATGGAGCAGCCTGGCTGTTAGCTGAGGGGAGCTGCAGTTGGATTTCTCAGTAATTCTGCTTCAGTATCTGCATTTTAGACATCATTTGATGCTTTTTGTTATGGGTTTTGAAATCTGAAAGTCTTGCCTGAAGTCAATGTCATTAAAGAAGTCTAATGAACCTTTTCTTTTTGTCATCACTGATGTTTTCACAAGGTTGTCAATAGAGACATAGGTCCGAATGTCCTCTGCATTGCTGGCCAGTATCTATTCAATGCTAAGCAGCTCCTGAAACTCAATTCCCTTTGGTTTTCCATGGATTTCAGAGCACACAGGACATTATGAATATCTAGAGGTTCAGGGAGTCGAGTTTTGGCTAAAAGGAGGGCTCTGTGCTGAGGTGGTAACAGTGGGGTTTGCACCTATTAATCAGAATGCACCATGGATGTGAAATTTATTCCCCAAAATAATGAGATTGGATGTTTGCATTTTGAGGAGCTCTTGTTATTTATTTGTCTTAATTTTTTGTATTGGATAAATTTTAATAGGGTCAAATAAATTGTAATGGGGTAAAAGATTGTAACTAATCCCTCGTGGTTATTGTTTAACCTTCACCCTACACTTTGGGAGGTGGGAAGACACTGTTTGCACATGTTTTATACAGCCTGGTAGTGCAGTGTACTCAGAAAATCCTCCTGAGTGGAAAAATGTACACTTTTCTCTCCTCATCTGGAGTGGGAAACTTGCAGGGGGAAACAGGTATCCCAAAGGCTCGAGGATTTTGGTGCCCAGGGTGTTGGGAAGGCCTTATATGCTGAAGCAATGATTTTATTTATGCAAATGCAAAATGTAAAAAATTACTGGAGAGAAATGACAGGTGCTTTTTACTCTAGATCCCAGAAATCTACTCTGACAGGACTCTAAGTCCAAAGAGGTTCAATCCCTATTCTAAACTGAGTGCATAAAGAAGTCATTTAACTGAGAGGTTTCTGAAAGCAAGAAATTCCATTTGAATTCCAAACGGCTGTTTGTTTTGCTTTTGCTAAATGGTAAGATATATTCAGTAATATCTATATATTCAAAATAATTGCTTGTGTAGTCTGCTGGCAAAGGGTATCCCAGCTATTCCAATTCTGTGGTTAAGGAAGGTGGAGACCCTTATGTGGGATTTCTGTGCCGGGAATTCACTCTCAGGTAGTGAAGCTGTGGAGTCATTAAATGTCAAAATTGGGTTGTGAATTGTTCTGTGTTTGTTCATAAATGGGTGGAAGTTTCTCATGCAAAGGTGGCCCCTCAGTCAGACTGATTCATCCCTCTCCTATCCCAAACCTGCACACGGAGCCATGGGATGCTCGGGGCTCATCAGAAATCAGTCTGGCTTCACTGGGGCTAATTGGTGTCCAGGAAAACCAGCATTTGTGTAAGTTTTTGGTTCTGGGTTTGACGTCACAAGCGTGGTTTTCCCAGGAGATCTGTCTCTCCTTGTCCCCTGCCCTCCTTCTGCTGCCCCCTGTCCCTTCTCCCCCGTGAAGGGGAAAGCGCTGCAGTGGAAGGTTTATCCTCAGGAGGAGGAGGAGGAGGCAGAAATGTCTTTTTCCCAGCTCTGTCATGGATGGATAACTTTAATCCTGACTTCAATCCTGACTTTCTTGCTGTCAGAGTGTCTGCCCTTGCTCAGGATAGGGATCTTTCCCTCTGGGAGCAGGGCCAGGTAGAAGGAGCTGCGGAGACGGGAGTGGTGCAAGAAGGTGCCTCCACATCAAGGATTTGGGGTTTGGTGCAGTCAGGGGGCTGATATTTCTCCTCCCAATGCCTGGTGCACACACAGCCAACCTCCATGTTACCTTTTTTGGCAGTTGAAGGATAAAATGTGGGTTTTGAAGTGCAGAAAGTCTCTCAGCATCCAGGATTTCAGCGCTGAGGTGACATGTTTCCTCCAGCTGTGTGCAGAGCAGAGCTGAAGACTCTCAAACAATTATTAGTGTCCCCACTAGTTACTGTAAATACAATTTTAGAACATATCAAAGGCTTCTGAACTAGACATCAGGTTGTTTTGGGGGTTTTTTTGGTGGTGGGGTTTTATTTTGATAGAATGGAGCAAAAATTATTTAAGCCTTACCTTGGGATGAAGTAAAAATAGTCATCCTGAAGGTCATTTTCACTTGTTTTTTTTTTAAATAGAAAAGTACTACTGGAATTCTACTACTTTGCCACATCCAAGCCTGGTTATATTTCTCTCCTTGCCTACCAGTGCTATTATTCTTATTAAAACTCTTCAGTGAATTATCTTGACTTTGCAATGACTTATTGATTATATTTGTGGAGATTTTTTTGATCAATTTACACCTAAATATGCTCACGTCCACTTTTTATTATTGGTTTTTAATGTGCTGCTCATATGGAATCTGCAATTTCTGGGAGAAAAAAGTCTTTGTATTTGATAAAAGACAGGAGAATCTTTGTGGTTTCTGGGGCTTGAAAGAGTATGGACACACTGATTAAAGCAGAATATAGTGGCAAGATTTATTTTTGAGGAATCTTTTTGTGTGTTATTCTCTATGGGATTATTTTTCTCTCACTTTCTTTGAGAAAATCTAAGTGCTCACTCCAATGCTTCTGAAGCCAAGGAAAGCTGGAGCCAGTTAAGAAATAAATCTGTTCTTGGCTTATGGAAATGTTTAAGTCTTTGTTTAGAGATTTGCATCTGCACTGAATCCAGCAGAGCTGATACAGTAATTTGTACTTTTGTTCCTTGCATTAAAAAATTATAGGGATTATTATCTTTTTATTTTCTCATCTGAGTTATCAAATGATCCAATGATATATTTAATTTTAAGTCTGTAAATACTTCCATTGGCTTTGATGGTGTAACACAACCCTCTTAAAGCAGAGCACATACCTGAGTGCTCAGGTGAATCAGAAGCAAGAACAGCAAGTGTCTTAAACCACTTAGTGTGATTTTGCACTCCTTAATTCGAAGTTTCCACCAATTTCATGAAGATTTTGTTCCAGTAAAGGCAATAGAATCAGACCTATAATTATTTCCAGGTAAAACAGTATTTCTGACTCAAACACAGAAGTGCAATTTCAAAGCAAGAATAGCCATGTAAAAACAGAAGAAGGTATTTGGGGGGGGATTTTTGAGTTGTTTTCTTTTGCTTTTAATCAGCAGCCATTTAACTCCATTTGCTTTGTGTCTTCATATGCCAAAATGAAGTGAAATAGAAGGATTTTGCTCTCTAGAATTAAGTCCCCAGGCAAGGAACAACAGCTGGAAAATGTGTACATTTGACTGTGAGTTTGTTGGTTTGTTTGTTTTTCCTTAACAAGCACTATATTATCCCTTAACAAAATGTTTTTCAGCAAGTTCCCGGAGTTACAAAAGGCCTTTCAGAAATAATGTTGAAAGAAACAAGTGCTCTTGGATAACGACTTGCTGAAAGATAAATACAGAAGTAGTTTTGCAAAATATGAGGGCCAAAAGAAGATATTTATTTTCCAAGGGACACTTTATAATTCAGTAAAATGTATAATGTTGTTTACTTAAAAAGAAGTAGCCTTTATAATGCAAGTTTCTAAATCAAGCCAAGAGAATTATTTTGAAAATCAGAAGAAAAAAAAACGACTCGTGTATCACTTGTATTATCAATTTTAACAAAATAAAGGTTATACAAGAGAAAATACCACATGCAATTGTAATGTGATTTCTATCAGACTCATCTTTATCTATTAAAATATTAATTTATTTTGATAATTAATTCTACAGTCATCCTGCTGTCCTGGATATGTATTTGTGTAATACAGAAAAAAGAAATTGTGTTCAAAGCACCAACAAAGATACAAAAAATTTGAAGCATTTATATGAAAAAGCTGTAAATACTTCCCTTAAAGAATGGATGTGTCTTTGTGATGGAAGGGGTGATTTAAATGTTGTAACCAAGCCTGTCTGAGGTTGGATAGTACTGTGTCCCTCAATTTATTCCTACTTCTTTAAAAGGACTGTGTAGTCCTGTAAACAACTTATCCCAGGGAGCAGAGGGAGAAATTTCAGGAAATCTGGTGAGATTCAGGTGGGAAACATGGATCACAAGGAAGTTTTCTTGCTCCATGGAATGCATCCTTAGGGACTGGCTTGCTAATTTTTACTATGCATGGATCCATCCTATTAGAAAGATTGGAAAGGGATATTAATGGGTAATAAGCAAGTAATATTTGTAATGGTTTTTAATAACTACTGTGTGTCTACCAGTGATTACCACTTCTTTTAATTATCGTATCAGAAATCGAATTCGTTTCAAAGTAAAATGAATAAACTGATGATTATTGCCATAAAAATGTCGTTGAACATTAAGATGTAAAACAAGAATGGTGAGTAATAGTGATTTTTTCAGGCTGAAGGCCATGCCAAGTGGTCACTCACACACAGTGGACAAGGCCAATGGTCTTTTGGAATGGTGGATTTGGGAAATGAAGGAGTGGAAGGAATGCCTAGGATGTGATGTGTTCCCCTTGCAATGCATGTTTGTTTGGAGTGTATCTCTCCAGTGGTGGGTGGGAAATGGTGTCACTGGGCTGCTGTAACCTTCTCACACCAGGAAAGGAGCTGCCTTGCTTAGTCAAAGGTGTGTGTTGCCAACACATGACAAGGACTGGGTATATGCAAATACCTGCAGGAAGGGGTGGGTCACTATTTTCAGGAAGTGGCAGAGCTCTTTAAAACTACCTGCCTGCCTTTGGGGAGATGAGAGAGGGAGATGTGGAGAAACAGAGCCATAACTGGGAAAAAAAGCCACGAGAGACTGGAAATGTTATGTTTTCAAACTCGTAATTACAGCTGTGCTGAGAGGAACAAGTCAAAAATTAATTCTACGTGGAAGGTTTTGCATAACTGCAATTATGCCTGTAAGGTTTTTTTTTAACTTCATTCTTCAGAGTTGAAAAACATCTTTTTTTAGACTATATGTTTATTACCTTGATAAACAGTAAAATGCTGCCACAGCAATTACCTTGATGATAAAGAGTCTGTAGACAGATACTTCCTGCATTCATTTCCTACCCAGATAAGTTGCCAAAATCAGGGACTACCAATACAGGAAATGCTTTCAATAGGAACTTCCTATCTGTTAATATCTAATTCACTGAAAAGATCTGAGCCCTTCTTGTTTGATATGAAGGTAAGCTCTACTTGTTGCTATTTAAACACTTAAAACACAGTACAATGCATCAGTTTGTGCAATAAATGTAAGACCAATGCTGTTACCCTGGACTAGGAAATACCAGGATTTTTTTCTACAGTGGTAGGAAAAGTGCCCCTGAATTTTATAATACTGGAAATCAAGGTGCTTCAAAATCTGTTGTCATTCTATCAGATGAAAAACAAGCATCCTGCCTCCAGTTCCTTGTTACCTGCATCCTTTCCTTATTTTTGTATATCACCAAATAAAATACACATTTCTCTGGCACTTGAATTCTCCAACAAATAGTTCAGAGAATGTTCTGGATATCTTAAAGATTTATGGCCATCTCTTGCAATCCACAGTGATTGACATATTCAACCCAAATGATGGAAACAGAAATTTTGCCTCACTGTAAAGAGAAATAAAACCATGACCAACCTGTGTGTTTGAACTTCTGCTAAGAAAAAGAGAAACCAGGAGCAAGAGGAAAGTAAACAAAGACAGAAACCTCCATTGCTAATCACAACTTCAGGGTTGTTGGTTTCAGGCACATGAATAGGATGAATGAGGATTTACAAAACCTGAAGTGAAATCGGCCAAAATTAAGTCAAAAGTGTGGCTTGACTGGGACCAGGCTTTCACCCAAACTATTCAGGAGCTCAGCCCAAATTTTCTGTGTTGTTTTGCCAGTGATTCCCCTGGAGAAACTCCAGGTTTCTGCCACTGTGACTGAGATTGGGATCTCGACCTTTTCCCGTAGAATTGAGTAGACTTTTGCTGTTGTGACTTCATACATGTCACACCTTTCCACCTGGGAAGAGTAGACCCACATTCAGTTATCTCTCCTGACTGTTAAATTCATGTTGTGGCCTAACAGGCTGGGAATCTGAGGCTGGATTTACAGCCCCTTCCTTCCCTTGACTTGGAGCACGGGCTGTCACACAGGAGGGCTGGTCCTGTGGGCACCTGACCCAAGTTGGAAGTGAGTTTTCATAAGTATATTCGAAAGGCCATGGATGAGAAAGCTCTAGGCAGTTGCTCCTTGGCTTTGAGTTCACAGGGATTTTGGGGAAATGCACTATTTGTCCTGAAGGCAGCATTGTTCAGATGTGGTTAATCAACTCTTACCTGCTCACATACATTTTTATCATTGTTAGTCTTTGGTGTGTTCACATCAACTTTCCTCATCCGTAATGTATTCCCTTGGAAGTGCTCCAAATGGTTGCTTTTTGGTAGTCAGATCAACTCACTAAAGTGGTGGCCAGAGACATTTTTCACATTATTTCCATACAGACATTACCCTTAAAAAATGTTCCTGCGATTTGTCATCGAGGCACTGTTACATCTACTGTTTTCATGGAATTCAGAATCAGATTGTTTAGTCTACGTAAAAGGGGAAAAACGAGGGGGATCCTGTGCCTTTAATGTTGTTTATAACAGTTGGACAGAGCTTGTCAGGTGAAGGTTAATTGCTCTCCAGTTAAAGCAGTTCTCTGCACAGATGGGTTATCAGGGCTGAACACTCGTTACAAGATTAATCTCATTTCCGACAAGACTTCCCTTTCCTTCAACTGATTTTTGCTCAGCCATTGGACCTGTCACCAGCCGTTAAGAGAAGGGTGGGTTACCTCTGGGATATTAATCCTTGTGTGCAGTGAAACAATGCAAAGTGTGTGTCATATCGGTAGGGAACATCTTTAGGAGACAGCACATTTCAGTGCTGCTCTGAAGGTCGAGATTCATAAACAACAGAAACAATCAGGAACATTTGTGTTAACCCTCTTACTGGACATAAACTCCAGCTGAGCCTTTTGTAGGCTTGTTTTTCATTCCTGTTCTATTCCAAATGTTGTAGTTTTCAGTTACACAGGTGTATTTTGGCGAAAGTTTGACTAAACAATATAGCCACTGGTGAAATGTGGAACTCAGAATGCTTCTGTCCAGTTAATTGATGGATGAGGCCTTCAGTTAAGAATGCTGAAGTGAAAGGAAAATATATCATGGTGACCACTCAGAAATTCAAACACTGGGAGTTTTGTCTTGGGCTCAAAGTAAACCTGTTGAATTTTCCTCTTTATCGAAGCTGGAATAAACCAAACTGAATCAAATATATCCAATGGGCTACAGAGGTATAAGAGGGATGTAGAGTGAGAGGAGAACCAGGCACATCATGTTCTCAGCATAATATTGCCTTGCTAGCCAAGCCTGCAGCAGATCTGCCAGTCCAGGCTCATCCTGAGCCGTTGGATGGACTGAGTTCAAGGAGGCTGTGGCACGAACACACGTCTCACTGGAGTTTTGGGTTTATTTCAGGAGTTCTAAGACAACCAAAATAACACAGCTTGGCAGAAGTCTCTGGCTGCCAGGTTTCTTCCACGCAGCTGTAGTCAGTAAATTCCAAAACACCAAACAAATATTCAAGGCAACAAACAGGGTAGCTCTTATGTTTCCTCAGAGTTTCCTGTCCTGGCTTCGGATCAGCTCCATCCTGTCGATGGTGTTGAGTGTCTCCATTGACTCCAGTGAACTTGGAGTCAGGCTGGGCTGCACCAGCCAAAAATTCAAGCTCTGTGGAGGGTCGCAGGCAGCATGGGATTCATTGGATGGTTGTTGGAGACGTGATCCATCAAACCACACAGACGTGTGCTGGACTAAAAGCATCTGAGTTGTTGTACTGATGGTTCAGATTAAGGATGTGCAAAAGGGTCTTATCATGCTGGGCTCTGCAGTGGAGAGGTGGCATCCACCACTTTCCTTTTATTGAATTAATAAGACAAATCCAGCATATTTTATACACCTGCAAGGACAAAGGTGTCAGCACATGTACAGCATTAGGTTGGATAGTGAGGTCTGTGTTCAAGGAGACATCAGAATATCATGTTATTTCTTCTGGTTTGGGGCCATAAAATAGACAAGGATACAAAGAGAAAGATCATCATCCTTGTCTGATGGGTGCACAGTAAAAAATCCTTGTTCCCATGCTCCTACATAGTGAGAAGAATAAATTTTTGTGCATTGTTAGGAATGTCAATTATTCTCCTGAAAATGTCTTTATGACAATGAAGGTCTTTATTGAAACAGTTTGGTTTTAATTTACATTTTATCAACATTTAACAAAACTAACAAATTATATAAAAGTAGTTTTTGTTAGAAAACATCTTTCTTCAAGTTTCTGACAATTTCTTGATTTTCTTTTTTGTCTTCTTTTAATCGTCACTCTAATAACCATACAGCTGAATTCTTAGGATTTGGTTGTTTTTAAAGACTAGCGAGATTAAAAATACATTTTCCTTTGATTTAGAATCCACAGGATTTAAAAAAATTTACTTGCTACAGTTATAAAACTGAAATGAAAGGTAGGCAGGAATGTAACCTCTGGATGTCATCCTCTTCAGCAGTTTGCATTCAGAGCCAAAGAGATTGAAGCAAGTAAATTCCATGACTGGTTCTAATAAGATAGGAAAAGTGCATAGTAAATCTTTACAATGCCAACTAAATCTTGGTGTTATATGCCAAAGGAGACAAGTTTAGTAGAAAGTCTTTAAATGAACCAAGTTGAGTTTTTTTGAAAATACAATAGTCTCTGAGGTTTAGTTGTTAAATCTCTGCTTAGAGCCCTGAAAAATGATCTGGACTTTTCAAGACGCTGATCAAATGGAGGGTTCCTGCTGTCTCTGCTCAGTGAAAAGAAACTCACTGAGAAGTGCTTCATTCTGTCCTGATGGATTTTTGAATATAGATGTTTACACACAGTTGAAAAGTATTGTTACATCATGTAACCTGATGTGAGAAAACCCCTCTTTGCCAATACTCCCTCTCTAGGAAAAGTAAGGGAAATTGAAAGTTGTTAGATTTTTTTTTTGCTCAAAATGTGTTTGTTTAGAAAATTAATGCGATCTTCATTGTGAGAATGGTGAGGCCCTGGCACAGGTTGCCCAGAGAAATGTGGCTGCCCCATCCCTGGAAGTGTCCAAGGCCAGGTTGGATGGGACTGGGAGCCACCTGGGATAGTGGAAGGTGTCCCTGCTCATGGCAGGGGGGTGGAACTGGATGAGATTTAAGGTCCCTTCCAACCTGGTGATTGATTCTGCAATGATTTTATTTTCTCATTTAGAATGGGAAGCTTTAGATCCAGACATTCAAAAAGGGAGAGCAATGAATTATGAGTTGCAAAACTGCTTGTTGGACAGTGGATTGCAGGTTTGACAATGACACCACCTTTTAAAAAAAGCGAATTTAAGTAAATGTTGAAAATATTTTGAACACAAAATGCACAATCTATAAAATGCATGTGTAAATTATAGATTTCTAACTTTCTCCATAATGCTGCCCAGATCCCTTTCAATTAGCACAAATGTCAAATCTCAGAGAACTGCAGAGTCATCGAGGTTGGACAAGAGCTGCAGGATGGTGGAGTCCCCCCTTGTCCCCCAGCCCAGAGCACTGAGTGTCACGTCCATCCTTCCTTGGCCACCCCCAGGGATGGGCACTGCAACCCTCCCTGGGCAGCCCCTGCCAAGGCCTCCCCCACCTTCCCAGGCCCAAATTCCTCCTCCTGGCCAAGCTGAGCCTCCCCTGGCCCAGCCTGAGGCCATTCCCTCTCCTCTGGCCCTTGTTCCCTGGGAGCAGAGCCCGCCCCCCCCCGGCTCCCCCCTCCTGGCAGGGACTATGAGAGAGTGATAAGGTCCCCTTTATTTGCTGTCTTCAGGTTAATTTTTGCCCCCACTCCTTCATCACACACTTAATGTAACCTTTTAGATCCCAGATTAGACCCAACTCAATTTCAAGTATGTTCCTTTTCTGAGCTTGGGCCTTCATACACTGTTGTCCTCTTTCACAGAGGTTTTGTTCTGCTTAGATCTCTGTCAGTCTCATCTGCTTCTGGGAGGATGCAATTCTTGCCAGCCCACACAATTTTTACCAGGAATATTGTGGTATTTAATAGTTAAGTGGCGGTTTCTTGAATTATACGAACACTTGAAGCCTTGGTTTCCATTGACAAAAGGCTCTCGTTCTAAAGGATTTTCCTTCAAAGCCAGGACAGTGACCCAAAGCAGGTTTTTTTTGAGCACTTTTTATTTCTAAGGCCTGACTTAAAAACTTGGAGCACTTCATGTAGCAGGGCTGAACTTACACAGGACACATATCACAAGTAAAGATAATGCATGTCTCTATATATTAATAGACATTTTCTCTCCTAATATTGCCATTTAGGGAGCCTGAAGGCTTTTATGACAAGGGAGAGGATTAATTAAGGGGGCTCTAAGTTGCTTGAGAAAGGTCAGCATTAAGTAGGGTGTCTGTGAGCCCCAAAGTTTTCCCTTTTTTTCCCCCCTAACTTCTCTCTGTTCCTTTCCTTAATAAAAAGACGAGAAATTCAGAAGGTTGAATAAGAAGACAAGTTAAAATGTTGCAAAAGGTTCTATATGAAAGTCTCAAGGTGAAGGTAGAAAGCAGTGGGATGTGATATTGAAATTAGGGTGACAATAAGGAATGTTACATTTTTTGTCATTAAAAATATTCAGAATTCGCAATTATATGAGTTTAAAAATCGCAGAATTTCAGGGAATAATATATATTATATTTTGTGTTTTATCTGCCTTTTAAACCCTGAAATTCACACTTCTTTTGCTAAAGTGAAAACTAACAGTCTTAGTTTTTAGCTGACTCCAGAATTTAGGTCCAAAGGAACCTAAAGTTCACTAAGATCATGAAAGTTGGCAGCTACTGTTGTTAAAAAGGAAGCTTGATAAATCCTCAGAATGAACTATTTTAAAATCCTGTTTAAATAGGCCTGGCATGATGCTGAAAATGAAATTCTTAAGTCTGATAATAACAATAAAAGTAGATGCTCAACAGAAGGAAGAACAGTGGAATTAGATTTAAAACTATTTTCTAACAATTAAATAAGCAGCTGAAGCAATAAGAATCGGTGCCAGTCAGTGCTGAAAGAAAATAAAACAAAGTGAAAGGTGAGAAAACAAAATCTGTCAAGGAAGTAGTTTGAATCATGAAGTGTTCTAAGGAGGACAAAGTTTTCAACTTCTCGAAACCATCAGTTTAGTGTACAAGGGACATTATCAGGAAAGAAAAACAAAGTCTTTCCACTCCAAATTTCCATGACAGTGAGTGTAAACTGTAATCCCCAGTGTTTCAGAAACCATTTACAATCGCCAGGCTTGTTTAAATAAATGAGAAGGTGGCCAAGCAAGGGCAAACAGAGGCCAAAACTTCCAAAAAAGCTTTCCAAGCAAAGGAGTCCTTATGCAAAATATTGCCTCAATTGCCCCCAAGTTTCTTACTTTCCCTTGATGACTTGGTTGTGTTCCAGGCCTTCCTAGTGCTCCAGCCACCAGCAGAACCCTCCAGTCTCACAGAATTCAGCCTGGTTTTTTAATCATTCATATTCTTTTCTTCTCTAGATTTCTTTGATCTCATTCTGCAGTACTTCACATTTTCCTTTTTTTTTTTCATTCAGATTTCAAGTTCTTTGCTTCATTTAATCCTTGGTTGCCCTCAACTTCTAAACACATTTTTCTGAAGGACAGAGCTGATTTTACATTGTCTGTCTCTTGCATCTTGGAGACACAGGAGGTTGTAGTGAGGTGGGGTTCCCATCTGAGACACTTTCATTGTGATTTTCAGAGCTTTTCTGTTTCTCACAGAATTGTTGTTGTTAATAACCTTTAAGAGCTTTTAGTCTGACATGAAATGGGACATTTTGCTGCTAACAGTGCATAGGTTGTCACTAAGTTCAGTTATTGCTGCAGTTGTTCTGGTGCTTGAAGAAATATCTATTAATTACAGGCTTTATTTATTTCCAAATAGTTGTATTTATGGCAGTAGAAGTGTTCATTAAAGATCAATGTGGAATGCAAAATTTTTAGCTGTCAACTTTTAAAATGACTGGTGTGGTTTTCATTGCAAGGATTGATGATTTCACTGACAGCTGAAAAAAATGGTAATAGTTAGAAAAATATCCTTAGGAATGTTACTCAAAATACAGAATCAGGAGCTCTGGAACTTTGAAAACTGCATAAATGAGAACTGAATTTTCAAATTACTGATTTTAAAATATTATTTGTGTGTATGACAAATATAGTATTTAGTGGCCTCAGCATAACTGTACTGTTTGTAGAAAAAGTAGAACACAAGAAGATGTGGCAGAAATTTCAAGTGTTTCTAGCAAACATTTTCTCCACAGTTGTGACTGAAGCCTGAAGCCTCAGAGGGTAATAAACAGCTTTAAAACATGCCTAGTCAGTGATGAAATACTCAACATGAGGAAGCAAAAATCTTACTGAAGTCTTGGATCTGTTTTCCATATTCTTACAAAAGAGTTGGTTTTTAAAGATCTGGTTTAGATTTCAATCTCATTGGAAGTATCTTGACAGAAAGCTTTTCTGTATTTTAAAGACTTTCTGAAGAGTCAGAATTCTGGTAACTCTGATGGAGTAATATTGGTTCACATTGAACAATGGTTTTGTTTTGGTAAAATTAGTGTTTGAAATCCTCAGTAACAAGTTTGTGTTGGGCTGGCTGAGAAATTACAGTCTAGAGAAATTCATGCCTTGAACAAATGCCCAGTTCAGACACAGATACCAAAAAAGAAAGAGGGAGAGAGACTATTTCCAAGGGCCTGGAGAGACAGGATAAGAGGGAATGGCTTCCAACTGCCAGAGGACAGGGTTAGATGGGATATTGGGAAGAAATTCCTCCCTGTGAGGGTGGGGAGGCCCTGGCACAGGTTGCCCAGAGAAGCTGTGGCTGCTCCATCCCTGGAAGTGTCCAAGGCCAGGTTGGATGAGGCTTGGAGCCACCTGGAATAGTGGAAGGTGTCCCTGCCCATGGCAGGGAGTGGAACTGGATGCTCTTTAAGGTCCCTTCCAATCCCAGTCATTCCCTGATTCTGTGATACCCAAGGCTGGGCACCTACATGTCTGTGTGCATCATAATTACATAATTACATGATAATTACTTGCCAATGTATCAATCCCCCACAACTACAAAAGCCTCATTAACTGGGTGTGTTCCAGGTGATCTGAGTAATACATTAAGTAAAGTCTAAGGCTTTCCTTGGTCACGTTCCAGCCTTCAGGCTGCCAGGCTCTCAGAGGGAAAATCAAACACAAAAAGCCCACTTTCCTGCTCTCATGACAAGAGCTCTTACTGACTTACTGTTGCCTTTGGCTTGGCTCAGCTCTTGGCAGCTCCTGACATTATCAAAAGCCAACCCCTACATTGTAGAGCAGGAGGATTCTGCAAGTGAAGGGTGAGAGTCATCATTCCCTCCCACCCTGCACAGGTATCCACAGCAGGAGGGTTCAGGGCTCCCTGGGAAGTACAGGAAGGCAGCATCAGTATTGTCCATGGGATTTGCTCCTGTGTGCTCTCCCCACTGTGTGGTGCAGGGATGGTCCTGGGCACACAAAGGGTATCTAAAAGTGGAGAGATCCTTCCAGTTTCCCTTGGGACACAGAGAGGGAGATCAGCTACAGCAGAGCCAGAGAAAGCAGCTGCAGAAGGAGTAGTTCAGAAGGGATGAGTAGTTCCTATGGTTTTAGCTGGGTTTGCTGCAGACTGTGCTGAACAGCTCTTTGCTTTTCCTTCCCTTTTCATCAGTTTTTCTCTTCACCTTCACTCCCCTTCTTGCATAGTAGCCTATTTATTGTTTATTACATTCTGCTCATTCAAGTGGAAAAATAACCTCTGGCACAACTGTGACAGTCACACTGGTCACACTTTGCATTTAACATGTGCTTTGTATCTGTTCCCCTCAGCTTGTGCCTCTTCTCTCTTAGCTGAAAGTATTTTATTACAAGGTCCATCTAATTCTTTGTCTTAGTTCTGTGCCCAACATAGAAGAGTCCATTTATTTCTTGCATTTAGCACTGCATAAAATTCATGGTCAGTAAATAAATTGAGGCATTTGAAAGGTCCTTTTTGCAGCAACACTGTGGCAGTTTAATACAAGTGCCCACTAGGAAATCAGCACATTGTGACATGAATGTTGCCCCACATCTCCTTCTGTGCAGAGAACACCTTTCATGGTCATGCCAGGTCTTGCTGACTCATGGCAGTGTTTGGGACAGTGGGTTTTAATTGCAGTGACTGCAACATCTGTGGTTTTGCATCTTTTATCAACAGAAAAAAGAAATTAACCACTTTTTTTTTTTTTCCACTGCAGAAGCAGGGTCTCACTACCCAAAGATTTCAAAGCTGGTCAGATTCTTGATTTCATGGAATAGTTTGGGTTGGAAGAGACATCAAGGGTCATCTATTTCCACCCCTCTCCCATGGGCAGGGACACCTTCCCCTGTCCCAGGTTGCTCCAACCTGGCCTTGGACACTTCCAGGGATGGAGCAGCCACAGCCTCTCTGCCCAACCTGTGCCAGGGCCTCCCCACTTTCACAGCCAAGAATTTCTTCCCAATATCTAACCAACCTGCCTTATTTCAGTTGGAAGCCATTCCCCTTTTCCTGCCATTCCAGGTCCTTCTGAAAATTCCCTCTCCAGCTCTCTTGGAGCCCTTTTAGGCTCTGGAAAGGCTTTAAGATCTTTCTCTTCTCCAGCCCGAACAGTCCCAGTTCTCCCAGCCTGTCTCTAGAGCAGAGGGGCTCCAGGCCTTGGAGCATCTCCATGGCCTCCTCTGGACTCACTCCAACAATGCCATGTCTTTCTTATGCTGGGGACCCCAGCTCTGGAGCAGCTCTGCAGGTGGGGTCTCACCTGAGGGGGCAGAGGGGCACAATCCCCCCTCACCTCCCTGTGCTGTGGGATCAGCCCAGGGTACAGCTTGGGGAAAATCATTCCAGTTGTGTTGATTCTAAAAATGTGTTTTCTTACTTGAGTAATCCTCATGGACAGAAAGGCTGAAATAATTTGTTCCTTACTTACTTTTATTCCTTCTTTCTGCTTTTATGTCCTTGACGAGCCAAATGCAGAAAGAGGATTTTCAAATGGCCTGGTAACATTTGTCATTGACTTTTATCACATGTCTCTCAGTGAGTGGTATCATCATTCCTGTGGGAGTTTAGTGTATGAGTTTTCTTGGTTTACTGAATAGCATGAACTTTGGAGATTGCTCAGGTCAGCCAGGAACTAAATGAACATGATCATCTGGTTTTCCCTTTTTGCAGAACGACATCTATCATTTTGTGTTATTTAGCCCGTGCTTTCATTTTATTAGATTGCAGAGAAACATAAATGGTGTCTGTTTACATTCCTTACTGATTCAACTTGAAATTATGACCAAGTATGGCTTGAGTAGTCTATAAAAAGATATGGTAGTTTCTGGCTCTCAGACATATAAAGGTGTTCCTGGAAGCTCCAAACCCAGAGCACAAATCAGTTGGACTCCTCGACGATTTTGAAACCTCAAATCCTTTGAAATACTTGGCAGCTTGCCCGTTGCATATTTACAGTTACACAACTCACAACTCTTCCCCTCTGTGACTTCTAAAAGTTCCTCCTTCCTTTTTTCTTTAAGTCCCTTGGCAGCATGAAAACAGCTTCACTCCCTCCCTCCCTCTCTTCCCCCTCTCCCCCAGCCCTCCCCCTCCTCTGGTTCTCCCTCTCCTTGGTATGGCACATTGTTCTGGGGAAATGGGTTGTTTTGAGTTCACACTTTGTTTTCCTGCTGTTTTTCTGGGAAGCTGGACGTGGCACAAAAGATATGGGAACAGCTTGTAGGAAATGGGTTTGTTTGGGGAAACAATAAAAGAGAAACAGCCTGCAGACCTCTCTACCTCTCCTGTATGTTTGAAGGCCTAGCTTACAGTATATAAAGATGTTTGGGGGGTTATTTTTTCAATACAGTCCGAAGGAAAGTAAATCTAAATATTTTCTTTTATAATATCTTAATACTTACATCCTCCCACCTTCATTTCCTATAGTAATGTGGCTTATTAGTGAGGTGTGGGGAAAAGCATCTTACTGGTTTCTTTTGCTGTGGTAAATGCAGATCTCACTATTTTGGGTTTGATATTCTCTTCGTTTGCATTGACTTTCTCAGTTCACTTTTGATCAATAGCAGCAGATTCTCTTTGTTTGTCCTTCTGGAGTTAATGTTGGTGCCATTGCAAAATACAGCCAATATCAGAGCTGCAGGGCCTGTTTTTTGAGTGATAACATTGGTAATCAACAGTTTGGAAGAAATATTGCCACAGGGAAAAACTGCAGGATTTTTCCTGTCACCACATCAAAGATATCAACATGTGCATTTGCCTCTTTTGCTTCACATGTAAAATTAAAAATGGGCCACAACCTGTTTGCTGTGTTTGAGATACAGCAGAGAACAGGGTCACAGAGCCAAAAGTTCAGAGAAGCATAGAATGGTTTGAGGTGGAAGATTAAATTTGTGAGGCAGATCTCCTTAAAAAAGGGGAAAAGAATGAAACAGTTGAAAATTTTCTGAAGTAATCGTTTGTATTTTGTGATTTTGCATTGGTGATTTTATTTAGAAAGATGCTGCCTAAATAAATTAATAAAATTCAGTTTAAAAGCAAAACCACAGGTGTAATTTGAATGATTTTTTTTTTTTAATGTCACAAAGCAAATGTGTTTTTTGTGTATGTGAGGGCATCTTGTTGAGATGGTGCTGCTTTGATTTATTTGAGGACAAACAAAGAACATTCACTCCAACCTTTGTCTGTCAAAGGTATGAAACAACATTTTTCTTCTGATCCTTTGGTTTGGCTACTTCTTTAACTGCAATATATCAAAAACCATACCAATGTCTTTGACTGATCACATAATGCTTGAGCTAAAACAATCCTTACTTTATACTGGTTCAGCAGAGCAGCTTAAATATCCTTAAACAAAAGCAGATACTTAATTTTAGTGCTGTTCTACTGAGCACTCTCATGTGTTAGTCTTTGCATCCTCAGAAATTACTTAATACTGTGACATTCAACTCTATTAATTTCATTACTCATGTTTTGTGGCAGATGACTTAAATAACATGTGCAGAAGTATGAATCAAAATATTCCTTATAAACAGTTATAGGAAAGTATGCTAGGCTATACATTGTAAAGGTTATCATGACAGGAAGTCGTATTTTATATTCACAGTGGGCATATTTGGAAAGTTCATTGTGAATTTAGAAAGATTACCCATCTGAGCAAGATTCCATATGCTCGTAAAATGGGGAATACCATGACAAGCATATAATCCTATGTATGTATATATTCAATGTATACATGGAGGATCCAGAATAAAAGGTGTCTGAGGAAAAGGAAAGGGGAATAATGTAAACAGAAGATTTGCTGCTCCAATGTTGTTCAGAAAGGGAAAGCACTGTTAATGCAGTGAATTTTTAAAAAGCAATGGAAATGTGCATTTTAATTCCAATCATCTAATGTGGAGTAGTGAATAAAAAATACAGACTCTTAGAATGGTTTGGGTTGGAAGGGACCTTAAAGATCATCTAGTTCCAACCTCCTGCCATGGGCAGGGACACCTTCCACAGTCCCAGGTGGCTCCAAGTCCCATCCAACCTGGCCTTGGACACTTCCAGGGATCCAGGGGCAGCCCCAGGTTCTCTGGGCACCCTGTGCCAGGGCCTCCCCACCCTCACAGGGAACAATTATATCGAGACAAATACTTTTGGAAATGAACAAAAACATCTATATAAATAGAGTTTTAAATATGCACGAAGGTGGACACAGAGGAACATCTGAGACCTTGCCAGGCTCTTGCAGCAGGCAGGAGGATCTCAAGCTCCAGGAAATCCCTGAGGAGGAAGCTGAGCTGCAGGACAGCAGCTCTGCAGATGCCCAAAAGCTCTTCCCTCTCCCTGGGCTGATTCCCATTCCTGGCGGCTGATGGGACACGCCCAGTGGACACCCTTTGGTTTTCCCATGATTTCTTTGTGTTAGCTAATATTTGGAGGTGAAATTCCCTTGGAATTGGAAATGCAGCCCTTCCACTCATCCCACTGTTGTGCACACACTCGTGTGTGCACGTGCACAAACACCACACACAGAGACACCACAGGGAAGTGATGGGTCACTGGAATGTTCAGTTCATGGCCACCATCCAAGTGTTACTTCCCTATTCATAAAGTATTTTATTCAGAAAAATAAATATTCATAGTCAAAGGTTCATTGGAAAAGAAATTAACTTGGATGCTTTTCCCCCCCCCAATTTTACCTAATATTTAATTCTTTTATCAATGTAAAGATCTCTTCATTCCTTCCTTATACATTTCCAATCACTTTGCTGTTGAAAAGGGCTCTAGTATGCCCTAAGGAAAAGTATTTTAATGCCTGAATTATTTTTAATTTAAAATTTGTTCAGAGATTGAGAGAGGAATTATCTAAAAATGTGGATCTGTACATATACTTATGTATGTATATATACTTATATATACTTATGTGTATATATATATATATATAATGGGAATATATATATAAAATACATATATAATATGCATAATATACTTATGTGTATATATATAATGGGAATATGTAATTATATATATAAATATGTATGTGGTGGGTCAACCCTCCACAGTGAACAAATATTAAACTTAGTATAAATGTAACATATAATCTTGTAGTTCTGCTTAGATGGTATGAAAAAAGAGCTGCAAATATTACCATCTTGTGATAACACTGTGCAAATACTTTGAACAAAGCTTAAAAAAGATCATGTTAAAAATTTTCTCAGTAAAGTTCCCAAAACCAGTGTACCAGGGCAGTTACTGTACAAGCAAAGCCTTTAATTCTGGACAGGAGACTAACTCTGATTAACACACGGTAATTCTCAAAGACAATTGAACTGCTGGGCCTGCTTGAGATGCAGAAGATTTTAAGGGAAAACTCAGAATGGATAGAATTGAATGTCTAGAATGGGATCAATGTCTTGTTTTGGGCAATTGTTTTGATCCCAAGACTGTTTCCCAATATCATTTTGATGTATTAGCAAAAGTTCACAGCAGGTGTTGGAGTGCAGTTCCCTTCCAGTTGGGCACTGAGCCACTTTACAAACCTGCCACCTGCTTTGCCAAACAAATCTTTGCTTGAAAGATTGCTGAGAAAACACTCAGTTGTTTATATTTTTCAACAGAAGAGAAGTTTGGCTGCTCCTTCAGATTGATACAGTCCTATCCTAGAAAAGCAAGGTAGCAGCAACAGGTTTGCCCTGGACTGAGACAGAAATTAAGGAGGTTTATATCCAAATTTTCCCAGTTTTCTGGGCATTTTGAAGCCCTAGAAGTTAACAGCTGAGCATGAAGGAGGAAAAAACTTCAAGCTTTCAAAGTCCCTAATTGACAATTCTCTCAAGATGAAAAGGAAGAAAAGTCTATTGTATTGACTGAAAAAATAGTCATTCAAACTTCAGCATTAGAGCTCTTTACGTGGATGGAAGTGCTAAAATAAGCATACAAAGCTACACTTTCTTTAAAAATTCTCATACAATATACAATCTGCAGGATATATTTGTATTGTTTTTAGCACTGGTGATTTAAGGTTGACATAATCATTCAGGAATATGTATTTGGATCATTGTGCTGCTCCAACCCTGTAGCCCCTCTTTGCTCAATGGATGGTGCAGTTGATAAAACCTGGTGTTGCCTCAGTGTTTGAGTAATTTAACAGCAGTCTGCTCATGCAGAAGGAGAATTTTGAGGTCCAGATGCAGTTTTTTAGTGGTTGTGCATGGACAGAGCTGCTTCCAAGCAGCTCGAAGTCACTTGGGAGTTGACTTGGGCTGAAGCAGATGCAGAGTGGAGGATTTCACCACTGCACTTGTACAAGCCCAATGTGTTGCTTTGATGGTGTGCAGGGCATGTGCCATGTATAAAAGAATTTCCTACTTCCATTTATCAGCTCTTGGTTTGAGGTCAAACGATTCATTTACATTTTAATGTCAGATAAATGCTGCAGCTGAAATAATCGATTCTGAAACAGCAACTCTCTAAATCAGGTGCCTATGGATATTTCCTGATCTCTGCAAGTTGCTTTACTTGATGTGGTAATTTTAATGTGTGAAATGCAGGGTAGTCTCAAATACAACACAAAGCTTGCCATGAAGGAGATACTTTTCTAAACCAATACCCTTTTTTAGTAGCTCTTACCAAAGATTCCCCATCAGCAACAGTGGAATGGTGATTTGTTTATTAAATGAAGCATTTAGAGACCTGGATTTGAAGGCCTCATGCTACAAATATTACCTTGTGAGAAAAGGACATGTCAAAAGTAGCTTGGGCAAAAATCGGTTTTGCTGATGTTTGAGGAATGATGGTTTATATATTAAAAATTGTGATAAAGCACCACAGCTTACATTTGAATTTATAATATTTCAGAATTTGTTCATTAAGACACAAAATATTAAGCCTTTGGGCTTAGCCATGAGGCCTCTGTTCATGTTACTGTTGGAGTCAGGAGAATGGCTTATGCTGCAGGATAAGGCCTCAGACATCTGCTATTGTTTCCCAGAAATTAATTTAGCCTGCAATTTCATAACGTCACTTTGATGGATGCTTGATTATTCCTTTTTTCAAGTGGGACTCCAAATATCCTTGTATTTTCCTCAACAAGAGGTGAAGATGGCTGAAAAGTGGCAGCCTGGGTTTGGATTAGCAAGGACTGTCCAAATGAGGTGGAGGATGTTCTCTGAGCTGGCAATAAGGTTCTCATGGGTGGAGGTGAGGACAACATCTGTCTTTCCTATCTTGTACTTGCCAAGGCTTTTTGTTGTTCCTGAACTCACTCATGAATATAATATGTGGATTTTTGTCTGATCTAATGAATCCAAGGCTCAGAGATTTAGAAGGAAAACGTATTCCAGATGTGTGTTGTAATTCCTGACTCAGGTGACTGCATTTTAAGCAGTAACCTTTTCCAGTATGTTCCACACACCGGATTGAATATCCTTCTTTTGCAAATGGTCAGGAGAGAGTCGTACAACCATCGTGATTAATAAGCTACAGCAAGGCTAAAACATCAATCATTTGTCTTTTGTTTCACCGATTACTGCTGGATGCAATGAATCCAAGGCTCAAAAGACTTGGCTTTAAGGCAAGGCTGCAAGTTGAGGCTCGAAGCTCTTTAAGCAGCTCAACCACAGCTTGTTCCATCGTGCAGTGGTGCCTGTTGCAGACGTGAGCAGGGTTTCATTCTGGAAGGCTGCCCACTGCTCTGAGAGGTTCTGGTGTCCAGCCTCACATGTGCTCGCTGTTCCAGCGTGGAAATGACATTCCTGGCCTGTTTGAAATTAGGGTTTCACTCCACATAAACAGCTTCCTAGGGCATCAGGAGGTGCAGCTTGAGGAAGGATACAAAGAAGAAAAGCAAGCAGGAAGAGTGGCTGGGTCAAGGTGTGCACTGTGTGTTCCCTTCAACGCTGTCACCTCTTCTGTCCTTCAGTAACAGTTGTGTGTAATTCAATTTAAACAAGCTCAGTAACAAATGTTATCAGGTATACAAGGGATACTCAGTGCAAAAAAAGCGTGGAAACACTTACAGAACTAATTGCATGGTCTTAATCAGAACAATGTTCCCTCAGAAAACACAGGTCCTCTCCAAATGCAACTGTTCATTAGAAAGTTTTAACATCTGCGAAACACACGCGGGAGGGTTACAATCCATCCTTTTAATAAACAGTTTGGTGAAAGTTTTCGTATAACAGCTTTTGGTCTAATTTCAAATGAAAATAAGTCGTAGGATGTCAGAAATCTTTGCAGAAGGGAGGATTAATTTTTCTGACCGACTGTAGACATGCGAGAAGTGACGGGAAACAGCCCGTGGCTGAACTGTGGTTGTGTGGAGCCCTGAGCTTGTACTTGTGTGTGTTTTATCATGAAGTCAGATTAGAGAAGAAGTAAAAGTTGTCTACATTAATGAGGAGAAATATTATAAAAGTGGTGTCAAAAAATAGAGTATATAAATGCAATGACATATGGCAAAGCTAATTAAAAGTTCTTTATTGCAGTTTTGTTGCAAGCCAAGAGTAACAGGTCTGCTTGGGAGTGTGGGAGTGCTGACTCTACAAGCAATAAATGCATTTACTGTCTGTAGCATCTCAATTTACAACGAGGGTTGTTGCTGTGTTTGTGTCTCCTCATGCACCCTCCTTTTTATGTGCAGTTCTTTCCCAGTATACTACTGGTTTTTGTCATTCTGGTGTGCTATTGCCTGCTTGAATTTTGACAGTGTTGGCCGGTAAGTTCTTGACTTTGAAAGTTCTCAAAACTTTTTTTTCTTGAGCAGGAAATCACTTGATAGATTTCAGACAGATAATGGGGCTGAAAAATATCTACTAAACCTTTTCTGTTAGAGAGATTGGGCAATAAACCATGGAAATACTTGAAGAAATTAAGGAAAAACAGAGGTGAATATTTTGAGATCATAAAGTTGTAGAGAATGGTTTGGGTTGGAAGGGACCTTAAAGATCATCCCACTCCAACTCCCTGGCATGGGCAGGGACACCTTCCACTATCCCAAGTTGCTCCAAGCCCTGTCCAACCTGGCCTTGAACACTTCCAGGGATCCAGGGGCAGCCACAGCTTCTGGAGGCAACCTGTGCCAGTTTTACTAACCTCTGAGTGAAGAATTTTTTCCTGGTGTAAACTCAGTTTAAAATCATTGCCCATGAAAAATAGTTTTTAGTTTAAAACCATTGCCTTTTCTAACCATTACATTAGAATGGCCTCCAAAGTATCTTAAAATCCTGTTCTATTTTTTTTCCCCAAGATCCCTCAGCACAAGCAAATTACGCTACACAACCCCACACCTTATTGCCTTCTTTAGTCATTTCTTAAGTTTGATCAAGCTTTAGAAAAAAAAGTCTTTGTCCTTAGTTCCTGACATTGCATTTAAAGGACAGGGCAGCTTGCATATATTTCTCATGATGGGAACTACTTCAATCACATTTCCTGTAACTTCGTGCTTCTAGGCCAAGTAATCTTGCATTTGATTAAGTAAACACCTTTGTCCTAATGACTTTATGCCTACTTTAAAGGCGTTGCTGTACCTATTGTTCTACAAATTTGTCAGTCTGTTATTCTTTTTCTTTTTTAAAAAACTTATCAGCGAAGCGCAAGTCAAAACCAAATAGAGAAATCATTTTGTTCTTTTATCATTAGTACAGAAAGTCCAAGGGAGAAGCCAGGTTTTGCACAGTACAAGTGATTAAAAAATAAAAGTCTTAATGAAGGAACAGGAATGGTTTTTTTTTGTTTTGTTGGTGATGTCATGAGAGGAAAAGGAAGATGAAATAAAGAAAATTCATGTTCAACATTAAGCTTAGATATCAACAGCTCTACTTCATAGACTTGCATGGAAGATCTTTCCCACCTGAATGCCATAAGCTGCATGTGTTCCTTTCTTCATATCACTTTATTCTGGACATTGGTTACTAGAAATGAAAACCTTAATTTCTGAGATGTCATGAGAACATGTTACTGTCATATAATATCCAGGAAGGTGACCCATTCACTTCTAAAATTATTGTCACAAAGGTATAAAACTTTGCAAAACTGAAATACACCTATAATGGATTTATTTTGTAATATTTATTAATGTTTATGTTGCTTTATCCCACTTGTGGCTTGATGTTGCCAAACTGCTCCAGAAACAGTATTAATATGGTTGAGAAAAAAAAAATTAAGATGTAAATGATTATTGAAAAAACATTTGCTAGAAGTAGAACTGGCATCCATATGTAATAAAACCTTGCCAAACATTGCCAGTATTAATAGTTTTGTCTATATTTATATGTGGCCAGTCCATGGCACTATTTTTCATGATGGTGAATTCTGACAATTTTTACATTCTATTTGCTCCAGGAGCCTGTATTTACAATTATAGCAGAAAACATATTTTTAAGTACTTGTATTTAGGAAAGAAATACCCACACTGCTTTCTCTGAGCTGTTTCAGTGCAGCAGTTTCTGCTGTCAGAGCCTTCCTTTCACAGCTCACATTTTGGGGATCCCAAATTGTGCCAATTATCAGGCATTCCTGCAAAGCTGAGAATTGTTTCATATTTCCTGATGCTATTTCTATGCTTTCCCACAGGGTGAGTTTCACACGAGGTTATATCAGGTTGTTTGAGTTCTGATTATTCAGCATCACTGTCTCTTGCAAGGTTAGTGGATTCAGAAAAGCCTGGGCCAGAAATCCTCACCTTTTCAGCTGACTGAGTTGTCCCAGGGCTGGAGTCCTTCTGCTCTGGGACAGGCTGGGAGAGCTGAGGGTGTTCACCTGGAGAAGAGAAGGCTCCAGGGAGATCTTTCAGTCCCTTCCAGTGCCTAAAGGGGCTCCAAGGAGGTTGGAAAAGGACTTTTCAAAAGAGCATGGAGTGACAGGAAAAGGGAGAATGGCCTTAAGCTGAAGGAGGTCAGGTTTAGAGTAGATATTAAGGAAGGAATTCCTCCCTTCGAGAAGGGTTAGATGGGATATTGGGAAGGAATTCTTCCCTGTGAGGGTGGGGAGACACTGGCACAGGTTGCCCAGAGAAGCTGTGGCTGCCCCATCCCTGGAAGTGTCCAAGGCTGGATTGGACAGGGCTTGGAGCCACCTGGGACAGTGGAAGGTGTCCCTGCCCGTGGCAGGGGGTTGGAACGAGATGCTCCTTAAGCTCCCTTCCAACCCAAACCATTCTGTGATTCGGTAATTTAAGATCACTGAGAGGAAGAAAGGCAGCAATTGCAACTCTGGACACACAATTCTCACCCAGGAGTTGCTTAAAACCTTTCCCTGTGCATGAGGACAACATGTATCACCTTTAGAAGCTGCTGGTAATTTGCCATCAATGGTCCTGGTTGCTTTGGAGAGGAGGACAGTCAGTCAGCCTGGATCCTGGAGCAGCACAAGAGGTGCTGAACAGTTTCCATGTTTCCCACACTGAAACCTCAATCTTGCTCAGGTGTGAGAAGAGGTGGTTAAAGAGGAAGTAAGGCCTTGTTGTGTAGTTGTGCTGACTCTTCCACAGTGTACAAAGGCTTAGATGGCCAGTTAAGCTTTCATTATGTGCTCAAGAGAGGGGTGATACTTGTCCTACTGTCCTTCAAGACAGTAAAGGCCAGCAAAGATCAGTGAGGACTAGGAGTGAGATGTCAGAGATCCTCGCTGTTGTAGAGTGCACATTAATGAGCCTTCCACAGAGAGACCAACCCAACAGCACACAAAGTTGGCAAGAGCTCAGTTGTTCCTCCCGAGCCTTCACAGACCTGTCAGCGAGCACTGAGTGATAACGAGCAGGATGGAGTACAGATGAGTGCTGTTAAAGCACAACAAAACTCTAGTTAGCAGATTGAGCTTTCTTTGTCCGTGAATAACTAGACATTTTCCTCTGAAATGTGAAGTGTGGGTCGGTCTCTTGGGTTCATTTATTATTTATTTGTCTTGTTTTTGACATGGTGACAGATATTCACAAAACCTTTGGTAATTTGGGTTATTCTTTCAGAATTTCCCGTCCTCTTCAGGAAGTTAAAATATGTCTGTTTCCCTCTTTAGGCAACATAATAGCATTGATAGCAAAAGCAATACTTGTTGTCATTACTAATGCTAAAAGAGAGGAAACCTATATTTTTTTATGTTTATATTTGTCCTTATCCTAAGTATTCAGAAATTGACTTACATTAGGTGGAGTAATCATTAATAGGAACCAGAATGATTTTGTTTTGTTTCACTTGTGTGTGGGAGGATGAGGAATATATCCATTATATTTGATGCCTGTTTTGAAAGGCTCTATTAGCAAATGGTTTACAAAGTAAAATAATATTCTGTTATATTTGCAATCTTGTATCTGCTCTCTCCTGTGTAATTCACACTTTCAATTATTTGCTGGAGTTAGGTCTTTCAAAATTAACAGTTTGTTATGTGTTTTTTGGCTCATGTTTTGACTTTACAGTGGGGCAGAAAAGGGAACTGTGGAGTAGATAATCTGAGTCAGGGGTGCATTGTGACTTCCTGGCCAGGCTGTGTTTGTGCATATATATATATTTAATTTTGGTGGGCTTTATTCATTAAACCTCTCATGGACTGCTGAGAAAAAACTTTATCTTCCTTCTAGTGTAAAATTGTCTTTTTTTGGTTCTTGTTATATGATCCCTGCTACTTTAGTATCCAAGCACATCAAGTTCCCTGCTGTCTCTCAACAAAATGTAGCCAGGGAGGAATCTTTGTGGAGCAAGGGACCAGCAGCCATCTCCCCCCACACCTCCTTGGCCTGCAGACTTTCCCAGAAATGGCTCATTAGAAAACCTTCAGACCACCAACAGCACAGGTTTCTGGCAGACCAGAGACCCACAGGAGCATGAGAGGCATGGCAAAAAGGAGATTCTGAGATCCTTTTTGTCTCACAGAAGCAGGTTCACATCCCTGGAGTCCCAAGAGGTGTCAGTTTGGTGGTGGGGTGCAGGTTGGTGGAAGAGCGTGAAGAGCAAGGGATGAAGGTGCTAACTGGGGAGTTAGTGCTGGTAGCCTGGTGGTGATCTTTGCACTCAAATGGAATCTGAAAATCAGCAATGAAATGGTTCAGAGCACTCCCTGAACCTTGTGTTAGTGTTTGTGATTCCATCACGAGCCTCACAGCACATGGAGGGCAGCTTGAGATCTAATTCTCCAAGCCCAGAGATGTAGGGATGACCTCGATTTTCATGAGCAATAATAAGCAGAAAGTGATGCTCCCACCTTTGCACTTGCAGACCAAGCTGAATATTAACAGAGTGCACCCCAAGGGCTCACAAATCAGGTGAATAAAAAGAGGGATAAATGTAGAATCATAGAATCACAGTATCACAGAGTATCCTGGGCTGGAAGGGACCCACAAGGATCATCGAGTCCCACTCTTAGCCCTGCACAGGACCATCCCCAGGAGTCACACCATGTGCCTTAAAATGAACAAACACAACTGCTGATTTTCAGGGCAGCATGTGACTGCTGGAGCTTGTGCAAAGCCCTCTTCCAGCAGCCAAGGAGGGAGGGTGGTTGGACTGCCATCACTCTGTCTCTTTTCTCTCTCCCCTCTCCACCATCCTGCTCTGCTGACAGGGCCACACAGTTTTATAGTCCTCTGGTCGACCATCAGCAGCAGATCTGGCACAGGGACAGGCCCACACACGCTGCCTCGGGAGGGTGGGGTTGTTCATGGAGCACCCTGCCCCAAATCTGGCTCGGGCCCCCTCCCACACCCCCATCCTTGGCCCCTACTCCTCCAGCCATCGCCAGCTGGATGCCTGCACAGCTCCTGTCATCCTGTGGCTGCACACTGAGCCTCCTCGCTGGCCCCGTGCTGACCACTGTTCCCTGCTGGCGAGGGCCACATTGAGGAGGGAGGTGCTGGGCTGCATCCCTGCCCCATTTGGTGCCACAGTGCCAGGGTGGGAGGAGGGAGTCCTACTGTGGGTTACTGTCCATTCCACAGAATCACAGAATCATGTAGGTTGGAAAATACCTCCAAGTCCAACCTGTGTGAAATCCCCACCTTGTCCCCCAGCCCAGAGCACTGAGTGCCACATCCAGTCATTCCTTAGACACCTCCAGGGATGGCAACTCCACCTCACTGGACAGTACCTTCCAATGCTTGAATTTACACCCTAAGCAGCCCCTAGAGAGGGAGGCTTTCCTTGGAAACCTGGTTTTGGAGGAGCACTCCCAGAGCCTGTGCACTGCTGTGACAGTAGGAGTGTGGGAGCCTAGACCAGCTTTTGTGGCTGGGGAGCCTCATTTCAGGCAGGATGTGTCCCTTCAGGAGTATCAGCTCTTCCTGCTGCTTCCTGATGGATGTGGTAGACACACTGCCAGCCCAGGCCTGGCCTAGTCCTCGCCTGTCTCCCAAACCCAGCTTCAGATAACAAAGGGAAGGAATTAGTGCCAGAATGAGTGCATGGGAGTGGGGTTAAAGGATGATCTTCCCTCCCTCTGGTGTCTGTCTGGTCTCCAGCCAGACATGGTGGCAGTGGGTCCCATCACTGAGGGGCCTGGTGAGCTCTGCTGCCCTCGAGGGTCAGAACCACAGCGCTGCCACTATGGTGAGGGAAGGTGGCTGCAGAGCCCTGCCCACAGCTCCAGAGCAGGATACCCAGCCAGGCAGCCCACCAGGAAGGGCTGCCATGAGAGAGAGAGGTGGCTGGTGGGTGTGGTGTCCTCTCAGGGTTGGTGGTGGACACCTCCACCAAACCTGGTGGTGGATGCTGGCATAAAGGGCAAGGTTGTGCCAAGATGTCTTAGCTCCTGCTCCAGAATAGATTTGACTTGGCTACCATAGGAAGGAAGGGTTGCTGTCAGTGTGTCAGGCAAGGCCTGGCTTTTGGTTGCTTATTGCACGGGCAGCTAAAGCAGGGATGGCAGTTTGCCTACATCCCTGGCAGATCCGTCCCTCCTGCATCACTACCTGGGACCCCACAGACCCAAACTTTGCTTCCCATCCTGCCCTCTGCTCCCTCTCAGCTCCTGGCCACTATTCCTAAGTTTTTGGTAGTGTGAGTTTGTGGATCTGCTCAGCTGCTGGTGGGAAGAGTCTCCCCAGGGAAGAGGTTGTCCTCATGTCATATGCTGACAACCTGTCTGTCCCAGCGGGTCCTTATCTCCACCCAAAACCGTGATGTGCCTAAAAACTAATGAACAAGTGACCAACCGTTCATCTCCTCAGGAGATGGACAAGCCCCTTTTTCCTGGGGGAATACTGCAATATCTGCTGTGAAACACATTCCCACTGACTTTGTCTGGTTTGCAGGAAGCGTTATCAGTGGTGAGTGAAGACCAGTCCCTGTTCGAGTGTGCCTACGGATCACCCCACCTCACCAAGACAGAGATGACAGCCTCCTCCTCCAGTGAATATGGGCAGACGTCCAAGATGAGTCCACGTGTCCCCCAGCAAGACTGGTTATCACAGCCCCCAGCCAGAGTCACCATCAAGATGGAGTGTAACCCAAACCAGGTTAATGGGTCAAGGTAATAAGGCCGGTGGCTCAAAACCACTTTTTCTTGTTATGGGTGTAGCTCAGTTGTCTAAATGTGTGAATCTCAGGATATCCCACCTGGGCACCAGCTGCTGTCCCAGGAGGCTGCAGGTCTCCTCTACTTTGTAGGTCACTCCACTCAGACCAGATTTTATAAAGGATTTTAAACAGTGCTACAGGCACAGTTTTCTCATGAGCTTGTGCAATACCTTTTTGTATTTCCTCTGACTGTGGGTAATTTTTGGATGTGAACTTGCACTGCACATTGGGTGAAAAAACATATATTGAAGTTAACAGAATGTAGGTTTGCTGTAGTCTGGAGCAGCACCATTGATCCGTCAATGTGATCTAACATTCAGTGGAAGTTGTCAAAATACAGTAATTTGGAAAATTGCCTTTGCTCTAAATACAACCAGAGAATCATAGAAAAATCTTGCTATGGCAGAGAGAGTGAACTATTGATCTTTACTTTTGTATTTACTGCCAGAAAGTAGAGTTGGATTTAAAAAGAACTCATGCTGAAGAAACAACATATTTGTTGAGGCAAGGAGAGGGAAAAGGAATTACTCAGCTCAGCTGGCAGTAGCCACAGCACGTCTGTGCATTAACTGTTGTCTCAGGACTTTTATTATGAATGTCACTCTGTAGGAGATTTGTATTGATTAGACTGAAAGGGTAATACAGTGGATTTTTGGACATTCACTGATAGCTTTCTCAAGTTTAGGAGAACTCTCTGAGCCATCTGAAAAAACACAATGAAGATTTTTTTTTTCAAGGAAATTATCCAAACAGTGAATTTCCTGTTTAAAATGCCTGACTGTCAAAACCAGTTTTCCTTTGGTGTTGCTGAAGGGCAAAGGTCCAGAGAGTCAGTTGCTCACAATTGTTGGTGATGTACCAGTGCAGGCTGTGCTTCACATCTCTGTCACAAAGAGCTGTGTTCTAATCTCATCTCCCAGGACCAGTTGTTTAGAAGAACCTCAGCCATGGGCTCTGTGGTTACTGTTCACACTTGCTGTGTTAATGTGATGAGCACCATAAGCAGGGCAAAGTGGTTTGACAGCTTATCACACCTTTTCACTGGTAAGGATGGGAATTGTGCTGAAGTCAAATCAGAATTTACAGTGAATAGTCAAAGATTTGAGATAGGTAGAAATACAGTGAGATGAAGTTACAAAGGATTAGAGGAAGTCTTTTTGTAAGCCTGTTTATTCAGAATTTCAAATGTCTTTAAACAATACCAGTGTCTTTTTTATATATATTTTTTTCTAAGAAGATGCACAGGTATAATCACAAATGGAGTACTGACTCAAAACCAGTCTCACTTACTTCCTAAAAGTGCCACTTAAGTATTTGTGCTGGCATTTCTGTAAGAGAACTGATCACAGTTTTCCCTAGAGTACATTCCATAAAGTGCATTAGAGTAGATAATTAGTGTTGATTGTTACTGAGATTAGTGGTTGTAATTTGTAATGTTACACATAACTAAAGTCAGTCATACACAGACTCCTGCTTTGAAACACTCCCACATCTTAAGGAAAAGCCAGGGTGGTACAGATCCATTTGGAATTGTTGGACAATCACAAAAACCAGTCAAGCCAGAAACGTGAATTTGCTGTCTGGGATTCCTGAAATATGTAACTAACTTGAATATTAGAACTCAGTTTGTGCATCCCAGGAACTGTTGCCGTCGTGGTTTAAAGGACAAAACCAATAGCACCTTTTATTAGCTGGAACCCTGTCCTGTCTAATCCTCGTTAGCAACCCTGGTCAGGATTATACTCTGATTTAAGGGGTCAGAGTACCAAAACCAGATGTTTACCAAACCCAAAATGTGTGCCCAGAGTCAGATCAGCTACACTGAGTGTCCAGGCAAACCCACACAGTCTGTGTGTGAGAGCTTGGGGTAGAAAACCTGCTGTCACACACCAGCACCCCCAAACCTGTAGAGACTGGTAGGAGCCTTGATTTGAGAGCACAGAAATCTCCAGGCACTAAATCCCTTGGCTCCTGCAGGCATTTCCTTGGTCCAGAGAGAGCCAGGCAGCCTGGGGCACCCCAGTTCTAGTGGGCAGGACAG